>OY757239.1:13758948-14306448 GCA_963583995.1 Xylota segnis
TTGAGTAAACCAGCAGTCGTTTTACACGGTGCGCTATGCTTTTGAGTAAACCAACAGTCGTTTTGCACTGTGCACTATGCTTTTGCATAAACCAACAGCCGTTTTGCAATGTGCAGTATGCTTTCGAGTCAACCAGCAGTCGTTTTACACTGTGCACTATGCTTTTGCGTAAACCAGCAGTCGTTTTACACTGTGCACTATGCTTTTGAGTAAACCAGCAGTCGTTTTACACGGTGCGCTATGCTTTTGAGTAAACCAACAGTCGTTTTGCACTGTGCACTATGCTTTTGCGTGAACCAACAGTCGTTTTGCACTGTGCACTATGCTTTTGCGTAAACCAGCAGTCGTTTTACACTGTGCACTATGCTTTTGCGTAAACCAACAGTCATTTTGCACTGTGCACTATGCTCTGGCGTAAACCAGCAGTCGTTCTGCACTGTGCACTATGCTGTTGCGTAAACCAGCAGTCGTTTTGCACTGTGCACTATGCTTTTGCGTAAACCAACAGTCGTTTTGCACTGTGCACTATGCTTTTGCGTAAACCAGCAGTCGTTTTACACTGTGCACTATGCTTTTGCGTAAACCAACAGTCATTTTGCACTGTGCACTATGCTTTTGAGTAAACCAACAGTCGTTTTGCACTGTGCACTATGCTTTTGCATAAACCAGCAGTCGTTTTACACTGTGCACTATGCTTTTGAGTAAACCAACAGTCGTTTTGCACGTTTTGCACTGTGCGCTGTGCTTTGGCGTAAACCAACAGCCTTTTTGCACTGTGCAGTATGCTTTTGCGTAAACCAGCAGTCGTTTTACACTGTGCAATATGATTTTGAGTAAACCAACAGTCGTTTTGCACTGTGCACTATGCTTTGGCATAAACCAGAAGTCGTTTTAAACTTTGCACTATGCTTTTGAGTAAACCAACAGTCGTTTTGCACTCTGCACTATGCTTTTGCGTAAACCAACAGTCGCTTTGCACTGTGCACTAAGCTTTTGAGTAAACCAACAGTCGTTTTGAACTGTGCGCTCTGCTTTGGCGTAAACCAAAGTCGTAGTACACTGTGCACTATACTTTTGAGTAAACCAACAGTCGGTTTGCACTGTGCGCTATGCTTTGGCGTAAAAAAACAGTCGTTTTGCACTGTGCAATATGCTTTTGAGTAAACCAACAGTCGTTTTGCACTGGCACTATGTTTTTGAGTAGACCAACAGTCGTTTTGCACTGTGCGCTATAATTTTGCGTAAACCAGCAGTCGTTTTACACTGTGCACTATACTTTTGAGTAAACCGACAGTCGTTTTGCACTGTGCGCTGTGCTTTGGCGTAAGTCAACAGCCGTTTTGCACTGTGCAGTATGCTTTTGCGTAAACCAGCAGTCGTTTTACAGTGTGCACTATGCTTTTGAGTAAACCAACTGTCGTTTTGCACTGTGCATTGTGCACTATGCTTTTGAGTAAACCAACAGTCGTTTTGCTTTGTGCACTATGCTTTTGCGTAAACCAACAGTCGTTTCGCACTGTGCAGTATGCTTTTGCGTAAACCAGCAGTCGTTTTACACTGTGCACTATGCTTTTGAGTAAACCAACAGTCGTTTTGCGCTGTGCACTATGCTGTGGCGTAAACCAGCATTCGTAGTACACTGCACACTATACTTTTGATTAAACCAACAGTCGTTTTGCACTGTACGCTGTGCTTTGGGGTAAACCAACAGCCGTTTTGCACTGTGCAGTATGCTTTGGCGTAAACCAACAGTCGTTTTGCACTGTGCACTATGCTTTTGAGTAAACCAACAGTCGTTTTGCACTGTGCACTGTGCACTATGCTTTGGCGTATACCAGCAGTCGTAGTACACTGTGCACTATACTTTTGAGTAAACCGACAGTCGTTTTTTCACTGTGCGCTGTGCTTTGGCGTAAACCAACAGCCGTTTTGCACTGTGCAGTATGCTTTTGCGTAAACCAACAGTCGTTTTACACGATGCACTATGCTTTTGAGTAAACCAACAGTCGTTTTGCACTGTGCACTATGCTTTTGCATAAACCAACAGCCGTTTTGCAATGTGCAGTATGCTTTTGCGTAAACCAGCAGTCGTTTTACATTGTGCACTATGCTTTTGAGGAAACCAACAGTCGTTTTGCACGGTGCACTATGCTTTTGAGTAAACCAACAGCCGTTTTGCACTGTGCACTATGCTTTGAGTAAAACAACAGTCGTTTTGCACTGTGCACTATGCTTTTGCATAAACCAACAGCCGTTTTGCAATATGCAGTATGCTTTTGCGTAAACCAGCAGTCGTTTTACACTGTGCACTATGCTTTTGAGTAAACCAACAGTCGTTTTGCACGTTTTGCACTGTGCGCTGTGCTTTGGCGTAAACCAACAGCCCTTTTGCACTGTGCGCTGTGCTTTGGCGTAAACCAACAGTCGTTTTGCACTGTGCACTATGATGTGGCGTAAACCAGCAGCCGTTTTGCACTGTGCACTATGCTTCTGCGTAAACCAACAGTCGTTTTGCACTGTGCACTATGCTTTTGCGTAAACCAACAGTCGTTTTGCACTGTGAGCTGTGCTTTGGCGTAAACCAAGAGTCGTTTTGCACTGTGCACTATGATTTTGCGTATACCAGCAGTCGTTTTACACTGTGCACTATGCTTTTGAGTAAACCAACAGTCGTTTTGCACTGTGCACTATGATTTTGCGTAAACTAAAAGTCGTTTTGGACTGTGCACTATACTTTGGCGTAAACCAGCAGTCGTTTTACACTGTGCACTATGCTTTTGAGTAAACCAACAGCCGTTTTGCACTGTGCACTATGCTTTGAGTAAAACAACAGTCGTTTTGCACTGTGCACTATGCTTTTGCATAAACCAACAGCCGTTTTGCAATATGCAGTATGCTTTTGCGTAAACCAGCAGTCGTTTTACACTGTGCACTATGTTTTTGAGTAGACCAACAGTCGTTTTGCACTGTGCGCTATAATTTTGCGTAAACCAGCAGTCGTTTTACACTGTGCACTATGCTTTTGAGTAAACCAACAGTCGTTTTACACGATGCACTATGCTTTTGAGTAAACCAACAGTCGTTTTGCACTGTGCACTATGCTTTTGCATAAACCAACAGCCGTTTTGCAATGTGCAGTATGCTTTTGCGTAAACCAGCAGTCGTTTTACATTGTGCACTATGCTTTTGAGGAAACCAACAGTCGTTTTGCACGGTGCACTATGCTTTTGAGTAAACCAACAGCCGTTTTGCACTGTGCACTATGCTTTGAGTAAAACAACAGTCGTTTTGCACTGTGCACTATGCTTTTGCATAAACCAACAGCCGTTTTGCAATATGCAGTATGCTTTTGCGTAAACCAGCAGTCGTTTTACACTGTGCACTATGCTTTTGAGTAAACCAACAGTCGTTTTGCACGTTTTGCACTGTGCGCTATGCTTTGGCGTAAACCAACAGCCCTTTTGCACTGTGCGCTGTGCTTTGGCGTAAACCAACAGTCGTTTTGCACTGTGCACTATGATGTGGCGTAAACCAGCAGCCGTTTTGCACTGTGCACTATGCTTCTGCGTAAACCAACAGTCGTTTTGCACTGTGCACTATGCTTTTGCGTAAACCAACAGTCGTTTTGCACTGTGCGCTGTGCTTTGGCGTAAACCAAAAGTCGTTTTGCACTGTGAGCTGTGCTTTGGCGTAAACCAAGAGTCGTTTTGCACTGTGCACTATGATTTTGCGTAAACCAGCAGTCGTTTTACACTGTGCACTATGCTTTTGAGTAAACCAACAGTCGTTTTGCACTCTGCACTATGCTTTTGCGTAAACCAACAGTCGCTTTGCACTGTGCACTAAGCTTTTGAGTAAACCAACAGTCGTTTTGAACTGTGCGCTCTGCTTTGGCGTAAACCAAAGTCGTAGTACACTGTGCACTATACTTTTGAGTAAACCAACAGTCGGTTTGCACTGTGCGCTATGCTTTGGCGTAAAAAAACAGTCGTTTTGCACTGTGCAATATGCTTTTGAGTAAACCAACAGTCGTTTTGCACTGGCACTATGTTTTTGAGTAGACCTACAGTCGTTTTGCACTGTGCGCTATAATTTTGCGTAAACCAGCAGTCGTTTTACACTGTGCACTATACTTTTGAGTAAACCGACAGCCGTTTTGCACTGTGCAGTATGCTTTTGCGTAAACCAGCAGTCGTTTTACAGTGTGCACTATGCTTTTGAGTAAACCAACTGTCGTTTTGCACTGTGCATTGTGCACTATGCTTTTGAGTAAACCAACAGTCGTTTTGCTTTGTGCACTATGCTTTTGCGTAAACCAACAGTCGTTTCGCACTGTGCAGTATGCTTTTGCGTAAACCAGCAGTCGTTTTACACTGTGCACTATGCTTTTGAGTAAACCAACAGTCGTTTTGCGCTGTGCACTATGCTGTGGCGTAAACCAGCATTCGTAGTACACTGCACACTATACTTTTGATTAAACCAACAGTCGTTTTGCACTGTACGCTGTGCTTTGGGGTAAACCAACAGCCGTTTTGCACTGTGCAGTATGCTTTGGCGTAAACCAACAGTCGTTTTGCACTGTGCACTATGCTTTTGAGTAAACCAACAGTCGTTTTGCACTGTGCACTGTGCACTATGCTTTGGCGTATACCAGCAGTCGTAGTACACTGTGCACTATACTTTTGAGTAAACCGACAGTCGTTTTTTCACTGTGCGCTGTGCTTTGGCGTAAACCAACAGCCGTTTTGCACTGTGCAGTATGCTTTTGCGTAAACCAACAGTCGTTTTACACGATGCACTATGCTTTTGAGTAAACCAACAGTCGTTTTGCACTGTGCACTATGCTTTTGCATAAACCAACAGCCGTTTTGCAATGTGCAGTATGCTTTTGCGTAAACCAGCAGTCGTTTTACATTGTGCACTATGCTTTTGAGGAAACCAACAGTCGTTTTGCACGGTGCACTATGCTTTTGAGTAAACCAACAGCCGTTTTGCACTGTGCACTATGCTTTGAGTAAAACAACAGTCGTTTTGCACTGTGCACTATGCTTTTGCATAAACCAACAGCCGTTTTGCAATATGCAGTATGCTTTTGCGTAAACCAGCAGTCGTTTTACACTGTGCACTATGCTTTTGAGTAAACCAACAGTCGTTTTGCACGTTTTGCACTGTGCGCTGTGCTTTGGCGTAAACCAACAGCCCTTTTGCACTGTGCGCTGTGCTTTGGCGTAAACCAACAGTCGTTTTGCACTGTGCACTATGATGTGGCGTAAACCAGCAGCCGTTTTGCACTGTGCACTATGCTTCTGCGTAAACCAACAGTCGTTTTGCACTGTGCACTATGCTTTTGCGTAAACCAACAGTCGTTTTGCACTGTGCGCTGTGCTTTGGCGTAAACCAAAAGTCGTTTTGCACTGTGAGCTGTGCTTTGGCGTAAACCAAGAGTCGTTTTGCACTGTGCACTATGATTTTGCGTAAACCAGCAGTCGTTTTACACTGTGCACTATGCTTTTGAGTAAACCAACAGTCGTTTTGCACTGTGCACTATGATTTTGCGTAAACTAAAAGTCGTTTTGGACTGTGCACTATACTTTGGCGTAAACCAGCAGTCGTTTTACACTGTGCACTATGCTTTTGAGTAAACCAACAGCCGTTTTGCACTGTGCACTATGCTTTGAGTAAAACAACAGTCGTTTTGCACTGTGCACTATGCTTTTGCATAAACCAACAGCCGTTTTGCAATATGCAGTATGCTTTTCCGTAAACCAGCAGTCGTTTTACACTGTGCACTATGTTTTTGAGTAGACCAACAGTCGTTTTGCACTGTGCGCTATAATTTTGCGTAAACCAGCAGTCGTTTTACACTGTGCACTATGCTTTTGAGTAAACCAACAGTCGTTTTACACGATGCACTATGCTTTTGAGTAAACCAACAGTCGTTTTGCACTGTGCACTATGCTTTTGCATAAACCAACAGCCGTTTTGCAATGTGCAGTATGCTTTTGCGTAAACCAGCAGTCGTTTTACATTGTGCACTATGCTTTTGAGGAAACCAACAGTCGTTTTGCACGGTGCACTATGCTTTTGAGTAAACCAACAGCCGTTTTGCACTGTGCACTATGCTTTGAGTAAAACAACAGTCGTTTTGCACTGTGCACTATGCTTTTGCATAAACCAACAGCCGTTTTGCAATATGCAGTATGCTTTTGCGTAAACCAGCAGTCGTTTTACACGGTGCACTATGCTTTTGAGTAAACCAACAGCCGTTTTGCACTGTGCACTATGCTTTGAGTAAAACAACAGTCGTTTTGCACTGTGCACTATGCTTTTGCATAAACCAACAGCCGTTTTGCAATATGCAGTATGCTTTTGCGTAAACCAGCAGTCGTTTTACACTGTGCACTATGCTTTTGAGTAAACCAACAGTCGTTTTGCACGTTTTGCACTGTGCGCTGTGCTTTGGCGTAAACCAACAGCCCTTTTGCACTGTGCGCTGTGCTTTGGCGTAAACCAACAGTCGTTTTGCACTGTGCACTATGATGTGGCGTAAACCAGCAGCCGTTTTGCACTGTGCACTATGCTTCTGCGTAAACCAACAGTCGTTTTGCACTGTGCACTATGCTTTTGCGTAAACCAACAGTCGTTTTGCACTGTGCGCTGTGCTTTGGCGTAAACCAAAAGTCGTTTTGCACTGTGAGCTGTGCTTTGGCGTAAACCAAGAGTCGTTTTGCACTGTGCACTATGATTTTGCGTAAACCAGCAGTCGTTTTACACTGTGCACTATGCTTTTGAGTAAACCAACAGTCGTTTTGCACTGTGCACTATGATTTTGCGTAAACTAAAAGTCGTTTTGGACTGTGCACTATACTTTGGCGTAAACCAGCAGTCGTTTTACACTGTGCACTATGCTTTTGAGTAAACCAACAGTCGTTTTGCACTGTGCGCTGTGCTTTGGCGTAAACCAAAAGTCGTTTTGCACTGTGAGCTGTGCTTTGGCGTAAACCAAGAGTCGTTTTGCACTGTGCACTATGATTTTGCGTAAACCAGCAGTCGTTTTACACTGTGCACTATGCTTTTGAGTAAACCAACAGTCGTTTTGCACTGTGCACTATGATTTTGCGTAAACTAAAAGTCGTTTTGGACTGTGCACTATGCTTTGGCGTAAACCAGCAGTCGTTTTACACTGTGCACTATGCTTTTGAGTAAACCAAAAGTCGTTTTGCACTGTGCGCTGTGCTTTGGCGTAAACCAAGAGTCGTTTTGCACTGTGCACTATGCTTTTGCGTAAACCAGCAGTCGTTTTACACTGTGCACTATGCTTTTGAGTAAACCAACAGTCGTTTTGCACTGTGCACTATGATTTTGAGTAAACCAAAAGTCGTTTTGCACTGTGCACTATGCTTCGGCGTAAACCAGCAGTGTGCACTATGCTTTTGAGTAAACCAACAGTCATTTTGCACTGTGCACTATGCTTTTGCGTAAACCAACAGTCGTTTTACCCTGTGCACTATGCTTTTGCGTAAACCAAGAGTCGTTTTGCACTGTGCGCTGTGCTTTGGCGTAAACCAGAAGTCGTTTTAAACTGTGCACTAGGCTTTTGAGTAAACCGACAGTCGTTTTGCACTGTGAGCTGTGCTTTGGCGTAAACCAACAGCCGTTTTGCACTGTGCAGTATGCTTTTGCGTAAACCGGCAGTCGTTTTACACTGTGCACTATGCTTTTGAGTAAACCAACAGTCGTTTTACACGGTGCACTATGCTTTTGAGTAAACCAACAGTCGTTTTGCACTGTGCACTATGCTTTTGCATAAACCAACTGCCGTTTTGCAATGTGCAGTATGCTTTCGCGTAAACCAGCAGTCGTTTTACACTGTGCACTATGCTTTTGAGGAAACCAACAGTCGTTTTGCACTGTGCACTATGCTTTGAGTAAACCAACAGCCGTTTTGCAATATGCAGTATGCTTTTGCGTAAACCAGCAGTCGTTTTACACTGTGCACTATGCTTTTGAGTAAACCAACAGTCGTTTTGCACGTTTTGCACTGTGCGCTGTGCTTTGGCGTAAACCAACAGCCCTTTTGCACTGTGCAGTATGCTTTTGCGTAAACCAGCAGTCGTTTTACACTGTGCAATATGATTTTGAGTAAACCAACAGTCGTTTTGCACTGTGCACTATGCTTTTGCATAAACCAACAGCCCTTTTGCACTGTGCAGTATGCTTTTGCGTAAATCAGCAGTCGTTTTACACTGTGCACTATGCTTTTGAGTAAACCAGCAGTCGTTTTACACGGTGCGCTATGCTTTTGAGTAAACCAACAGTCGTTTTGGACTGTGCGCTGTGCTTTGGCGTAAGCAAACAGCCGTTTTGCACTGTGCAGTATGCTTTTGCGTAGACCAGCAGTCGTTTTACAGTATGCACTATGCTTTTGAGTAAACCAACTGTCGTTTTGCACTGCGCGCTGTGCTTTGGCGTAAGCCAACAGCCGTTTTGCACTGTGCAGTATGCTTTTGCATAAACCAGCAGTTGTTTTACAGTGTGCACTATGCTTTTGAGTAAACCAACTGTCGTTTTGCACTGTGCACTGTGCACTATGCTTTTGAGTAAACCAACAGTCGTTTTGCTTTGTGCACTATGCTTTTGCGTAAACCAACAGTCGTTTTGCACTGTCCACTATGCTTTTGCATAAACCGTCAGCCGGTTTGCAATGTGCAGTATGCTTTTGCGTAAACCAGCAGTCGTTTTACACTGTGCACTATGCTTTTGAGTAAACCAACAGTCGTTTTGCACGTTTTGCACTGTGCGCTGTGCTTTGGCGTAAACCAACAGCCCTTTTGCACTGTGCAGTATGCTTTTGCGTAAGCCAGCAGTCGTTTTACACTGTGCAATATGATTTTGAGTAAACCAACAGTCGTTTTACACGGTGCACTATGCTTTTGAGTAAACCAACAGTCGTTTTGCACTGTGCACTATGCTTTTGCATAAACCAACAGCCGTTTTGCAATGTGCAGTATGCTTTTGCGTAAACCAGCAGTGCACTATGCTTTGGCGTAAACCAGCAGTCATTTTGCACTGTGCACTATGCTTTGGCGTAAACCAGCAGTCGTTTTGCACTGTGCACTATGCTTTTGCGTAAACCAACAGTCGTTTTAACCTGTGCACTATGCTTTTGCGTAAACCAAGAGTCGTTTTGCACTGTACGCTGTGCTTTGGCGTAAACCAGAAGTCGTTTTAAACTGTGCACTAGGCTTTTGAGTAAACCGACAGTCGTTTTGCACTGTGCGCTGTGCTTTGGCGTAAACCAACAGCCGTTTTGCACTGTGCAGTATGCTTTTGCGTAAACCAGCAGTCGTTTTACACTGTGCACTATGCTTTTGAGTAAACCAACAGTCGTTTTACACGGTGCACTATGCTTTTGAGTAAACCAACAGTCGTTTTGCACTGTGCACTATGCTTTTGCATAAACCAACAGCCGTTTTGCAATGTGCAGTATGCTTTCGCGTAAACCAGCAGTCGTTTTACACTGTGCACTATGCTTTTGAGGAAACCAACAGTCGTTTTGCACGGTGCACTATGCTTTTGAGTAAACCAACAGTCGTTTTGCACTGTGCACTATGCTTTTGAGTAAAACAACAGTCGTTTTGCACTGTGCACTATGGTTTTGCATAAACCAACAGCCGTTTTGCAATGTGCAGTATGCTTTTGCGTAAACCAGCAGTCGTTTTACACTGTGCACTATGCTTTTGAGTAAACCAACAGTCGTTTTGCACGTTTTGCACTGTGCGCTGTGCTTTGGCGTAAACCAACAGCCCTTTTGCACTGTGCAGTATGCTTTTGCGTAAGCCAGCAGTCGTTTTACACTGTGCAATATGATTTTGAGTAAACCAACAGTCGTTTTACACGGTGCACTATGCTTTTGAGTAAACCAACAGTCGTTTTGCACTGTGCACTATGCTTTTGCATAAACCAACAGCCGCTTTGCAATGTGCAGTATGCTTTTGCGTAAACCAGCAGTGCACTATGCTTTGGCGTAAACCAGCAGTCGTAGTACACTGTGCACTATACTTTTGAGTTAACCGACAGTCGTTTTGCACTGTGCGCTGTGCTTTGGCGTAAACCAACAGCCGTTTTGCACTGTGCAGTATGCTTTTGCGTAAACCAGCAGTCGTTTTACACTGTGCACTATGCTTTTGAGTAAACCAACAGTCGTTTCGCACTGTGCGCTGTGCTTTGGCGTAAACCAACAGCCGTTTTCCACTGTGCAGTATGCTGTTGCGTAAACCAGCAGTCGTTTTACACTGTGCACTATGCTTTTGAGTAAACCAACAGTCGTTTTGCACTGTGCACTATGCTGTGGCGTAAACCAGCATTCGTAGTACACTGCGCACTATACTTTTGATTAAACCAACAGTCGTTTTGCACTGTGCGCTGTGCTTTGGGGTAAACCAACAGCCGTTTTGCACTGTTCGCTATGCTTTGGCGTAAACCAACAGTCGTTTTGCACTGTGCACTATGCTTTTGAGTAAACCAACAGTCGTTTTGCACTGTGCACTGTGCACTATGCTTTGGCGTAAACCAGCAGTCGTTTTACACTGTGCACTATGCTCTTGAGTAAACCAACAGTCGCTTTGCACTGTTCACTATGCTTTTGACTAAACCAACAGTCGTTTTGCACTGTCGTAGTACACTGTGCACTATACTTTTGCGTAAACCAACAGTCGTTTTGCACTGTGCACTATGCTTTTGCGTAAACCAGCAGTCGTTTCGCACTGTGCGCTGTGCTTTGGCGTAAACCAACAGCCGTTTTCCACTGTGCAGTATGCTTTTGCGTAAACCAGCAGTCGTTTTACACTGTGCACTATGCTTTTGAGTAAACCAACAGTCGTTTTGCACTGTGCACTATGCTGTGGCGTAAACCAGCATTCGTAGTACACTGCGCACTATACTTTTGATTAAACCAACAGTCGTTTTGCACTGTGCGCTGTGCTTTGGGGTAAACCAACAGCCGTTTTGCACTGTTCGCTATGCTTTGGCGTAAACCAACAGTCGTTTTGCACTGTGCACTATGCTTTTGAGTAAACCAACAGTCGTTTTGCACTGTGCACTGTGCACTATGCTTTGGCGTAAACCAGCAGTCGTTTTACACTGTGCACTATGCTTTGGCGTAAACCAGCAGTCGTTTTACACTGTGCACTATGCTCTTGAGTAAACCAAAAGTCGCTTTGCACTGTTCACTATGCTTTTGACTAAACCAACAGTCGTTTTGCACTGTCGTAGTACACTGTGCACTATACTTTTGCGTAAACCAACAATCGTTTTGCACTGTGCACTATGCTTTTGAGTAAACCAACAGTCGTTTTGCACTGTGCACTGTGCACTATGCCTTGGCGTATACCAGCAGTCGTAGTACACTGTGCACTATACTTTTGAGTAAACCAACAGTCGTTTTGCACTGTGCACTATGCTTTTGCGTAAACCAACAGTCGTTTCGCACTGTGCGCTGTGCTTTGGCGTAAACCAACAGCCGTTTTCCACTGTGCAGTATGCTTTTGCGTAAACCAGCAGTCGTTTTACACTGTGCACTATGCTTTTGAGTAAACCAACAGTCGTTTTGCACTGTGCACTATGCTGTGGCGTAAACCAGCATTCGTAGTACACTGCGCACTATACTTTTGATTAAACCAACAGTCGTTTTGCACTGTGCGCTGTGCTTTGGGGTAAACCAACAGCCGTTTTGCACTGTTCGCTATGCTTTGGCGTAAACCAACAGTCGTTTTGCACTGTGCACTATGCTTTTGAGTAAACCAACAGTCGTTTTGCACTGTGCACTGTGCACTATGCTTTGGCGTAAACCAGCAGTCGTTTTACACTGTGCACTATGCTTTGGCGTAAATCAGCAGTCGTTTTACACTGTGCACTATGCTCTTGAGTAAACCAACAGTCGCTTTGCACTGTTCACTATGCTTTTGACTAAACCAACAGTCGTTTTGCACTGTCGTAGTACACTGTGCACTATACTTTTGCGTAAACCAACAATCGTTTTGCACTGTGCACTATGCTTTTGAGTAAACCAACAGTCGTTTTGCACTGTACACTGTGCACTATGCTTTGGCGTATACCAGCAGTCGTAGTACACTGTGCACTATACTTTTGAGTAAACCGACAGTCGTTTTGCACTGTGCGCTGTTCTTTGGCGTAAACCAACAGCCGTTTTGCACTGTGCACTATGCTTTTGCGTAAACCAACAGTCGTTTTGCACTGTGCACTATGCTTTTGAGTAAACCAACAGTCGGTTTGCACTGTGCACTATGCTTCTGAGTAAACCAACAGTCGTTTTTTACTGTGCACTATGCTTTTGCGTAAACCAGCAGTCGTTTTACACTGTGCACTATGCTTTTGAGTAAACCAACTGTCGTTTTGAACTGTGCACTGTGCACTATGCTTTGGCGTAAAGTAAAAGTCGCTTTGCACTGTGCGCTGTGCTTTAGCGTAAACCAACAGCCGTTTTGCACTGTGCAGTATGCTTTTGAGTAAACCAACAGTCGTTTTGCACTGTGCACTATGCTTTTGAGTAAAACAACAGTCGTTTTGCACTGCGCACTATGCTTTTGCATAAACCAACAGCCGTTTTGCAATGTGCAGTATGCTTTTGCGTAAACCAGCAGTCGTTTTACACTGTGCACTATGCTTTTGAGTAAACCAACAGTCGTTTCGCACTGTGCGCTGTGCTTTGGCGTAAACCAACAGTCATTTTGCACTGTGCACTATGCTTTTGCGTAAACCAACAGTCGTTTTGCACTGTGCACCATGCTTTGGCGTAAACCAGCAGTCGTTTTGCACTGTGCACTATGCTTTTGCGTAAACCAACAGTCGTTTTGCACTGCGCGCTGTGCTTTGGCGTAAACCAACAGTCATTTTGCACTGTGCACTATGCTTTGGCGTAAACCAGCAGTCGTTTTGCACTGTGCACTATGCTTTTGCGTAAACCAACAGTCGTTTTGCACTGTGCACTATGCTTTTGCGTAAACCAACAGTCGTTTTGCACTGTGCGCTGTGCTTTGGGGTAAACCAACAGCCGTTTTGCACTGTTCGCTATGCTTTGGCGTAAACCAACAGTCGTTTTGCACTGTGCACTATGCTTTTGAGTAAACCAACAGTCGTTTTGCACTGTGCACTGTGCACTATGCTTTGGCGTAAACCAGCAGTCGTTTTACACTGTGCACTATGCTTTTGAGTAAACCAACAGTCGTTTTGCACTGTGCACTATGCTTTGGCGTAAACCAGCAGTCGTTTTACACTGTGCACTATGCCCTTGAGCAAACCAACAGTCGTTTTGCACTGTGCACTATGCTTTTGAGTAAAACAACAGTCGTTTTGCACTGCACACTATGCTTTTGCATAAACCAACAGCCGTTTTGCAATGTGCAGTATGCTTTTGCGTAAACCAGCAGTCGTTTTACACTGTGCACTATGCTTTTGAGTAAACCAACAGTCGTTTTGCACTGTGCACTATGCTTCTGAGTAAACCAACAGTCGTTTTGTACTGTGCACTATGCTTTGGCGTAAACCAGCAGTCGTTTTGCACTGTGCACTATGCTTTTGCGTAAACCAACAGTCGTTTTGCACTGTGCACTATGCTTTAGCGTAAACCAACAGCCGTTTTGCACTGTGCAGTATGCTTTTGAGTAAACCAACAGTCGTTTTGCACTGTGCACTATGCTTTTGAGTAAACCAACAGTCGTTCTGCACTGTGCGCTGTGCTTTAGCGTAAACCAACAGCCGTTTTGCACTGTGCAGTATGCTTTTGAGTAAACCAACAGTCGTTTTGCACTGTGCACTATGCTTTTGAGTAAAACAACAGTCGTTTTGCACTGCGCACTATGCTTTTGCATAAACCAACAGCCGTTTTGCAATGTGCAGTATGCTTTTGCGTAAACCAGCAGTCGTTTTACACTGTGCACTATGCTTTGGCGTATACCAGCAGTCGTAGTACACTGTGCACTATACTTTTGAGTAAACCGACAGTCGTTTTGGACTGTGCACCATGCTTTGGCGTAAACCAGCAGTCGTTTTGCACTGTGCGCTGTGCTTTGGCGTAAACCAACAGTCATTTTGCACTGTGCACTATGCTTTGGCGTAAACCAGCAGTCGTTTTGCACTGTGCACTATGCTTTTGCGTAAACCAACAGTCGTTTTGCACTGTGCACCATACTTTGGCGTAAACCAGCAGTCGTTTTGCACTGTGCACTATGCTTTTGCGTAAACCAACAGTCGTTTTGCACTGTGCGCTGTGCTTTGGCGTAAACCAACAGTCATTTTGCACTGTGCACTATGCTTTGGCGTAAACCAGCAGTCGTTTTGCACTCTGCAATATGCTTTTGCGTAAACCAACAGTCGTTTTGCACTGTGCACTATGCTTTTGCGTAAACCAACAGTCGTTTTACACTGTGCACCATGCTTTGGCGTAAACCAGCAGTCGTTTTGCACTGTGCACTATGCTTCTGCGTAAACCAGCAGTCGTTTTACACTGTGCACTATGCTTTTGCGTAAACCAACAGTCGTTTTGCACTGTGCACTATGATTTTGAGTAAACCAAAAGTCGTTTTGCACTGTGCACTAGGCTTCGGCGTAAACCAGCAGTCGTTTTACACTGTGCGCTAGGCTTTGGCGTAAACCAGCAGTCGTTTTGCACTGTGCACTATGCTTTTGCGTAAACCAACAGTCGTTTTGCACTGTGCACTATGCTTTTGAGTAAACCAACAGTCGTTTTGCACTGTGCACTGTGCACTATGCTTTGGCGTAAACCAGCAGTCGTTTTACACTGTGCACTATGCTTTTGAGTAAACCAACAGTCGTTTTGCACTGTGCACTATGCTTTGGCGTAAACCAGCAGTCGTTTTGCACTGTGCACTATGATTTTGAGTAAACCAAAAGTCGTTTTGCACTGTGCACTATGCTTCGGAGTAAACCAGCAGTCGTTTTACACTGTGCACTATGCTTTTGAGTAAACCAACAGTCATTTTGCACTGTGCACTATGCTTTGGCGTAAACCAGCAGTCGTTTTGCACTGTGCACTATGCTTTTGCGTAAACCAACAGTCGTTTTGCACTGTGCACTATGCTTTTGCGTAAACCAACAGTCGTTTTACCCTGTGCACTATGCTTTTGCGTAAACCAAGAGTCGTTTTGCACTGTGCGCTGTGCTTTGGCGTAAACCAGAAGTCGTTTTAAACTGTGCACTATGCTTTTGAGTAAACCGACAGTCGTTTTGCACTGTGCGCTGTGCTTTGGCGTAAACCAACAGCCGTTTTGCACTGTGCAGTATGCTTTTGCGTAAACCAGCAGTCGTTTTACACTGTGCACTATGCTTTTGAGTAAACCAACAGTCGTTTTACACGGTGCACTATGCTTTTGAGTAAACCAACAGTCGTTTTGCACTGTGCACTATGCTTTTGCATAAACCAGCAGTCGTTTTGCACTGTGCACTATGCTTTTGCGTAAACCAACAGTCGTTTTGCACTGTGCGCTGTGCTTTGGCGTAAACCAACAGTCATTTTGCACTGTGCACTATGCTTTGGCGTAAACCAGCAGTCGTTTTGCACTCTGCAATATGCTTTTGCGTAAACCAACAGTCGTTTTGCACTGTGCACTATGCTTTTGCGTAAACCAAAAGTCGTTTTGCACTGTGCACTATGCTTCGGCGTAAACCAGCAGTCGTTTTACACTGTGCACTATGCTTTTGCGTAAACCAAAAGTCGTTTTGCACTGTGCACTATGCTTCGGCGTAAACCAGCAGTCGTTTTACACTGTGCACTATGCTTTTGAGTAAACCAACAGTCATTTTGCACTGTGCACTATGCTTCTGCGTAAACCAGCAGTCGTTTTACACTGTGCACTATGCTTTTGCGTAAACCGACAGTCGTTTTGCACTGTGCACTATGATTTTGAGTAAACCAAAAGTCGTTTTGCACTGTGCACTAGGCTTCGGCGTAAACCAGCAGTCGTTTTACACTGTGCACTAGGCTTTGGCGTAAACCAGCAGTCGTTTTGCACTGTGCACTATGCTTTTGCGTAAACCAACAGTCGTTTTGCACTGTGCACTATGCTTTGGCGTAAACCAGCAGTCGTTTTGCACTGTGCACTATGCTTTTGCGTAAACCAACAGTCGTTTTGCACTGTGCACTATGATTTTGAGTAAACCAAAAGTCGTTTTGCACTGTGCACTATGCTTCGGCGTAAACCAGCAGTCGTTTTACACTGTGCACTATGCTTTTGAGTAAACCAACAGTCATTTTGCACTGTGCACTATGCTTTGGCGTAAACCAGCAGTCGTTTTGCACTGTGCACTATGCTTTTGCGTAAACCAACAGTCGTTTTGCACTGTGCACTATGCTTTTGTGTAAACCAACAGTCGTTTTGCACTGTGCACTATGCTTTTGCGTAAACCAACAGTCGTTTTACCCTGTGCACTATGCTTTTGCGTAAACCAAGAGTCGTTTTGCACTGTGCGCTGTGCTTTGGCGTAAACCAGAAGTCGTTTTAAACTGTGCACTATGCTTTTGAGTAAACCGACAGTCGTTTTGCACTGTGCGCTGTGCTTTGGCGTAAACCAACAGCCGTTTTGCACTGTGCAGTATGCTTTTGCGTAAACCAGCAGTCGTTTTACACTGTGCACTATGCTTTTGAGTAAACCAACAGTCGTTTTACACGGTGCACTATGCTTTTGAGTAAACCAACAGTCGTTTTGCACTGTGCACTATGCTTTTGCATAAACCAGCAGTCGTTTTACACTGTGCACTATGCTTTTGAGTAAACCAACAGTCGTTTTGCACTGTGCACTATGATTTTGAGTAAACCAAAAGTCGTTTTGCACTGTGCACTATGCTTCGGCGTAAACCAGCAGTCGTTTTACACTGTGCACTATGCTTTTGAGTAAACCAACAGTCATTTTGCACTGTGCACTATGCTTTGGCGTAAACCAGCAGTCGTTTTGCACTGTGCACTATGCTTTTGCGTAAACCAACAGTCGTTTTGCACTGTGCACTATGCTTTTGTGTAAACCAACAGTCGTTTTGCACTGTGCACTATGCTTTTGCGTAAACCAACAGTCGTTTTACCCTGTGCACTATGCTTTTGCGTAAACCAAGAGTCGTTTTGCACTATGCGCTGTGCTTTGGCGTAAGCCAACAGTCATTTTGCACTGTGCAGTATGCTTTTGCGTAAACCAGCAGTCGTTTTACACTGTGCACTATGCTTTTGAGTAAACCGACAGTCGTTTTGCACTGTGCGCTGTGCTTTGGCGTAAACCAACAGCCGTTTTGCACTGTGCAGTATGCTTTTGCGTAAACCAGCAGTCGTTTTACACTGTGCACTATGCTTTTGAGTAAACCAACAGTCGTTTTACACGGTGCACTATGCTTTTGAGTAAACCAACAGTCGTTTTGCACTGTGCACTATGCTTTTGCATAAACCAACAGCCGTTTTGCAATGTGCAGTATGCTTTTGCGTAAACCAGCAGTCGTTTTACACTGTGCACTATGCTTTTGAGTAAACCAACAGTCGTTTTACACGGTGCACTATGCTTTTGAGTAAACCAACAGTCGTTTTGCACTGTGCACTATGCTTTTGCATAAACCAGCAGTCGTTTTACACTGTGCACTATGCTTTTGAGTAAACCAACAGTCGTTTTGCACTGTGCACTATGATTTTGAGTAAACCAAAAGTCGTTTTGCACTGTGCACTATGCTTCGGCGTAAACCAGCAGTCGTTTTACACTGTGCACTATGCTTTTGAGTAAACCAACAGTCATTTTGCACTGTGCACTATGCTTTGGCGTAAACCAGCAGTCGTTTTGCACTGTGCACTATGCTTTTGCGTAAACCAACAGTCGTTTTGCACTGTGCACTATGCTTTTGTGTAAACCAACAGTCGTTTTGCACTGTGCACTATGCTTTTGCGTAAACCAACAGTCGTTTTACCCTGTGCACTATGCTTTTGCGTAAACCAAGAGTCGTTTTGCACTATGCGCTGTGCTTTGGCGTAAGCCAACAGTCATTTTGCACTGTGCAGTATGCTTTTGCGTAAACCAGCAGTCGTTTTACACTGTGCACTATGCTTTTGAGTAAACCGACAGTCGTTTTGCACTGTGCGCTGTGCTTTGGCGTAAACCAACAGCCGTTTTGCACTGTGCAGTATGCTTTTGCGTAAACCAGCAGTCGTTTTACACTGTGCACTATGCTTTTGAGTAAACCAACAGTCGTTTTACACGGTGCACTATGCTTTTGAGTAAACCAACAGTCGTTTTGCACTGTGCACTATGCTTTTGCATAAACCAACAGCCGTTTTGCAATGTGCAGTATGCTTTTGCGTAAACCAGCAGTCGTTTTACACTGTGCACTATGCTTTTGAGGAAACCAACAGTCGTTTTGCACGGTGCACTATGCTTTTGAGTAAACCAACAGTCGTTTTGCACTGTGCACTATGCTTTGAGTAAAACAACAGTCGTTTTGCACTGTGCACTATGCTTTTGCATAAACCAACAGCCGTTTTGCAATATGCAGTATGCTTTTGCGTAAACCAGCAGTCGTTTTACACTGTGCACTATGCTTTTGAGTAAACCAACAGTCGTTTTGCACGTTTTGCACTGTGCGCTGTGCTTTGGCGTAAACCAACAGCCCTTTTGCACTGTGCAGTATGCTTTTGCGTAAACCAGCAGTCGTTTTACACTGTGCAATATGATTTTGAGTAAACCAACAGTCGTTTTGCACTGTGCACTATGCTTTGGCGTAAACCAGAAGTCGTTTTAAACTGTGCACTATGCTTTTGAGTAAACCAACAGTCGTTTTGCACTCTGCACTATGCTTTTGCATAAACCAACAGCCCTTTTGCACTGTGCAGTATGCTTTTGCGTAAATCAGCAGTCGTTTTACACTGTGCACTATGCTTTTGAGTAAACCAGCAGTCGTTTTACACTGTGCACTGTGCTTTTGAGTAAACCAACAGTCGTTTTGGACTGTGCGCTTTGGAGTAAGCCAACAGCCGTTTTGCACTGTGCAGTATGCTTTTGCGTAGACCAGCAGTCGTTTTACAGTATGCACTATGCTTTTGAGTAAACCAACTGTCGTTTTGCACTGTGCGCTGTGCTTTGGCGTAAGCCAACAGCCGTTTTGCACTGTGCAGTATGCTTTTGCATAAACCAGCAGTTGTTTTACAGTGTACACTATGCTTTTGAGTAAACCAACTGTCGTTTTGCACTGTGCACTGTGCACTATGCTTTTGAGTAAACCAACAGTCGTTTTGCTTTGTGCACTATGCTTTTGCGTAAACCAACAGTCGTTTTGCACTGTCCACTATGCTTTTGCATAAACCGTCAGCCGGTTTGCAATGTGCAGTATGCTTTTGCGTAAACCAGCAGTCGTTTTACACTGTGCACTATGCTTTTGAGGAAACCAACAGTCGTTTTGCACGGTGCACTATGCTTTTGAGTAAACCAACAGTCGTTTTGCACTGTGCACTATGCTTTTGCATAAACCAACAGCCGTTTTGCAATGTGCAGTATGCTTTTGCGTAAACCAGCAGTCGTTTTACACTGTGCACTATGCTTTTGAGTAAACCAACAGTCGTTTTGCACTGTGCACTATGCTTTTGCATAAACCAACAGCCGTTTTGCAATGTGCGCTGTGCTTTGGCGTAAACCAACAGCCGTTTTGCACTGTGCAGTATGCTTTTGCGTAAACCAGCAGTCGTTTTACACTGTGCACTATGCTTTTGAGTAAACCAACAGTCGTTTCGCACTGTGCGCTGTGCTTTGGCGTAAACCAACAGCCGTTTTCCACTGTGCAGTATGCTTTTGCGTAAATCAGCAGTCGTTTTACACTGTGCACTATGCTTTTGAGTAAACCAACAGTCGTTTTGCACTGTGCACTATGCTGTGGCGTAAACCAGCATTCGTGGTACACTGCGCACTATACTTTTGATTAAACCAACAGTCGTTTTGCACTGTGCGCTGTGCTTTGGGGTAAACCAACAGCCGTTTTGCACTGTTCGCTATGCTTTGGCGTAAACCAACAGTCGTTTTGCACTGTGCACTATGCTGTGGCGTAAACCAGCATTCGTAGTACACTGCGCACTATACTTTTGATTAAACCAACAGTCGTTTTGCACTGTGCGCTGTGCTTTGGGGTAAACCAACAGCCGTTTTGCACTGTTCGCTATGCTTTGGCGTAAACAAACAGTCGTTTTGCACTGTGCACTATGCTGTGGCGTAAACCAGCATTCGTAGTACACTGCGCACTATACTTTTGAGTAAAACAACAGTCGTTTTGCACTGCGCACTATGCTTTTGCATAAACCAACAGCCGTTTTGCAATGTGCAGTATGCTTTTGCGTAAACCAGCAGTGCACTATGCTTTGGCGTAAACCAGCAGTCGTAGTACACTGTGCACTATACTTTTGAGTTAACCGACAGTCGTTTTGCACTGTGCGCTGTGCTTTGGCGTAAACCAACAGCCGTTTTGCACTGTGCAGTAAGCTTTTGCGTAAACCAGCAGTCGTTTTACACTGTGCACTATGCTTTTGAGTAAACCAACAGTCGTTTCGCACTGTGCGCTGTGCTTTGGCGTAAACCAACAGCCGTTTTCCACTGTGCAGTATGCTTTTGCGTAAACCAGCAGTCGTTTTACACTGTGCACTATGCTTTTGAGTAAACCAACAGTCGTTTTGCACTGTGCACTATGCTGTGGCGTAAACCAGCATTCGTAGTACACTGCGCACTATACTTTTGATTAAACCAACAGTCGTTTTGCACTGTGCGCTGTGCTTTGGGGTAAACCAACAGCCGTTTTGCACTGTTCGCTATGCTTTGGCGTAAACCAACAGTCGTTTTGCACTGTGCACTATGCTTTTGAGTAAACCAACAGTCGTTTTGCACTGTGCACTGTGCACTATGCTTTGGCGTAAACCAGCAGTCGTTTTACACTGTGCACTATGCTTTTGAGTAAACCAACAGTCGTTTTGCACTGTGCACTATGCTTTGGCGTAAACCAGCAGTCGTTTTACACTGTGCACTATGCTCTTGAGTAAACCAACAGTCGCTTTGCACTGTTCACTATGCTTTTGACTAAACCAACAGTCGTTTTGCACTGTCGTAGTACACTGTGCACTATACTTTTGCGTAAACCAACAGTCGTTTTGCACTGTGCGCTATGCTTTGGCGTAAACCAACAATCGTTTTGCACTGTGCACTATGCTTTTGAGTAAACCAACAGTCGTTTTGCACTGTGCACTGTGCACTATGCTTTGGCGTATACCAGCAGTCGTAGTACACTGTGCACTATATTTTTGAGTAAACCGACAGTCGTTTTGCACTGTGCGCTGTGCTTTGGCGTAAACCAACAGCCGTTTTGCACTGTGCACTATGCTTTTGCGTAAACCAACAGTCGTTTTGCACTGTGCACTATGCTTTTGAGTAAACCAACAGTCGGTTTGCACTGTGCACTATGCTTCTGAGTAAACCAACAGTCGTTTTGTACTGTGCACTATGCTTTTGCGTAAACCAGCTGTCGTTTTACACTGTGCACTATGCTTTTGAGTAAACCAACTGTCGTTTTGCACTGTGCACTGTGCACTATGCTTTGGCGTAAAATAAAAGTCGCTTTGCACTGTGCGCTGTGCTTTAGCGTAAACCAACAGCCGTTTTGCACTGTGCAGTATGCTTTTGAGTAAAACAACAGTCGTTTTGCACTGCGCACTATGCTTTTGCATAAACCAACAGCCGTTTTGCAATATGCAGTATGCTTTTGCGTAAACCAGCAGTCGTTTTACACTGTGCACTATGCTTTTGAGTAAACCAACTGTCGTTTTGCACTGTGCACTGTGCACTATGCTTTGGCGTAAAATAAAAGTCGCTTTGCACTGTGCGCTGTGCTTTAGCGTAAACCAACAGTCGTTTTGCACTGTGCACTATGCTTTTGAGTAAAACAACAGTCGTTTTGCACTGCGCACTATGCTTTTGCATAAACCAACAGCCGTTTTGCAATATGCAGTATGCTTTTGCGTAAACCAGCAGTCGTTTTACACTGTGCACTATGCTTTTGAGTAAACCAACAGTCGTTTTGCACGTTTTGCACTGTGCGCTGTGCTTTGGCGTAAACCAACAGCCCTTTTGCACTGTGCAGTATGCTTTTGCGTAAACCAGCAGTCGTTTTACACTGTGCAATATGATTTTGAGTAAACCAACAGTCGTTTTGCACTGTGCACTATGCTTTGGCGTAAACCAGAAGTCGTTTTAAACTGTGCACTATGCTTTTGAGTAAACCAACAGTCGTTTTGCACTCTGCACTATGCTTTTGCATAAACCAACAGCCCTTTTGCACTGTGCAGTATGCTTTTGCGTAAATCAGCAGTCGTTTTACACTGTGCACTATGCTTTTGAGTAAACCAGCAGTCGTTTTACACTGTGCACTGTGCTTTTGAGTAAACCAACAGTCGTTTTGGACTGTGCGCTTTGGAGTAAGCCAACAGCCGTTTTGCACTGTGCAGTATGCTTTTGCGTAGACCAGCAGTCGTTTTACAGTATGCACTATGCTTTTGAGTAAACCAACTGTCGTTTTGCACTGTGCGCTGTGCTTTGGCGTAAGCCAACAGCCGTTTTGCACTGTGCAGTATGCTTTTGCATAAACCAGCAGTTGTTTTACAGTGTACACTATGCTTTTGAGTAAACCAACTGTCGTTTTGCACTGTGCACTGTGCACTATGCTTTTGAGTAAACCAACAGTCGTTTTGCTTTGTGCACTATGCTTTTGCGTAAACCAACAGTCGTTTTGCACTGTCCACTATGCTTTTGCATAAACCGTCAGCCGGTTTGCAATGTGCAGTATGCTTTTGCGTAAACCAGCAGTCGTTTTACACTGTGCACTATGCTTTTGAGGAAACCAACAGTCGTTTTGCACGGTGCACTATGCTTTTGAGTAAACCAACAGTCGTTTTGCACTGTGCACTATGCTTTTGCATAAACCAACAGCCGTTTTGCAATGTGCAGTATGCTTTTGCGTAAACCAGCAGTCGTTTTACACTGTGCACTATGCTTTTGAGTAAACCAACAGTCGTTTTGCACGTTTTGCACTGTGCGCTGCGCTTTGGCGTAAACCAACAGCCCTTTTGCACTGTGCAGTATGCTTTTGCGTAAGCCAGCAGTCGTTTTACACTGTGCAATATGATTTTGAGTAAACCAACAGTCGTTTTACACGGTGCACTATGCTTTTGAGTAAACCAACAGTCGTTTTGCACTGTGCACTATGCTTTTGCATAAACCAACAGCCGTTTTGCAATGTGCGCTGTGCTTTGGCGTAAACCAACAGCCGTTTTGCACTGTGCACTATGCTTTTGCGTAAACCAGCAGTCGTTTTACACTGTGCACTATGCTTTTGAGTAAACCAACAGTCGTTTCGCACTGTGCGCTGTGCTTTGGCGTAAACCAACAGCCGTTTTCCACTGTGCAGTATGCTTTTGCGTAAACCAGCAGTCGTTTTACACTGTGCACTATGCTTTTGAGTAAACCAACAGTCGTTTTGCACTGTGCACTATGCTGTGGCGTAAACCAGCATTCGTAGTACACTGCGCACTATACTTTTGATTAAACCAACAGTCGTTTTGCACTGTGCGCTGTGCTTTGGGGTAAACCAACAGCCGTTTTGCACTGTTCGCTATGCTTTGGCGTAAACCAACAGTCGTTTTGCACTGTGCACTATGCTGTGGCGTAAACCAGCATTCGTAGTACACTGCGCACTATACTTTTGATTAAACCAACAGTCGTTTTGCACTGTGCGCTGTGCTTTGGGGTAAACCAACAGCCGTTTTGCACTGTTCGCTATGCTTTGGCGTAAACCAACAGTTTTGCACTGTCGTAGTACACTGTGCACTATACTTTTGCGTAAACCAACAGTCGTTTTGCACTGTGCGCTATGCTTTGGCGTAAACCAACAATCGTTTTGCACTGTGCACTATGCTTTTGAGTAAACCAACAGTCGTTTTGCACTGTGCACTGTGCACTATGCTTTGGCGTATACCAGCAGTCGTAGTACACTGTGCACTATACTTTTGAGTAAACCGACAGTCGTTTTGCACTGTGCGCTGTGCTTTGGCGTAAACCAACAGCCGTTTTGCACTGTGCACTATGCTTTTGCGTAAACCAACAGTCGTTTTGCACTGTGCACTATGCTTTTGAGTAAACCAACAGTCGGTTTGCACTGTGCACTATGCTTCTGAGTAAACCAACAGTCGTTTTGTACTGTGCACTATGCTTTTGCGTAAACCAGCTGTCGTTTTACACTGTGCACTATGCTTTTGAGTAAACCAACTGTCGTTTTGCACTGTGCACTGTGCACTATGCTTTGGCGTAAAATAAAAGTCGCTTTGCACTGTGCGCTGTGCTTTATCGTAAACCAACAGCCGTTTTGCACTGTGCAGTATGCTTTTGAGTAAACCAACAGTCGTTTTGCACTGTGCACTATGCTTTTGAGTAAAACAACAGTCGTTTTGCACTGCGCACTATGCTTTTGCATAAACCAACAGCCGTTTTGCAATGTGCAGTATGCTTTTGCGTAAACCAGCAGTCGTTTTACACTGTGCACTATGCTTTTGAGTAAACCAACAGTCGTTTCGCACTGTGCGCTGTGCTTTGGCGTAAACCAACAGTCATTTTGCACTGTGCACTATGCTTTTGCGTAAACCAACAGTCGTTTTGCACTGTGCACCATGCTTTGGCGTAAACCAGCAGTCGTTTTGCACTGTGCACTATGCTTTTGCGTAAACCAACAGTCGTTTTGCACTGTGCGCTGTGCTTTGGCGTAAACCAACAGTCATTTTGCACTGTGCACTATGCTTTGGCGTAAACCAGCAGTCGTTTTGCACTGTGCACTATGCTTTTGCGTAAACCAACAGTCGTTTTGCACTGTGCACTATGCTTTTGCGTAAACCAACAGTCGTTTTGCACTGTGCACTGTGCACTATGCTTTGGCGTAAACCAGCAGTCGTTTTACACTGTGCACTATGCTTTTGAGTAAACCAACAGTCGTTTTGCACTGTGCACTATGCTTTGGCGTAAACCAGCAGTCGTTTTACACTGTGCACTATGCCTTTGAGCAAACCAACAGTCGTTTTGCACTGTGCACTATGCTTTTGAGTAAAACAACAGTCGTTTTGCACTGCGCACTATGCTTTTGTATAAACCAACAGCCGTTTTGCAATGTGCAGTATGCTTTTGCGTAAACCAGCAGTCGTTTTACACTGTGCACTATGCTTTTGAGTAAACCAACAGTCGTTTTGCACTGTGCACTATGCTTTTGCGTAAACCAACAGTCGTTTTGCACTGTGCGCTGTGCTTTGGGGTAAACCAACAGCCGTTTTGCACTGTTCGCTATGCTTTGGCGTAAACCAACAGTCGTTTTGCACTGTGCACTATGCTTTTGAGTAAACCAACAGTCGTTTTGCACTGTGCACTGTGCACTATGCTTTGGCGTAAACCAGCAGTCGTTTTACACTGTGCACTATGCTTTTGAGTAAACCAACAGTCGTTTTGCACTGTGCACTATGCTTTGGCGTAAACCAGCAGTCGTTTTACACTGTGCACTATGCCTTTGAGCAAACCAACAGTCGTTTTGCACTGTGCACTATGCCTTTGAGCAAACCAACAGTCGTTTTGCACTGTGCACTATGCTTTTGAGTAAAACAACAGTCGTTTTGCACTGTGCAATATGCTTTGGCGTAAACCAGCAGTCGTTTTACACTGTGCACTATGCCTTTGAGCAAACCAACAGTCGTTTTGCACTGTGCACTATGCTTTTGAGTAAAACAACAGTCGTTTTGCACTGCGCACTATGCTGTGGCGTAAACCAGCATTCGTAGTACACTGCGCACTATACTTTTGATTAAACCAACAGTCGTTTTGCACTGTGCGCTGTGCTTTGGGGTAAACCAACAGCCGTTTTGCACTGTTCGCTATGCTTTGGCGTAAACCAACAGTCGTAGTACACTGTGCACTATACTTTTGAGTTAACCGACAGTCGTTTTGCACTGTGCGCTGTGCTTTGGCGTAAACCAACAGCCGTTTTGCACTGTGCAGTATGCTTTTGCGTAAACCAGCAGTCGTTTTACACTGTGCACTATGCTTTTGAGTAAACCAACAGTCGTTTCGCACTGTGCAGTATGCTTTGGCGTAAACCAGCAGTCGTTTTACACTGTGCACTATGCTTTTGAGTAAACCAACAGTCGTTTCGCACTGTGCACTATGCTTTGGCGTAAACCAGCAGTCGTTTTGCACTGTGCAGTATGCTTTTGCGTAAACCAGCAGTCGTTTTACACTGTGCACTATGCTTTTGAGTAAACCAACAGTCGTTTTGCACTGTGCAGTATGCTTTTGCGTAAACCAGCAGTGCACTATGCTTTGGCGTAAACCAGCAGTCGTAGTACACTGTGCACTATACTTTTGAGTTAACCGACAGTCGTTTTGCACTGTGCGCTGTGCTTTGGCGTAAACCAACAGCCGTTTTGCACTGTGCAGTATGCTTTTGCGTAAACCAGCAGTCGTTTTACACTGTGCACTATGCTTTTGAGTAAACCAACAGTCGTTTCGCACTGTGCGCTGTGCTTTGGCGTAAACCAACAGCCGTTTTCCACTGTGCAGTATGCTTTTGCGTAAACCAGCAGTCGTTTTACACTGTGCACTATGCTTTTGAGTAAACCAACAGTCGTTTCGCACTGTGCACTATGCTGTGGCGTAAACCAGCATTCGTAGTACACTGCGCACTATACTTTTGATTAAACCAACAGTCGTTTTGCACTGTGCGCTGTGCTTTGGGGTAAACCAACAGCCGTTTTGCACTGTTCGCTATGCTTTGGCGTAAACCAACAGTCGTTTTGCACTGTGCACTATGCTTTTGAGTAAACCAACAGTCGTTTTGCACTGTGCACTGTGCACTATGCTTTGGCGTAAACCAGCAGTCGTTTTACACTGTGCACTATGCTTTTGAGTAAACCAACAGTCGTTTTGCACTGTGCACTATGCTTTGGCGTAAACCAGCAGTCGTTTTACACTGTGCACTATGCTCTTGAGTAAACCAACAGTCGCTTTGCACTGTTCACTATGCTTTTGACTAAACCAACAGTCGTTTTGCACTGTCGTAGTACACTGTGCACTATACTTTTGCGTAAACCAACAGTCGTTTTGCACTGTGCGCTATGCTTTGGCGTAAACCAACAATCGTTTTGCACTGTGCACTATGCTTTTGAGTAAACCAACAGTCGTTTTGCACTGTGCACTGTGCACTATGCTTTGGCGTATACCAGCAGTCGTAGTACACTGTGCACTATACTTTTGAGTAAACCGACAGTCGTTTTGCACTGTGCGCTGTGCTTTGGCGTAAACCAACAGCCGTTTTGCACTGTGCACTATGCTTTTGCGTAAACCAACAGTCGTTTTGCACTGTGCACTATGCTTTTGAGTAAACCAACAGTCGGTTTGCACTGTGCACTATGCTTCTGAGTAAACCAACAGTCGTTTTGTACTGTGCACTATGCTTTTGCGTAAACCAGCTGTCGTTTTACACTGTGCACTATGCTTTTGAGTAAACCAACTGTCGTTTTGCACTGTGCACTGTGCACTATGCTTTGGCGTAAAATAAAAGTCGCTTTGCACTGTGCGCTGTGCTTTAGCGTAAACCAACAGCCGTTTTGCACTGTGCAGTATGCTTTTGAGTAAACCAACAGTCGTTTTGCACTGTGCACTATGCTTTTGAGTAAAACAACAGTCGTTTTGCACTGCGCACTATGCTTTTGCATAAACCAACAGCCGTTTTGCAATGTGCAGTATGCTTTTGCGTAAACCAGCAGTCGTTTAACACTGTGCACTATGCTTTTGAGTAAACCAACAGTCGTTTCGCACTGTGCGCTGTGCTTTGTCGTAAACCAACAGTCATTTTGCACTGTGCACTATGCTTTTGCGTAAACCAACAGTCGTTTTGCACTGTGCACCATGCTTTGGCGTAAACCAGCAGTCGTTTTGCACTGTGCACTATGCTTTTGCGTAAACCAACAGTCGTTTTGCACTGTGCGCTGTGCTTTGGCGTAAACCAACAGTCATTTTGCACTGTGCACTATGCTTTGGCGTAAACCAGCAGTCGTTTTGCACTGTGCACTATGCTTTTGCGTAAACCAACAGTCGTTTTGCACTGTGCACTATGCTTTTGCGTAAACCAACAGTCGTTTTGCACTGTGCGCTGTGCTTTGGGGTAAACCAACAGCCGTTTTGCACTGTTCGCTATGCTTTGGCGTAAACCAACAGTCGTTTTGCACTGTGCACTATGCTTTTGAGTAAACCAACAGTCGTTTTGCACTGTGCACTGTGCACTATGCTTTGGCGTAAACCAGCAGTCGTTTTACACTGTGCACTATGCTTTTGAGTAAACCAACAGTCGTTTTGCACTGTGCACTATGCTTTGGCGTAAACCAGCAGTCGTTTTACACTGTGCACTATGCCTTTGAGCAAACCAACAGTCGTTTTGCACTGTGCACTATGCTTTTGAGTAAAACAACAGTCGTTTTGCACTGCGCACTATGCTTTTGCATAAACCAACAGCCGTTTTGCAATGTGCAGTATGCTTTTGCGTAAACCAGCAGTCGTTTTACACTGTGCACTATGCTTTTGAGTAAACCAACAGTCGTTTTGCACTGTGCACTATGCTTCTGAGTAAACCAACAGTCGTTTTGTACTGTGCACTATGCTTTTGCGTAAACCAGCAGTCGTTTTACACTGTGCACTATGCTTTTGAGTAAACCAACTGTCGTTTTGCACTGTGCACTGTGCAGTATGCTTTGGCGTAAAATAAAAGTCGCTTTGCACTGTGCGCTGTGCTTTAGCGTAAACCAACAGCCGTTTTGCACTGTGCAGTGTGCTTTTGAGTAAACCAACAGTCGTTTTGCACTGTGCACTATGCTTTTGAGTAAAACAACAGTCGTTTTGCACTGCGCACTATGCTTTTGCATAAACCAACAGCCGTTTTGCAATGTGCAGTATGCTTTTGCGTAAACCAGCAGTCGTTTTACACTGTGCACTATGCTTTGGCGTATACCAGCAGTCGTAGTACACTGTGCACTATACTTTTGAGTAAACCGACAGTCGTTTTGGACTGTGCACCATGCTTTGGCGTAAACCAGCAGTCGTTTTGCACTGTGCGCTGTGCTTTGGCGTAAACCAACAGTCATTTTGCACTGTGCACTATGCTTTGGCGTAAACCAGCAGTCGTTTTGCACTGTGCACTATGCTTTTGCGTAAACCAACAGTCGTTTTGCACTGTGCACCATGCTTTGGCGTAAACCAGCAGTCGTTTTGCACTGTGCACTATGCTTTTGCGTAAACCAACAGTCGTTTTGCACTGTGCGCTGTGCTTTGGCGTAAACCAACAGTCATTTTGCACTGTGCACTATGCTTTGGCGTAAACCAGCAGTCGTTTTGCACTGTGCACTATGCTTTTGCGTAAACCAACAGTCGTTTTGCACTGTGCACTATGCTTTTGCGTAAACCAACAGTCGTTTTGCACTGTGCACCATGCTTTGGCGTAAACCAGCAGTCGTTTTGCACTGTGCACTATGCTTCTGCGTAAACCAAGCGTCGTTTTGCACTGTGCACCATGCTTTGGCGTAAACCAGCAGTCGTTTTGCACTGTGCACTATGCTTTTGCGTAAACCAACAGTCGTTTTGCACTGTGCACTATGCTTTTGCGTAAACCAAGCGTCGTTTTGCACTGTGCACCATGCTTTGGCGTAAACCAACAGTCATTTTGCACTGTGCACTATGCTTTGGGGTAAACCAACAGCCGTTTTGCACTGTTCGCTATGCTTTGGCGTAAACCAACAGTCGTTTTGCACTGTGCACTATGCTTTTGAGTAAACCAACAGTCGTTTTGCACTGTGCACTGTGCACTATGCTTTGCGTAAACCAGCAGTCGTTTTACACTGTGCACTATGCTTTTGAGTAAACAAACAGTCGTTTTGCACTGTGCACTATGCTTTGGCGTAAACCAGCAGTCGTTTTACACTGTGCACTATGCTCTTGAGTAAACCAACAGTCGCTTTGCACTGTTCACTATGCTTTTGACTAAACCAACAGTCGTTTTGCACTGTCGTAGTACACTGTGCACTATAGTTTTGCGTAAACCAACAGTCGTTTTGCACTGTGCGCTATGCTTTGGCGTAAACCAACAATCGTTTTGCACTGTGCACTATGCTTTTGAGTAAACCAACAGTCGTTTTGCACTGTGCACTGTGCACTATGCTTTGGCGTATACCAGCAGTCGTAGTACACTGTGCACTATACTTTTGAGTAAACCGACAGTCGTTTTGCACTGTGCGCTGTGCTTTGGCGTAAACCAACAGTCGTTTTGCACTGTGCACTATGCTTCTGAGTAAACCAACAGTCGTTTTGTACTGTGCACTATGCTTTTGCGTAAACCAGAAGTCGTTTTACACTGTGCACTATGCTTTTGAGTAAACCAACTGTCGTTTTGCACTGTGCACTGTGCACTATGCTTTGGCGTAAAATAAAAGTCGCTTTGCACTGTGCGCTGTGCTTTAGCGTAAACCAACAGCCGTTTTGCACTGCGCAGTATGCTTTTGAGTAAACCAACAGTCGTTTTGCACTGTGCACTATGCTTTTGAGTAAACCAACAGTCGTTTTGTACTGTGCACTATGCTTTTGCGTAAACCAGAAGTCGTTTTACACTGTGCAGTATGCTTTTGAGTAAACCAACAGTCGTTTTGCACTGTGCACTATGCTTTTGAGTAAAACAACAGTCGTTTTGCACTGCGCACTATGCTTTTGCATAAACCAACAGCCGTTTTGCAATGTGCAGTATGCTTTTGCGTAAACCAGCAGTCGTTTTACACTGTGCACTATGCTTTTGAGTAAACCAGCAGTCGTTTCGCACTGTGCGCTGTGCTTTGGCGTAAACCAACAGTCATTTTGCACTGTGCACTATGCTTTTGCGTAAACCAACAGTCGTTTTGCACTGTGCACCATGCTTTGGCGTATACCAGCAGTCGTAGTACACTGTGCACTATACTTTTGAGTAAACCGACAGTCGTTTTGCACTGTGCGCTGTGCTTTGGCGTAAACCAACAGTCGTTTTGCACTGTGCACTATGCTTTTGAGTAAACCAACAGTCGGTTTGCACTGTGCACTATGCTTTTGAGTAAACCAACAGTCGTTTCGCACTGTGCGCTGTGCTTTGGCGTAAACCAACAGTCATTTTGCACTGTGCACTATGCTTTTGCGTAAACCAACAGTCGTTTTGCACTGTGCACTATGCTTTGGCGTATACCAGCAGTCGTAGTACACTGTGCACTATACTTTTGAGTAAACCGACAGTCGTTTTGCACTGTGCGCTGTGCTTTGGCGTAAACCAACAGTCGTTTTGCACTGTGCACTACGCTTTTGAGTAAACCAACAGTCGTTTTGCACTGTGCACTATGCTTTGGCGTAAACCAGCAGTCGTTTTACACTGTGCACTATGCTCTTGAGTAAACCAACAGTCGCTTTGCACTGTTCACTATGCTTTTGACTAAACCAACAGTCGTTTTGCACTGTCGTAGTACACTGTGCACTATGCTTTTGCGTAAACCAGAAGTCGTTTTACACTGTGCAGTATGCTTTTGAATAAACCAACAGTCGTTTTAAACTGTGCACTATGCTTTTGAGTAAAACAACAGTCGTTTTGCACTGCGCACTATGCTTTTGCATAAACCAACAGCCGTTTTGCAATGTGCAGTATGCTTTTGCGTAAACCAGCAGTCGTTTTACACTGTGCACTATGCTTTTGAGTAAACCAACAGTCGTTTCGCACTGTGCGCTGTGCTTTGGCGTAAACTAACAGTCATTTTGCACTGTGCACTATGCTTTTGCGTAAACCAACAGTCGTTTTGCACTGTGCACCATGCTTTGGCGTAAACCAGCAGTCGTTTTGCACTGTGCACTATGCTTTTGCGTAAACCAACAGTCGTTTTGCACTGTGCGCTGTGCTTTGGCGTAAACCAACAGTCATTTTGCACTGTGCACTATGCTTTGGCGTAAACCAGCAGTCGTTTTGCACTGTGCACTATGCTTTGGCGTAAACCAGCAGTCGTTTTACACTGTGCACTATGCCTTTGAGCAAACCAACAGTCGTTTTGCACTGTGCACTATGCTTTTGCGTAAACCAACAGTCGTTTTGCACTGAGCGCTGTGCTTTGGGGTAAACCAACAGCCGTTTTGCACTGTTCGCTATGCTTTGGCGTAAACCAACAGTCGTTTTGCACTGTGCACTATGCTTTTGAGTAAACCAACAGTCGTTTTGCACTGTGCACTGTGCACTATGCTTTGGCGTAAACCAGCAGTCGTTTTACACTGTGCACTATGCTTTTGAGTAAACCAACAGTCGTTTTGCACTGTGCACTATGCTTTGGCGTAAACCAGCAGTCGTTTTACACTGTGCACTATGCCTTTGAGCAAACCAACAGTCGTTTTGCACTGTGCACTATGCTTTTGAGTAAAACAACAGTCGTTTTGCACTGCGCACTATGCTTTTGCATAAACCAACAGCCGTTTTGCAATGTGCAGTATGCTTTTGCGTAAACCAGCAGTCGTTTTACACTGTGCACTATGCTTTTGAGTAAACCAACAGTCGTTTTGCACTGTGCACTATGCTTCTGAGTAAACCAACAGTCGTTTTGTACTGTGCACTATGCTTTTGCGTAAACCAGCAGTCGTTTTACACTGTGCACTATGCTTTTGAGTAAACCAACTGTCGTTTTGCACTGTGCACTGTGCAGTATGCTTTGGCGTAAAATAAAAGTCGCTTTGCACTGTGCGCTGTGCTTTAGCGTAAACCAACAGCCGTTTTGCACTGTGCAGTATGCTTTTGAGTAAACCAAAAGTCGTTTTGCACTGTGCACTATACTTTTGAGTAAACCGACAGTCGTTTTGCACTGTGCGCTGTGCTTTGGCGTAAACCAACAGTCGTTTTGCACTGTGCACTATGCTTTTGAGTAAACCAACAGTCGGTTTGCACTGTGCACTATGCTTCTGAGTAAACCAACAGTCGTTTTGCACTGTGCGCTGTGCTTTGGCGTAAACCAACAGTCGTTTTGCACTGTGCACTATGCTTTTGCGTAAACCAGCAGTCGTTTTACACTGTGCACTATGCTTTTGAGTAAACCAACTGTCGTTTTGCACTGTGCACTGTGCAGTATGCTTTGGCGTAAAATAAAAGTCGCTTTGCACTGTGCGCTGTGCTTTAGCGTAAACCAACAGCCGTTTTGCACTGTGCAGTATGCTTTTGAGTAAACCAAAAGTCGTTTTGCACTGTGCACTATACTTTTGAGTAAACCGACAGTCGTTTTGCACTGTGCGCTGTGCTTTGGCGTAAACCAACAGTCGTTTTGCACTGTGCACTATGCTTTTGAGTAAACCAACAGTCGGTTTGCACTGTGCACTATGCTTTTGAGTAAACCAACAGTCGTTTCGCACTGTGCGCTGTGCTTTGGCGTAAACCAACAGTCATTTTGCACTGTGCACTATGCTTTTGCGTAAACCAACAGTCGTTTTGCACTGTGCACCATGCTTTGGCGTAAACCAGCAGTCGTTTTGCACTGTGCACTATGCTTTTGCGTAAACCAACAGTCGTTTTGCACTGTGCGCTGTGCTTTGGCGTAAACCAACAGTCATTTTGCACTGTGCACTATGCTTTGGCGTAAACCAGCAGTCGTTTTGCACTGTGCACTATGCTTTGGCGTAAACCAGCAGTCGTTTTACACTGTGCACTATGCCTTTGAGCAAACCAACAGTCGTTTTGCACTGTGCACTATGCTTTTGCGTAAACCAACAGTCGTTTTGCACTGAGCGCTGTGCTTTGGGGTAAACCAACAGCCGTTTTGCACTGTTCGCTATGCTTTGGCGTAAACCAACAGTCGTTTTGCACTGTGCACTATGCTTTTGAGTAAACCAACAGTCGTTTTGCACTGTGCACTGTGCACTATGCTTTGGCGTAAACCAGCAGTCGTTTTACACTGTGCACTATGCTTTTGAGTAAACCAACAGTCGTTTTGCACTGTGCACTATGCTTTGGCGTAAACCAGCAGTCGTTTTACACTGTGCACTATGCCTTTGAGCAAACCAACAGTCGTTTTGCACTGTGCACTATGCTTTTGAGTAAAACAACAGTCGTTTTGCACTGCGCACTATGCTTTTGCATAAACCAACAGCCGTTTTGCAATGTGCAGTATGCTTTTGCGTAAACCAGCAGTCGTTTTACACTGTGCACTATGCTTTTGAGTAAACCAACAGTCGTTTTGCACTGTGCACTATGCTTCTGAGTAAACCAACAGTCGTTTTGTACTGTGCACTATGCTTTTGCGTAAACCAGCAGTCGTTTTACACTGTGCACTATGCTTTTGAGTAAACCAACTGTCGTTTTGCACTGTGCACTGTGCAGTATGCTTTGGCGTAAAATAAAAGTCGCTTTGCACTGTGCGCTGTGCTTTTGCATAAACCAACAGCCGTTTTGCAATGTGCAGTATGCTTTTGCGTAAACCAGCAGTCGTTTTACACTGTGCACTATGCTTTGGCGTATACCAGCAGTCGTAGTACACTGTGCACTATACTTTTGAGTAAACCGACAGTCGTTTTGGACTGTGCACCATGCTTTGGCGTAAACCAGCAGTCGTTTTGCACTGCGCGTTGTGCTTTGGCGTAAACCAACAGTCATTTTGCACTGTGCACTATGCTTTGGCGTAAACCAGCAGTCGTCTTGCACTGTGCACTATGCTTTTGCGTAAACCAACAGTCGTTTTGCACTGTGCACCATGCTTTGGCGTAAACCAGCAGTCGTTTTGCACTGTGCACTATGCTTTTGCGTAAACCAACAGTCGTTTTGCACTGTGCGCTGTGCTTTGGCGTAAACCAACAGTCATTTTGCACTGTGCACTATGCTTTGGCGTAAACCAGCAGTCGTTTTGCACTGTGCACTATGCTTTTGCGTAAACCAAGCGTCGTTTTGCACTGTGCACCAGCTTTTGCGTAAACCAACAGTCGTTTTGCACTGTGCACTATGCTTTTGCGTAAACCAACAGTCGTTTTGCACTGTGCACTATGCTTTTGCGTAAACCAAGCGTCGTTTTGCACTGTGCACCATGCTTTGGCGTAAACCAACAGTCATTTTGCACTGTGCACTATGCTTTGGGGTAAACCAACAGCCGTTTTGCACTGTTCGCTATGCTTTGGCGTAAACCAACAGTCGTTTTGCACTGTGCACTATGCTTTTGAGTAAACCAACAGTCGTTTTGCACTGTGCACTGTGCACTATGCTTTGGCGTAAACCAGCAGTCGTTTTACACTGTGCACTATGCTTTTGAGTAAACCAACAGTCGTTTTGCACTGTGCACTGTGCACTATGCTTTGGCGTATACCAGCAGTCGTAGTACACTGTGCACTATACTTTTGAGTAAACCGACAATCGTTTTGCACTGTGCGCTGTGCTTTGGCGTAAACCAACAGTCGTTTTGCACTGTGCACTATGCTTTTGAGTAAACCAACAGTCGGTTTGCACTGTGCACTATACTTTTGAGTAAACCGACAGTCGTTTTGCACTGTGCGCTGTGCTTTGGCGTAAACCAACAGTCGTTTTGCACTGTGCACTATGCTTTTGAGTAAACCAACAGTCGGTTTGCACTGTGCACTATGCTTCTGAGTAAACCAACAGTCGTTTCGTACTGTGCACTATGCTTTTGCGTAAACCAGAAGTCGTTTTACACTGTGCACTATGCTTTTGAGTAAACCAACTGTCGTTTTGCACTGTGCACTGTGCACTATGCTTTGGCGTAAAATAAAAGTCGCTTTGCACTGTGCGCTGTGCTTTAGCGTAAACCAACAGCCGTTTTGCACTGTGCAGTATGCTTTTGAGTAAACCAACAGTCGTTTTGCACTGTGCACTATGCTTTTGAGTAAACCAACAGTCGTTTTGTACTGTGCACTATGCTTTTGCGTAAACCAGAAGTCGTTTTACACTGTGCAGTATGCTTTTGAGTAAACCAACAGTCGTTTTGCACTGTGCACTATGCTTTTGAGTAAAACAACAGTCGTTTTGCACTGCGCACTATGCTTTTGCATAAACCAACAGCCGTTTTGCAATGTGCAGTATGCTTTTGCGTAAACCAGCAGTCGTTTTACACTGTGCACTATGCTTTTGAGTAAACCAACAGTCGTTTCGCACTGTGCGCTGTGCTTTGGCGTAAACCAACAGTCATTTTGCACTGTGCACTATGCTTTTGCGTAAACCAACAGTCGTTTTGCACTGTGCACCATGCTTTGGCGTATACCAGCAGTCGTAGTACACTGTGCACTATACTTTTGAGTAAACCGACAGTCGTTTTGCACTGTGCGCTGTGCTTTGGCGTAAACCAACAGTCGTTTTGCACTGTGCACTATGCTTTGGCGCATACCAGCAGTCGTAGTACACTGTGCACTATACTTTTGAGTAAACCGACAGTCGTTTTGCACTGCGCACTATGCTTTTGCATAAACCAACAGCCGTTTTGCAATGTGCAGTATGCTTTTGCGTAAACCAGCAGTCGTTTTACACTGTGCACTATGCTTTTGAGTAAACCAACAGTCGTTTCGCACTGTGCGCTGTGCTTTGGCGTAAACCAACAGTCATTTTGCACTGTGCACTATGCTTTTGCGTAAACCAACAGTCGTTTTGCACTGTGCACCATGCTTTGGCGTATACCAGCAGTCGTAGTACACTGTGCACTATACTTTTGAGTAAACCGACAGTCGTTTTGCACTGTGCACTATGCTTTTGCGTAAACCAACAGTCGTTTTGCACTGTGCACCATGCTTTGGCGTATACCAGCAGTCGTAGTACACTGTGCACTATACTTTTGAGTAAACCGACAGTCGTTTTGCACTGCGCACTATGCTTTTGCATAAACCAACAGCCGTTTTGCAATGTGCAGTATGCTTTTGCGTAAACCAGCAGTCGTTTTACACTGTGCACTATGCTTTTGAGTAAACCAACAGTCGTTTCGCACTGTGCGCTGTGCTTTGGCGTAAACCAACAGTCATTTTGCACTGTGCACTATGCTTTTGCGTAAACCAACAGTCGTTTTGCACTGTGCACCATGCTTTGGCGTATACCAGCAGTCGTAGTACACTGTGCACTATACTTTTGAGTAAACCGACAGTCGTTTTGCACTGTGCGCTGTACTTTGGCGTAAACCAACAGTCGTTTTGCACTGTGCACTATGCTTTTGAGTAAACCAACAGTCGGTTTGCACTGTGCACTATGCTTTTGAGTAAACCAACAGTCGTTTCGCACTGTGCGCTGTGCTTTGGCGTAAACCAACAGTCATTTTGCACTGTGCACTATGCTTTTGAGTAAACCAACAGTCGGTTTGCACTGTGCACTATGCTTCTGAGTAAACCAACAGTCGTTTTGTACTGTGCACTATGCTTTTGCGTAAACCAACAGTCGCTTTGCACTGTTCACTATGCTTTTGACTAAACCAACAGTCGTTTTGCACTGTCGTAGTACACTGTGCACTATACTTTTGCATAAACCAACAGTCGTTTTGCACTGTGCGCTATGCTTTGGCGTAAACCAACAATCGTTTTGCACTGTGCACTATGCTTTTGAGTAAACCAACAGTCGTTTTGCACTGTGCACTGTGCACTATGCTTTGGCGTATACCAGCAGTCGTAGTACACTGTGCACTATACTTTTGAGTAAACCGACAGTCGTTTTGGACTGTGCACCATGCTTTGGCGTAAACCAGCAGTCGTTTTGCACTGCGCGTTGTGCTTTGGCGTAAACCAACAGTCATTTTGCACTGTGCACTATGCTTTGGCGTAAACCAGCAGTCGTCTTGCACTGTGCACTATGCTTTTGCGTAAACCAACAGTCGTTTTGCACTGTGCACCATGCTTTGGCGTAAACCAGCAGTCGTTTTGCACTGTGCACTATGCTTTTGCGTAAACCAACAGTCGTTTTGCACTGTGCGCTGTGCTTTGGCGTAAACCAACAGTCATTTTGCACTGTGCACTATGCTTTGGCGTAAACCAGCAGTCGTTTTGCACTGTGCACTATGCTTTTGCGTAAACCAAGCGTCGTTTTGCACTGTGCACCAGCTTTTGCGTAAACCAACAGTCGTTTTGCACTGTGCACTATGCTTTTGCGTAAACCAACAGTCGTTTTGCACTGTGCACTATGCTTTTGCGTAAACCAAGCGTCGTTTTGCACTGTGCACCAGCTTTTGCGTAAACCAACAGTCGTTTTGCACTGTGCACTATGCTTTTGCGTAAACCAACAGTCATTTTGCACTGTGCACTATGCTTTGGCGTATACCAGCAGTCGTAGTACACTGTGCACTATACTTTTGAGTAAACCGACAGTCGTTTTGCACTGTGCGCTGTGCTTTGGCGTAAACCAACAGTCGTTTTGCACTGTGCACTATGCTTTTGAGTAAACCAACAGTCGGGTTGCACTGTGCACTATGCTTCTGAGTAAACCAACAGTCGTTTTGTACTGTGCACTATGCTTTTGCGTAAACCAGAAGTCGTTTTACACTGTGCAGTATGCTTTTGAGTAAACCAACAGTCGTTTTGCACTGTGCACTATGCTTTTGAGTAAAACAACAGTCGTTTTGCACTGCGCACTATGCTTTTGCATAAACCAACAGCCGTTTTGCAATGTGCAGTATGCTTTTGCGTAAACCAGCAGTCGTTTTACACTGTGCACTATGCTTTTGAGTAAACCAACAGTCGTTTCGCACTGTGCGCTGTGCTTTGGCGTAAACCAACAGTCATTTTGCACTGTGCACTATGCTTTTGCGTAAACCAACAGTCGTTTTGCACTGTGCACCATGCTTTGGCGTAAACCAGCAGTCGTTTTGCACTGTGCACTATGCTTTTGCGTAAACCAACAGTCGTTTTGCACTGTGCGCTGTGCTTTGGGGTAAACCAACAGTCATTTTGCAGTGTGCACTATGCTTTGGCGTAAACCAGCAGTCGTTTTGCACTGTGCACTATGCTTTTGCGTAAACCAACAGTCGTTTTGCACTGTGCACTATGCTTTTGCGTAAACCAACAGTCGTTTTGCACTGAGCGCTGTGCTTTGGGGTAAACCAACAGCCGTTTTGCACTGTTCGCTATGCTTTGGCGTAAACCAACAGTCGTTTTGCACTGTGCACTATGCTTTTGAGTAAACCAACAGTCGTTTTGCACTGTGCACTGTGCACTATGCTTTGGCGTAAACCAGCAGTCGTTTTACACTGTGCACTATGCTTTTGAGTAAACCAACAGTCGTTTTGCACTGTGCACTATGCTTTGGCGTAAACCAGCAGTCGTTTTACACTGTGCACTATGCCTTTGAGCAAACCAACAGTCGTTTTGCACTGTGCACTATGCTTTTGAGTAAAACAACAGTCGTTTTGCACTGCGCACTATGCTTTTGCATAAACCAACAGCCGTTTTGCAATGTGCAGTATGCTTTTGCGTAAACCAGCAGTCGTTTTACACTGTGCACTATGCTTTGGCGTATACCAGCAGTCGTAGTACACTGTGCACTATACTTTTGAGTAAACCGACAGTCGTTTTGGACTGTGCACCATGCTTTGGCGTAAACCAGCAGTCGTTTTGCACTGCGCGCTGTGCTTTGGCGTAAACCAACAGTCATTTTGCACTGTGCACCATGCTTTGGCGTAAACCAGCAGTCGTCTTGCACTGTGCACTATGCTTTTGCGTAAACCAACAGTCGTTTTGCACTGTGCACCATGCTTTGGCGTAAACCAGCAGTCGTTTTGCACTGTGCACTATGCTTTTGCGTAAACCAACAGTCGTTTTGCACTGTGCGCTGTGCTTTGGCGTAAACCAACAGTCATTTTGCACTGTGCACTATGCTTTGGCGTAAACCAGCAGTCGTTTTGCACTGTGCACTATGCTTTTGCGTAAACCAAGCGTCGTTTTGCACTGTGCACCAGCTTTTGCGTAAACCAACAGTCGTTTTGCACTGTGCACTATGCTTTTGCGTAAACCAACAGTCGTTTTGCACTGTGCACTATGCTTTTGCGTAAACCAAGCGTCGTTTTGCACTGTGCACCATGCTTTGGCGTAAACCAACAGTCATTTTGCACTGTGCACTATGCTTTGGGGTAAACCAACAGCCGTTTTGCACTGTTCGCTATGCTTTGGCGTAAACCAACAGTCGTTTTGCACTGTGCACTATGCTTTTGAGTAAACCAACAGTCGTTTTGCACTGTGCACTGTGCACTATGCTTTGGCGTAAACCAGCAGTCGTTTTACACTGTGCACTATGCTTTTGAGTAAACCAACAGTCGTTTTGCACTGTGCACTATGCTTTGGCGTAAACCAGCAGTCGTTTTACACTGTGCACTATGCTCTTGAGTAAACCAACAGTCGCTTTGCACTGTTCACTATGCTTTTGACTAAACCAACAGTCGTTTTGCACTGTCGTAGTACACTGTGCACTATACTTTTGCGTAAACCAACAGTCGTTTTGCACTGTGCGCTATGCTTTGGCGTAAACCAACAATCGTTTTGCACTGTGCACTATGCTTTTGAGTAAACCAACAGTCGTTTTGCACTGTGCACTGTGCACTATGCTTTGGCGTAAACCAGCAGTCGTTTTACACTGTGCACTATGCTTTTGAGTAAACCAACAGTCGTTTTGCACTGTGCACTATGCTTTGGCGTAAACCAGCAGTCGTTTTACACTGTGCACTATGCTCTTGAGTAAACCAACAGTCGCTTTGCACTGTTCACTATGCTTTTGACTAAACCAACAGTCGTTTTGCACTGTCGTAGTACACTGTGCACTATACTTTTGCGTAAACCAACAGTAGTTTTGCACTGTGCGCTATGCTTTGGCGTAAACCAACAATCGTTTTGCACTGTGCACTATACTTTTGAGTAAACCGACAATCGTTTTGCACTGTGCGCTGTGCTTTGGCGTAAACCAACAGTCGTTTTGCACTGTGCACTATGCTTTTGAGTAAACGAACAGTCGGTTTGCACTGTGCACTATACTTTTGAGTAAACCGACAGTCGTTTTGCACTGTGCGCTGTGCTTTGGCGTAAACCAACAGTCGTTTTGCACTGTGCACTATGCTTTTGAGTAAACCAACAGTCGGTTTGCACTGTGCACTATGCTTCTGAGTAAACCAACAGTCGTTTTGTACTGTGCACTATGCTTTTGCGTAAACCAGAAGTCGTTTTACACTGTGCACTATGCTTTTGAGTAAACCAACTGTCGTTTTGCACTGTGCACTGTGCACTATGCTTTGGCGTAAAATAAAAGTCGCTTTGCACTGTGCGCTGTGCTTTAGCGTAAACCAACAGCCGTTTTGCACTGTGCAGTATGCTTTTGAGTAAACCAACAGTCGTTTTGCACTGTGCACTATGCTTTTGAGTAAACCAACAGTCGTTTTGTACTGTGCACTATGCTTTTGCGTAAACCAGAAGTCGTTTTACACTGTGCAGTATGCTTTTGAGTAAACCAACAGTCGTTTTGCACTGTGCACTATGCTTTTGAGTAAAACAACAGTCGTTTTGCACTGCGCACTATGCTTTTGCATAAACCAACAGCCGTTTTGCAATGTGCAGTATGCTTTTGCGTAAACCAGCAGTCGTTTTACACTGTGCACTATGCTTTTGAGTAAACCAACAGTCGTTTCGCACTGTGCGCTGTGCTTTGGCGTAAACCAACAGTCATTTTGCACTGTGCAATATGCTTTTGCGTAAACCAACAGTCGTTTTGCACTGTGCACCATGCTTTGGCGTATACCAGCAGTCGTAGTACACTGTGCACTATACTTTTGAGTAAACCGACAGTCGTTTTGCACTGTGCGCTGTGCTTTGGCGTAAACCAACAGTCGTTTTGCACTGTGCACTATACTTTTGAGTAAACCAACAGTCGGTTTGCACTGTGCACTATGCTTTTGAGTAAACCAACAGTCGTTTCGCACTGTGCGCTGTGCTTTGGCGTAAACCAACAGTCATTTTGCACTGTGCACTATGCTTTTGCGTAAACCAACAGTCGTTTTGCACTGTGCACTATGCTTTGGCGTATACCAGCAGTCGTAGTACACTGTGCACTATACTTTTGAGTAAACCGACAGTCGTTTTGCACTGTGCGCTGTGCTTTGGCGTAAACCAACAGTCGTTTTGCACTGTGCACTATGCTTTTGAGTAAACCAACAGTCGGTTTGCACTGTGCACTATGCTTCTGAGTAAACCAACAGTCGTTTTGTACTGTGCACTATGCTTTTGCGTAAACCAGAAGTCGTTTTACACTGTGCAGTATGCTTTTGAGTAAACCAACAGTCGTTTTGCACTGTGCACTATGCTTTTGAGTAAAACAACAGTCGTTTTGCACTGCGCACTATGCTTTTGCATAAACCAACAGCCGTTTTGCAATGTGCAGTATGCTTTTGCGTAAACGAGCAGTCGTTTTACACTGTGCACTATGCTTTTGAGTAAACCAACAGTCGTTTCGCACTGTGCGCTTTGCTTTGGCGTAAACCAACAGTCATTTTGCACTGTGCACTATGCTTTTGCGTAAACCAACAGTCGTTTTGCACTGTGCACCATGCTTTGGCGTAAACCAGCAGTCGTTTTGCACTGTGCACTATGCTTTTGCGTAAACCAACAGTCGTTTTGCACTGTGCGCTGTGCTTTGGCGTAAACCAACAGTCATTTTGCACTGTGCACTATGCTTTGGCGTAAACCAGCAGTCGTTTTGCACTGTGCACTATGCTTTTGCGTAAACCAACAGTCGTTTTGCACTGTGCACTATGCTTTTGCGTAAACCAACAGTCGTTTTGCACTGAGCGCTGTGCTTTGGGGTAAACCAACAGACGTTTTGCACTGTTCGCTATGCTTTGGCGTAAACCAACAGTCGTTTTGCACTGTGCACTATGCTTTTGAGTAAACCAACAGTCGTTTTGCACTGTGCACTGTGCACTATGCTTTGGCGTAAACCAGCAGTCGTTTTACACTGTGCACTATGCTTTTGAGTAAACCAACAGTCGTTTTGCACTGTGCACTATGCTTTGGCGTAAACCAGCAGTCGTTTTACACTGTGCACTATGCCTTTGAGCAAACCAACAGTCGTTTTACACTGTGCACTATGCTTTTGAGTAAAACAACAGTCGTTTTGCACTGCGCACTATGCTTTTGCATAAACCAACAGCCGTTTTGCAATGTGCAGTATGCTTTTGCGTAAACCAGCAGTCGTTTTACACTGTGCACTATGCTTTTGAGTAAACCAACAGTCGTTTTGCACTGTGCACTATGCTTCTGAGTAAACCAACAGTCGTTTTGTACTGTGCACTATGCTTTTGCGTAAACCAGCAGTCGTTTTACACTGTGCACTATGCTTTTGAGTAAACCAACTGTCGTTTTGCACTGTGCACTGTGCAGTATGCTTTGGCGTAAAATAAAAGTCGCTTTTCACTGTGCGCTGTGCTTTTGAGTAAAACAACAGTCGTTTTGCACTGCGCACTATGCTTTTGAGTAAACCAACAGCCGTTTTGCAATGTGCAGTATGCTTTTGCGTAAACCAGCAGTCGTTTTACACTGTGCACTATGCTTTGGCGTATACCAGCAGTCGTAGTACACTGTGCACTATACTTTTGAGTAAACCGACAGTCGTTTTGGACTGTGCACCATGCTTTGGCGTAAACCAGCAGTCGTTTTGCACTGCGCGCTGTGCTTTGGCGTAAACCAACAGTCATTTTGCACTGTGCACTATGCTTTGGCGTAAACCAGCAGTCGTCTTGCACTGTGCACTATGCTTTTGCGTAAACCAACAGTCGTTTTGCACTGTGCACCATGCTTTGGCGTAAACCAGCAGTCGTTTTGCACTGTGCACTATGCTTTTGCGTAAACCAACAGTCGTTTTGCACTGTGCGCTGTGCTTTGGCGTAAACCAACAGTCATTTTGCACTGTGCACTATGCTTTGGCGTAAACCAGCAGTCGTTTTGCACTGTGCACTATGCTTTTGCGTAAACCAAGCGTCGTTTTGCACTGTGCACCATGCTTTGGCGTAAACCAGCAGTCGTTTTGCACTGTGCGCTGTGCTTTTGCGTAAACCAGCAGTCGTTTTGCACTGTGCGCTGTGCTTTGGCGTAAACCAACAGTCATTTTGCACTGTGCACTATGCTTTGGCGTAAACCAGCAGTCGTTTTGCACTGTGCACTATGCTTTTGCGTAAACCAACAGTCGTTTTGGACTGTGCACCATGCTTTGGCGTAAACCAGCAGTCGTTTTGCACTGCGCGCTGTGCTTTGGCGTAAACCAACAGTCATTTTGCACTGTGCACTATGCTTTGGCGTAAACCAGCAGTCGTTTTGCACTGTGCACTATGCTTTTGCGTAAACCAACAGTCGTTTTGCACTGTGCACTATGCTTTTGCGTAAACCAACAGTCGTTTTGCACTGTGCACCATGCTTTGGCGTAAACCAGCAGTCGTTTTGCACTGTGCACTATGCTTCTGCGTAAACCATGCGTCGTTTTGCACTGTGCACCATGCTTTGGCGTAAACCAGCAGTCGTTTTGCACTGTGCACTATGCTTTTGCGTAAACCAAGCGTCGTTTTGCACTGTGCACCATGCTTTGGCGTAAACCAGCAGTCGTTTTGCACTGTGCGCTGTGCTTTTGCGTAAACCAGCAGTCGTTTTGCACTGTGCGCTGTGCTTTGGCGTAAACCAACAGTCATTTTGCACTGTGCACTATGCTTTGGCGTAAACCAGCAGTCGTTTTGCACTGTGCACTATGCTTTTGCGTAAACCAACAGTCGTTTTGCACTGTGCACTATGCTTTGGCGTAAACCAGCAGTCGTTTTGCACTGTGCGCTGTGCTTTTGCGTAAACCAGCAGTCGTTTTGCACTGTGCGCTGTGCTTTGGCGTAAACCAACAGTCATTTTGCACTGTGCACTATGCTTTGGCGTAAACCAGCAGTCGTTTTGCACTGTGCACTATGCTTTTGCGTAAACCAAGCGTCGTTTTGCACTGTGCACCATGCTTTGGCGTAAACCAGCAGTCGTTTTGCACTGTGCGCTGTGCTTGTGCGTAAACCAGCAGTCGTTTTGCACTGTGCGCTGTGCTTTGGCGTAAACCAACAGTCATTTTGCACTGTGCACTATGCTTTGGCGTAAACCAGCAGTCGTTTTGCACTGTGCACTATGCTTTTGCGTAAACCAAGCGTCGTTTTGCACTGTGCACCATGCTTTGGCGTAAACCAGCAGTCGTTTTGCACTGTGCGCTGTGCTTTTGCGTAAACCAGCAGTCGTTTTGCACTGTGCACTATGCTTTGGCGTAAACCAACAGTCATTTTGCACTGTGCACTATGCTTTGGCGTAAACCAGCAGTCGTTTTGCACTGTGCGCTGTGCTTTTGCGTAAACCAGCAGTCATTTTGCACTGTGCACTATGCTTTGGCGTAAACCAGCAGTCGTTTTGCACTGTGCACTATGCTTTTGCGTAAACCAAGCGTCGTTTTGCACTGTGCACCATGCTTTGGCGTAAACCAGCAGTCGTTTTGCACTGTGCGCTGTGCTTTTGCGTAAACCAGCAGTCGTTTTGCACTGTGCGCTGTGCTTTGGCGTAAACCAACAGTCATTTTGCACTGTGCACTATGCTTTGGCGTAAACCAGCAGTCGTTTTGCACTGTGCACTATGCTTTTGCGTAAACCAAGCGTCGTTTTGCACTGTGCACCATGCTTTGGCGTAAACCAGCAGTCGTTTTGCACTGTGCGCTGTGCTTTTGCGTAAACCAGCAGTCGTTTTGCACTGTGCGCTGTGCTTTGGCGTAAACCAACAGTCATTTTGCACTGTGCACTATGCTTTGGCGTAAACCAGCAGTCGTTTTGCACTGTGCACTATGCTTTTGCGTAAACCAACAGTCGTTTTGCACTGTGCACTATGCTTTTGCGTAAACCAACAGTCGTTTTGCACTGTGCACCATGCTTTGGCGTAAACCAGCAGTCGTTTTGCACTGTGCACTATGCTTCTGCGTAAACCATGCGTCGTTTTGCACTGTGCACCATGCTTTGGCGTAAACCAGCAGTCGTTTTGCACTGTGCACTATGCTTTTGCGTAAACCAAGCGTCGTTTTGCACTGTGCACCATGCTTTGGCGTAAACCAGCAGTCGTTTTGCACTGTGCGCTGTGCTTTTGCGTAAACCAGCAGTCATTTTGCACTGTGCGCTGTGCTTTGGCGTAAACCAACAGTCATTTTGCACTGTGCACTATGCTTTGGCGTAAACCAGCAGCCGTTTTGCACTGTGCACTATGCTTTTGCGTAAACCAAGCGTCGTTTTGCACTGTGCACCATGCTTTGGCGTAAACCAGCAGTCGTTTTGCACTGTGCGCTGTGCTTTTGCGTAAACCAGCAGTCGTTTTGCACTGTGCACTATGCTTCTGCGTAAACCATGCGTCGTTTTGCACTGTGCACCATGCTTTGGCGTAAACCAGCAGTCGTTTTGCACTGTGCACTATGCTTTTGCGTAAACCAAGCGTCGTTTTGCACTGTGCACCATGCTTTGGCGTAAACCAGCAGTCGTTTTGCACTGTGCGCTGTGCTTTTGCGTAAACCAGCAGTCGTTTTGCACTGTGCGCTGTGCTTTGGCGTAAACCAACAGTCATTTTGCACTGTGCACTATGCTTCTGCGTAAACCATGCGTCGTTTTGCACTGTGCACCATGCTTTGGCGTAAACCAGCAGTCGTTTTGCACTGTGCACTATGCTTTTGCGTAAACCAAGCGTCGTTTTGCACTGTGCACCATGCTTTGGCGTAAACCAGCAGTCGTTTTGCACTGTGCGCTGTGCTTTTGCGTAAACCAGCAGTCGTTTTGCACTGTGCGCTGTGCTTTGGCGTAAACCAACAGTCATTTTGCACTGTGCACTAAGCTTTTGCGTAAACCAGCAGTCGTTTTGCACTGTGCACTATGCTTTTGCGTAAACCAAGCGTCGTTTTGCACTGTGCACCATGCTTTGGCGTAAACCAGCAGTCGTTTTGCACTGTGCGCTGTGCTTTTGCGTAAACCAGCAGTCGTTTTGCACTGTGCGCTGTGCTTTGGCGTAAACCAACAGTCATTTTGCACTGTGCACTATGCTTTTGCGTAAACCAACAGTCGTTTTGCACTGTGCGCTGTGCTTTGGCGTAAACCAACAGTCGTTTTGCACTGTGCACTATGATTTGGCGTAAACCAGCAGTCGTTTTGCACTGTGCACTAAGCTTTTGCGTAAACCAGCAGTCGTTTTGCACTGTGCACTATGCTTTTGCGTAAACCAACAGTCGTTTTGCACTGTGCACTGTGCTTTTGCGTAAACCACCAGTCGTTTTGCACTGTGCGCTGTGCTTTGGCGTAAACCAACAGTCATTTTGCACTGTGCACCATGCTTTGGCGTAAACCAGCAGTAGTTTTACACTGTGCACTATGCTTTTGAGTAAACCAACAGCCGTTTTGCACTGTGTAGTATGCTTTTGCGTAAACCAGCAGCCGTTTTGCACTGTGCACTGTGCTTTTGAGTAAACCAACAGTCATTTTGCACTGTGCACTATGCTTTGGCGTAAACCAGCAGTCGTTTTGCACTGTGCACTATGCTTTTGCGTAAACCAACAGTCGTTTTGCACTGTGCGCTGTGCTTTGGCGTAAACCAACAGTCGTTTTGCACTGTGCACTATGATTTGGCGTAAACCAGCAGTCGTTTTGCACTGTGCACTAAGCTTTTGCGTAAACCAGCAGTCGTTTTGCACTGTGCACTATGCTTTTGCGTAAACCAACAGTCGTTTTGCACTGTGCACTGTGCTTTTGCGTAAACCACCAGTCGTTTTGCACTGTGCGCTGTGCTTTGGCGTAAACCAACAGTCGTTTTGCACTGTGCAGTATGCTGTGGCGTAAACCAGCAGTAGTTTTACACTGTGCACTATGCTTTTGAGTAAACCAACAGCCGTTTTGCACTGTGTAGTATGCTTTTGCGTAAACCAGCAGCCGTTTTGCACTGTGCACTATGCTTTTGAGTAAACCAACAGTCATTTTGCACTGTGCACTATGCTTTGGCGTAAACCAGCAGTCGTTTTGCACTGTGCACTATGCTTTTGCGTAAACCAACAGTTGTTTTGCACTGTGCGCTGTGCTTTGGCGTAAACCAACAGTCATTTTGCACTGTGCACTATGCTTTGGCGTAAACCAGCAGTCGTTTTGCACTGTGCACTATGCTTTTGCGTAAACCAACAGTCGTTTTGCACTGTGCGCTGTGCTTTGGCGTAAACCAACAGTCATTTTGCACTGTGCACTATGCTTTGGCGTAAACCAGCAGTCGTTTTGCACTGTGCACTATGCTTTTGCGTAAACCAACAGTCATTTTGCACTGTGCACTATGCTTTGGCGTAAACCAGCAGTCGTTTTGCACTGTGCACTATGCTTTTGCGTAAACCAACAGTCGTTTTGCACTGTGCGCTGTGCTTCGGCGTAAACCAACAGTCATTTTGCACTGTGCACTATGCTTTGGCGTAAACCAGCAGTCGTTTTGCACTGTGCACCATGCTTTGGCGTAAACCAGCAGTCGTTTTGCACTGTGCACTATGCTTTGGCGTAAACCAACAGTCGTTTTGCACTGTGCACCATGCTTTGGCGTAAACCAGCAGTCGTTTTGCACTGTGAACTATGCTTTTGCGTAAACCAACAGTCGTTTTGCACTGTGCGCTGTGCTTCGGCGTAAACCAACAGTCATTTTGCACTGTGCACTATGCTTTGGCGTAAACCAGCAGTCGTTTTGCACTGTGCACCATGCTTTGGCGTAAACTAGCAGTCGTTTTGCACTGTGCACTATGCTTTGGCGTAAACCAACAGTCGTTTTGCACTGTGCACCATGCTTTGGCGTAAACCAGCAGTCGTTTTACACTGTGCACTATGCTTTTGAGTAAACCAACAGCCGTTTCGCACTGTGCAGTATGCTTTTGCGTAAACCAGCAGTCGTTTTGCACTGTGCACTATGCTTTTGAGTAAACCAACAGTCGTTTTGCACTATGCACTATGCTTTGGCGTAAACCAGCAGTCGTTTTACACTGTGCACTATGCTTTTGAGTAAACCAACAGTCGTTTGGCACTGTGCAGTATGCTGTGGCGTAAACCAGCAGTAGTTTTACACTGTGCACTATGCTTTTGAGTAAACCCACAGCCGTTTTGCACTGTGTAGTATGCTTTTGCGTAAACCAGCAGCCGTTTTGCACTGTGCACTATGCTTTTGAGTAAACCAACAGTCGTTTTGCACTGTGCACTATGCTTTTGCGTAAACCAACAGTCGTTTTGCACTGTGCACTATGCTTTTGCGTAAACCAACAGTCATTTTGCACTGTGCACTATGCTTTGGCGTAAACCAGCAGTCGTTTTGTACTGTGCACTATGCTTTTGCGTAAACCAACAGTCGTTTTGCACTGTGCGCTGTGCTTTGGCGTAAACCAACAGTCATTTTGCACTGTGCACTATGCTTTGGCGTAAACCAGCAGTCGTTTTGCACTGTGCACTATGCTTTTGCGTAAACCAACAGTCATTTTGCACTGTGCACTATGCTTTGGCGTAAACCAGCAGTCGTTTTGCACTGTGCACTATGCTTTTGCGTAAACCAACAGTCGTTTTGCACTGTGCGCTGTGCTTTGGCGTAAACCAACAGTCATTTTGCACTGTGCACTATGCTTTGGCGTAAACCAACAGTCGTTTTGCACTGTGCACTATGCTTTTGCGTAAACCAACAGTCATTTTGCACTGTGCACTATGCTTTGGCGTAAACCAGCAGTCGTTTTGCACTGTGCACTATGCTTTTGCGTAAACCAACAGTCGTTTTGCACTGTGCGCTGTGCTTTGGCGTAAACCAACAGTCATTTTGCACTGTGCACTATGCTTTGGCGTAAACCAGCAGTCGTTTTGCACTGTGCACTATGCTTTTGCGTAAACCAACAGTCGTTTTGCACTGTGCGCTGTGCTTCGGCGTAAACCAACAGTCATTTTGCACTGTGCACTATGCTTTGGCGTAAACCAGCAGCCGTTTCGCACTGTGCAGTATGCTTTTGCGTAAACCAGCAGTCGTTTTGCACTGTGCACTATGCTTTTGAGTAAACCAACAGTCGTTTTGCACTATGCACTATGCTTTGGCGTAAACCAGCAGTCGTTTTACACTGTGCACTATGCTTTTGAGTAAACCAACAGCCGTTTCGCACTGTGCAGTATGCTTTTGCGTAAACCAGCAGTCGTTTTGCACTGTGCACTATGCTTTTGAGTAAACCAACAGTCGTTTTGCACTATGCACTATGCTTTGGCGTAAACCAGCAGTCGTTTTACACTGTGCACTATGCTTTTGAGTTAACCAACAGTCGTTTTGCACTGTGCAGTATGCTGTGGCGTAAACCAGCAGTAGTTTTACACTGTGCACTATGCTTTTGAGTAAACCAACAGCCGTTTTGCACTGTGTAGTATGCTTTTGCTTAAACCAGCAGCCGTTTTGCACTGTGCACTATGCTTTTGAGTAAACCAACAGTCGTTTTGCACTGTGCACTATGCTTTTGGGTAAACCAACAGTCATTTTGCACTGTGCACTATGCTTTGGCGTAAACCAGCAGTCGTTTTGCACTGTGCACTATGCTTTTGCGTAAACCAACAGTCGTTTTGCACTGTGCGCTGTGCTTTGGCGTAAACCAACAGTCATTTTGCACTGTGCACTATGCTTTGGCGTAAACCAGCAGTCGTTTTGCACTGTGCACTATGCTTTTGCGTAAACCAACAGTCGTTTTGCACTGTGCGCTGTGCTTTGGCGTAAACCAACAGTCATTTTGCACTGTGCACTATGCTTTGGCGTAAACCAGCAGTCGTTTTGCACTGTGCACTATGCTTTTGCGTAAACCAACAGTCATTTTGCACTGTGCACTATGCTTTGGCGTAAACCAGCAGTCGTTTTGCACTGTGCACTATGCTTTTGCGTAAACCAACAGTCGTTTTGCACTGTGCGCTGTGCTTCGGCGTAAACCAACAGTCATTTTGCATAGTGCACTATGCTTTGGCGTAAACCAGCAGTCGTTTTGCACTATGCACCATGCTTTGGCGTAAACCAGCAGACGTTTTGCACTGTGCACTATGCTTTGGCGTAAACCAACAGTCGTTTTGCACTGTGCACCATGCTTTGGCGTAAACCAGCAGTCGTTTTGCACTGTGCACTATGCTTTTGCGTAAACCAACAGTCGTTTTGCACTGTGCGCTGTGCTTCGGCGTAAACCAACAGTCATTTTGCACTGTGCACTATGCTTTGGCGTAAACCAGCAGTCGTTTTGCACTGTGCACCATGCTTTGGCGTAAACCAGCAGTCGTTTTGCACTGTGCACTATGCTTTGGCGTAAACCAACAGTCGTTTTGCACTGTGCACCATGCTTTGGCGTAAACCAGCAGTCGTTTTACACTGTGCACTATGCTTTTGAGTAAACCAACAGCCGTTTCGCACTGTGCAGTATGCTTTTGCGTAAACCAGCAGTCGTTTTGCACTGTGCACTATGCTTTTGAGTAAACCAACAGTCGTTTTGCACTATGCACTATGCTTTGGCGTAAACCAGCAGTCGTTTTACACTGTGCACTATGCTTTTGAGTAAACCAACAGTCGTTTTGCACTGTGCAGTATGCTGTGGCGTAAACCAGCAGTAGTTTTACACTGTGCACTATGCTTTTGAGTAAACCAACAGCCGTTTTGCACTGTGTAGTATGCTTTTGCGTAAACCAGCAGCCGTTTTGCACTGTGCACTATGCTTTTGAGTAAACCAACAGTCGTTTTGCACTGTGCACTATGATTTTGCGTAAACCAACAGTCATTTTGCACTGTGCACTATGCTTTGGCGTAAACCAGCAGTCGTTTTGCACTGTGCACTATGCTTTTGCGTAAACCAACAGTCGTTTTGCACTGTGCGCTGTGCTTTGGCGTAAACCAACAGTCGTTTTGCACTGTGCGCTGTGCTTTGGCGTAAACCAACAGTCATTTTGCACTGTGCACTATGCTTTGGCGTAAACCAGCAGTCGTTTTGCACTGTGCACTATGCTTTTGCGTAAACCAGCAGTCGTTTTGCACTGTGCACTATACTTTTGCGTAAACCAACAGTCGTTTTGCACTGTGCACCATGCTTTGGCGTAAACCAGCAGTCGTTTTGCACTGTGCACTATGCTTTTGCGTAAACCAACAGTCGTTTTGCACTGTGCGCTGTGCTTTGGCGTAAACCAACAGTCGTTTTACACTGTGCACTATGCTTTTGAGTAAACCAACAGTCGTTTTGCACTGTGCACTATGCTTTTGCGTAAACCAACAGTCATTTTGCACTGTGCACTATGCTTTGGCGTAAACCAGCAGTCGTTTTGCACTGTGCACTATGCTTTTGCGTAAACCAACAGTCGTTTTGCACTGTGCGCTGTGCTTTTGCGTAAACCAACAGTCATTTTGCACTGTGCACTATGCTTTGGCGTAAACCAGCAGTCGTTTTGCACTGTGCACTATGCTTTTGCGTAAACCAACAGTCGTTTTGCACTGTGCGCTGTGCTTCGGCGTAAACCAACAGTCATTTTGCACTGTGCACTATGCTTTGGCGTAAACCAGCAGTCGTTTTGCACTGTGCACCATGCTTTGGCGTAAACCAGCAGTCGTTTTGCACTGTGCACTATGCTTTGGCGTAAACCAACAGTCGTTTTGCACTGTGCACCATGCTTTGGCGTAAACCAGCAGTCGTTTTGCACTGTGCACTATGCTTTGGCGTAAACCAACAGTCGTTTTGCACTGTGCACTATGCTTTTGCGTAAACCAACAGTCGTTTTGCACTGTGCACTATGCTTTTGCGTAAACCAACAGTCATTTTGCACTGTGCACTATGCTTTGGTGTAAACCAGCAGTCGTTTTGCACTGTGCACTATGTTTTTGCGTAAACCAGCAGTCGTTTTGCACTGTGCGCTGTGCTTTGGCGTAAACCAACAGTCATTTTGCACTGTGCACTATGCTTTGGCGTAAACCAGCAATCGTTTTGCACTGTGCACTATGCTTTTGCGTAAACCAACAGTCGTTTTGCACTGTGCACTATGCTTTTGCGTAAACCAACAGTCGTTTTGCACTGTGCACCATGCTTTGGCGTAAACCAGCAGTCGTTTTGCACTGTGCACTATGCTTTTGCGTAAACCAGCAGTCGTTTTGCACTGTGCACTATGCTTTTGCGTAAACCAACAGTCGTTTTGCACTGTGCACTATGCTTTTGCGTAAACCAACAGTCATTTTGCACTGTGCACTATGCTTTGGCGTAAACCAGCAGTCGTTTTGCACTGTGCACTATGCTTTGGCGTAAACCAGCAGTCGTTTTACACTGTGCACTATGCTTTTGAGTAAACCAACAGTCGTTTTGCACTGTGCACTATGCTTTTGCGTAAACCAACAGTCGTTTTGCACTGTGCACTATGCTTTTGCGTAAACCAACAGTCGTTTTGCACTGTGCACTATGCTTTTGCGTAAACCAACAGTCGTTTTGCACTGTGCGCTGTGCTTTGGCGTAAACCAACAGTCGTTTTGCACTGTGCACTATGATTTGGCGTAAACCAGCAGTCGTTTTGCACTGTGCACTATGCTTTTGCGTAAACCAACAGTCGTTTTGCACTGTGCACCACGCTTTGGCGTATACCAACAGTCATTTTGCACTGTGCACTATGCTTTGGCGTAAACCAGCAGTCGTTTTGCACTGTGCACTATGCTTTTGCGTAAACCAACAGTCGTTTTGCACTGTGCACCATGCTTTGGCGTAAACCAGCAGTCGTTTTGCACTGTGCACTATGCTTTTGCGTAAACCAACAGTCGTTTTGCACTGTGCGCTGTGCTTTGGCGTAAACCAACAGTCGTTTTGCACTGTGCACTATGCTTTTGCGTAATCCAGCAGTCGTTTTACACTGTGCACTATGCTTTTGAGTAAACCAACAGTCGTTTTGCACTGTGCACTATGATTTTGCGTAAACCAAAAGTCGTTTTGGACTGTGCACTATGCTTTTGAGTAAACCAACAGTCGTTTTGCACTGTGCACTATGCTTTTGCGTAAACCAACAGTCGTTTTGCACTGTGCACTATGCTTTTGCGTAAACCAACAGTCGTTTTGCACTGTGCACTATGCTTTTGCGTAAACCAACAGTCGTTTTGCACTGTGCACCATGCTTTGGCGTAAACCAGGAGTCGTTTTGCACTATGCGCTGTGCTTTGGCGTAAACCAACAGTCATTTTGCACTGTGCACTATGCTTTGGCGTAAACCAACAGTCGTTTTGCACTGTGCACTATGCTTTTGCGTAAACCAACAGTCGTTTTGCACGGTGCACCATGCTTTGGCGTAAACCAACAGTCGTTTTGCACTGTGCACTATGCTTTTGCGTAAACCAACAGTCGTTTTGCACTGTGCACCATGCTTTGGCGTATACCAACAGTCATTTTGCACTGTGCACTATGCTTTGGCGTAAACCAGCAGTCGTTTTGCACTGTGCACTATGCTTTTGCGTAAACCAACAGTCGTTTTGCACTGTGCACCATGCTTTGGCGTAAACCAGCAGTCGTTTTGCACTGTGCACTATGCTTTTGCGTAAACCAACAGTCGTTTTGCACTGTGCACCATGCTTTGGCGTAAACCAGCAGTCGTTTTGCACTATGCGCTGTGCTTTGGCGTAAACCAACAGTCATTTTGCACTGTGCACTATGCTTTGGCGTAAACCAGCAGTCGTTTTGCACTGTGCACTATGCTTTTGCGTAAACCAACAGTCGTTTTGCACTGTGCACTATGCTTTTGCGTAAACCAACAGTCGTTTTGCACTGTGCACTATGCTTTTGCGTAAACCAACAGTCGTTTTGCACTGTTCACCATGCTTTGGCGTAAACCAACAGTCGTTTTGCACTATGCGCTGTGCTTTGGCGTAAACCAACAGTCATTTTGCACTGTGCACTATGCTTTGGCGTAAACCAACAGTCGTTTTGCACTGTGCACTACGCTTTTGCGTAAACCAACAGTCGTTTTGCACTGTGCACCATGCTTTGGCGTAAACCAGCAGTCGTTTTGCACTGTGCACTATGCTTTTGCGTAAACCAACAGTCGTTTTGCACTGTGCGCTGTGCTTTGGCGTAAACCAACAGTCGTTTTACACTGTGCACTATGCTTTTGAGTAAACCAACAGTCGTTTTGCACTGTGCACTATGATTTTGCGTAAACCAAAAGTCGTTTTGGACTGTGCACTATGCTTTTGAGTAAACCAACAGTCGTTTTGCACTGTGCACTATGCTTTTGCGTAAACCAACAGTCGTTTTGCACTGTGCACCATGCTTTGGCGTAAACCAGCAGTCGTTTTGCACTATGCGCTGTGCTTTGGCGTAAACCAACAGTCATTTTGCACTGTGCACTATGCTTTGGCGTAAACCAGCAGTCGTTTTGCACTGTGCACTATGCTTTTGCGTAAACCAACAGTCGTTTTGCACTGTGCACTATGCTTTTGCGTAAACCAAGAGTCGTTTTGCACTGTGCACTATGCTTTTGAGTAAACCAACAGTCGTTTTGCACTGTGCACTATGCTTTGGTGTAAACCAGCAGTGGTTTTGCACTGTGCACTATGCTTTTGAGTAAACCAACAGTCGTTTTGCACTGTGCACTATGCTTTGGCGTAAACCACCGGTCGTTTTGCACTGTGCGCTGTACTTTGGCGTAAACCAACAGTCGTTTTGCACTGTGCACTATGCTTTTGCGTAAACCAGCAGTCGTTTTACACTGTGCACTATGCTTTTGAGTAAACCAACAGTCGTTTTGCACTGTGCACTATGATTTTGCGTAAACCAAAAGTCGTTTTGGACTGTGCACTATGCTTTTGAGTAAACCAACAGTCGTTTTGCACTGTGCACTATGCTTTTGCGTAAACCAACAGTCGTTTTGCACTGTGCACCATGCTTTGGCGTAAACCAGCAGTCGTTTTGCACTATGCGCTGTGCTTTGGCGTAAACCAACAGTCATTTTGCACTGTGCACTATGCTTTGGCGTAAACCAGCAGTCGTTTTGCACTGTGCACTATGCTTTTGCGTAAACCAACAGTCGTTTTGCACTGTGCACCATGCTTTTGAGTAAACCAACAGTCGTTTTGCACTGTGCAGTATGCTGTGGCGTAAACCAGCAGTAGTTTTACACAGTGCACTATGCTTTTGAGTAAACCAACAGCCGTTTTGCACTGTGTAGTATGCTTTTGCGTAAACCAGCAGCCGTTTTGCACTGTGCACTATGCTTTTGAGTAAACCAACAGTCGTTTTGCACTGTGCACTATGCTTTTGCGTAAACCAACAGTCATTTTGCACTGTGCACTATGCTTTGGCGTAAACCAGCAGTCGTTTTGCACTGTGCACTATGCTTTTGCGTAAACCAACAGTCGTTTTGCACTGTGCGCTGTGCTTTGGCGTAAACCAACAGTCATTTTGCACTGTGCACTATGCTTTGGCGTAAACCAGCAGTCGTTTTGCACTGTGCACTATGCTTTTGCGTAAACCAACAGTCGTTTTGCACTGTGCGCTGTGCTTTGGCGTAAACCAACAGTCATTTTGCACTGTGCACTATGCTTTGGCGTAAACCAGCAGTCGTTTTGCACTGTGCACTATGCTTTTGCGTAAACCAACAGTCATTTTGCACTGTGCACTATGCTTTGGCGTAAACCAGCAGTCGTTTTGCACTGTGCACTATGCTTTTGCGTAAACCAACAGTCATTTTGCACTGTGCACTATGCTTTGGCGTAAACCAGCAGTCGTTTTGCACTGTGCACTATGCTTTTGCGTAAACCAACAGTCGTTTTGCATGGTGCGCTGTGCTTTGGCGTAAACCAACAGTCATTTTGCACTGTGCACTATGCTTTGGCGTAAACCAACAGTCGTTTTGCACTGTGCACTATGCTTTTGCGTAAACCAACAGTCATTTTGCACTGTGCACTATGCTTTGGCGTAAACCAGCAGTCGTTTTGCACTGTGCACTATGCTTTGGCGTAAACCAGCAGTCGTTTTGCACTGTGCACTATGCTTTTGCGTAAACCAACAGTCATTTTGCACTGTGCACTATGCTTTGGCGTAAACCAGCAGTCGTTTTGCACTGTGCACTATGCTTTTGCGTAAACCAACAGTCATTTTGCACTGTGCACTATGCTTTGGCGTAAACCAGCAGTCGTTTTGCACTGTGCACTATGCTTTTGCGTAAACCAACAGTCGTTTTGCACTGTGCGCTGTGCTTTGGCGTAAACCAACAGTCATTTTGCACTGTGCACTATGCTTTGGCGTAAACCAGCAGTCGTTTTGCACTGTGCACTATGCTTTTGCGTAAACCAACAGTCGTTTTGCACTGTGCGCTGTGCTTTGGCGTAAACCAACAGTCATTTTGCACTGTGCACTATGCTTTTGCGTAAACCAACAGTCGTTTTGCACTGTGCGCTGTGCTTTGGCGTAAACCAACAGTCATTTTGCACTGTGCACTATGCTTTGGCGTAAACCAGCAGTCGTTTTGCACTGTGCACTATGCTTTTGCGTAAACCAACAGTCGTTTTGCACTGTGCGCTGTGCTTTGGCGTAAACCAACAGTCATTTTGCACTGTGCACTATGCTTTGGCGTAAACCAGCAGTCGTTTTGCACTGTGCACTATGCTTTTGCGTAAACCAACAGTCATTTTGCACTGTGCACTATGCTTTGGCGTAAACCAGCAGTCGTTTTGCACTGTGCACTATGCTTTTGCGTAAACCAACAGTCATTTTGCACTGTGCACTATGCTTTGGCGTAAACCAGCAGTCGTTTTGCACTGTGCACTATGCTTTTGCGTAAACCAACAGTCGTTTTGCATGGTGCGCTGTGCTTTGGCGTAAACCAACAGTCATTTTGCACTGTGCACTATGCTTTGGCGTAAACCAACAGTCGTTTTGCACTGTGCACTATGCTTTTGCGTAAACCAACAGTCATTTTGCACTGTGCACTATGCTTTGGCGTAAACCAGCAGTCGTTTTGCACTGTGCACTATGCTTTGGCGTAAACCAGCAGTCGTTTTGCACTGTGCACTATGCTTTTGCGTAAACCAACAGTCATTTTGCACTGTGCACTATGCTTTGGCGTAAACCAGCAGTCGTTTTGCACTGTGCACTATGCTTTTGCGTAAACCAACAGTCATTTTGCACTGTGCACTATGCTTTGGCGTAAACCAGCAGTCGTTTTGCACTGTGCACTATGCTTTTGCGTAAACCAACAGTCGTTTTGCACTGTGCGCTGTGCTTTGGCGTAAACCAACAGTCATTTTGCACTGTGCACTATGCTTTGGCGTAAACCAGCAGTCGTTTTGCACTGTGCACTATGCTTTTGCGTAAACCAACAGTCATTTTGCACTGTGCACTATGCTTTGGCGTAAACCAGCAGTCGTTTTGCACTGTGCACTATGCTTTTGCGTAAACCAACAGTCGTTTTGCACTGTGCGCTGTGCTTTGGCGTAAACCAACAGTCATTTTGCACTGTGCACTATGCTTTGGCGTAAACCAGCAGTCGTTTTGCACTGTGCACTATGCTTTTGCGTAAACCAACAGTCGTTTTGCACTGTGCGCTGTGCTTTGGCGTAAACCAACAGTCATTTTGCACTGTGCACTATGCTTTGGCGTAAACCAGCAGTCGTTTTGCACTGTGCACTATGCTTTTGCGTAAACCAACAGTCGTTTTGCACTGTGCGCTGTGCTTCGGCGTAAACCAACAGTCATTTTGCACTGTGCACTATGCTTTGGCGTAAACCAGCAGTCGTTTTGCACTGTGCACCATGCTTTGGCGTAAACCAGCAGTCGTTTTGCACTGTGCACTATGCTTTGGCGTAAACCACCAGTCGTTTTGCACTGTGCACCATGCTTTGGCGTAAACCAGCAGTCGTTTTGCACTGTGCACTATGCTTTGGCGTAAACCAACAGTCGTTTTGCACTGTGCACTATGCTTTTGCGTAAACCAACAGTCGTTTTGCACTGTGCACTATGCTTTTGCGTAAACCAACAGTCATTTTGCACTGTGCACTATGCTTTGGTGTAAACCAGCAGTCGTTTTGCATTGTGCACTATGTTTTTGCGTAAACCAGCAGTCGTTTTGCACTGTGCGCTGTGCTTTGGCGTAAACCAACAGTCATTTTGCACTGTGCACTATGCTTTGGCGTAAACCAGCAATCGTTTTGCACTGTGCACTATGCTTTTGCGTAAACCAACAGTCGTTTTGCACTGTGCACTATGCTTTTGCGTAAACCAACAGTCGTTTTGCACTGTGCACCATGCTTTGGCGTAAACCAGCAGTCGTTTTGCACTGTGCACTATGCTTTTGCGTAAACCAGCAGTCGTTTTGCACTGTGCACTATGCTTTTGCGTAAACCAACAGTCGTTTTGCACTGTACACTATGCTTTTGAGTAAACCAACAGTCGTTTTGCACTGTGCACTATGATTTTGCGTAAACCAACAGTCGTTTTGCACTGTGCACTATGCTTTTGCGTAAACCAACAGTCGTTTTGCACTGTGCACCATGCTTTGGCGTAAACCAGCAGTCGTTTTGCACTGTGCACTATGCTTTTGCGTAAACCAACAGTCGTTTTGCACTGTGCGCTGTGCTTTGGCGTAAACCAACAGTCGTTTTGCACTGTGCACTATGCTTTTGCGTAAACCAGCAGTCGTTTTACACTGTGCACTATGCTTTTGAGTAAACCAACAGTCGTTTTGCACTGTGCACTATGCTTTTGCGTAAACCAACAGTCGTTTTACACTGTGCACCATGCTTTGGCGTAAACCAACAGTCGTTTTGCACTGTGCACTATGCTTTTGCGTAAACCAACAGTCGTTTTGCACTGTGCACTATGCTTTTGCGTAAACCAACAGTCGTTTTGCACTGTGCACTATGCTTTTGCGTAAACCAACAGTCGTTTTGCACTGTGCGCTGTGCTTTGGCGTAAACCAACAGTCATTTTGCACTGTGCACTATGCTTTGGCGTAAACCAGCAGTCGTTTTGCACTGTGCACTATGCTTTTGCGTAAACCAACAGTCGTTTTACACTGTGCACCATGCTTTGGCGTAAACCAACAGTCGTTTTGCACTGTGCACTATGCTTTTGCGTAAACCAACAGTCGTTTTGCACTGTGCACTATGCTTTTGCGTAAACCAACAGTCGTTTTACACTGTGCACCATGCTTTGGCGTAAACCAGCAGTCGTTTTGCACTGTGCACTATGCTTTTGCGTAAACCAACAGTCGCTTTGCACTGTGCGCTGTGCTTTGGCGTAAACCAACAGTCATTTTGCACTGTGCACTATGCTTTGGCGTAAACCAGCAGTCGTTTTGCACTGTGCACTATGCTTTTGCGTAAACCAACAGTCGTTTTGCACTGTGCGCTGTGCTTCGGCGTAAACCAACAGTCATTTTGCACTGTGCACTATGCTTTGGCGTAAACCAGCAGTCGTTTTGCACTGTGCACCATGCTTTGGCGTAAACCAGCAGTCGTTTTGCACTGTGCACTATGCTTTGGCGTAAACCACCAGTCGTTTTGCACTGTGCACCATGCTTTGGCGTAAACCAGCAGTCGTTTTGCACTGTGCACTATGCTTTGGCGTAAACCAACAGTCGTTTTGCACTGTGCACTATGCTTTTGCGTAAACCAACAGTCGTTTTGCACTGTGCACTATGCTTTTGCGTAAACCAACAGTCATTTTGCACTGTGCACTATGCTTTGGTGTAAACCAGCAGTCGTTTTGCATTGTGCACTATGTTTTTGCGTAAACCAGCAGTCGTTTTGCACTGTGCGCTGTGCTTTGGCGTAAACCAACAGTCATTTTGCACTGTGCACTATGCTTTGGCGTAAACCAGCAATCGTTTTGCACTGTGCACTATGCTTTTGCGTAAACCAACAGTCGTTTTGCACTGTGCACTATGCTTTTGCGTAAACCAACAGTCGTTTTGCACTGTGCACCATGCTTTGGCGTAAACCAGCAGTCGTTTTGCACTGTGCACTATGCTTTTGCGTAAACCAGCAGTCGTTTTGCACTGTGCACTATGCTTTTGCGTAAACCAACAGTCGTTTTGCACTGTACACTATGCTTTTGAGTAAACCAACAGTCGTTTTGCACTGTGCACTATGATTTTGCGTAAACCAACAGTCGTTTTGCACTGTGCACTATGCTTTTGCGTAAACCAACAGTCGTTTTGCACTGTGCACCATGCTTTGGCGTAAACCAGCAGTCGTTTTGCACTGTGCACTATGCTTTTGCGTAAACCAACAGTCGTTTTGCACTGTGCGCTGTGCTTTGGCGTAAACCAACAGTCGTTTTGCACTGTGCACTATGCTTTTGCGTAAACCAGCAGTCGTTTTACACTGTGCACTATGCTTTTGAGTAAACCAACAGTCGTTTTGCACTGTGCACTATGCTTTTGCGTAAACCAACAGTCGTTTTACACTGTGCACCATGCTTTGGCGTAAACCAACAGTCGTTTTGCACTGTGCACTATGCTTTTGCGTAAACCAACAGTCGTTTTGCACTGTGCACTATGCTTTTGCGTAAACCAACAGTCGTTTTGCACTGTGCACTATGCTTTTGCGTAAACCAACAGTCGTTTTGCACTGTGCGCTGTGCTTTGGCGTAAACCAACAGTCATTTTGCACTGTGCACTATGCTTTGGCGTAAACCAGCAGTCGTTTTGCACTGTGCACTATGCTTTTGCGTAAACCAACAGTCGTTTTACACTGTGCACCATGCTTTGGCGTAAACCAACAGTCGTTTTGCACTGTGCACTATGCTTTTGCGTAAACCAACAGTCGTTTTGCACTGTGCACTATGCTTTTGCGTAAACCAACAGTCGTTTTACACTGTGCACCATGCTTTGGCGTAAACCAACAGTCGTTTTGCACTGTGCACTATGCTTTTGCGTAAACCAACAGTCGTTTTGCACTGTGCGCTGTGCTTTGGCGTAAACCAACAGTCATTTTGCACTGTGCACTATGCTTTGGCGTAAACCAACAGTCGTTTTGCACTGTGCACTATGCTTTTGCGTAAACCAGCAGTCGTTTTACACTGTGCACTATGCTTTTGAGTAAACCAACAGTCGTTTTGCACTGTGCACTATGATTTTGCGTGAACCAAAAGTCGTTTTGGACTGTGCACTATGCTTTTGAGTGTTTACTGTTGGTTTAACAGTAGTTTTGCACTGTGCACTATGCTTTTGCGTAAACCAACAGTCGTTTTGCACTGTGCACCATGCTTTGGCGTAAACCAGCAGTCGTTTTGCACTATGCGCTGTGCTTTGGCGTAAACCAACAGTCATTTTGCACTGTGCACTATGCTTTGGCGTAAACCAGCAGTCGTTTTGCACTGTGCACTATGCTTTTGCGTAAACCAACAGTCGTTTTACACTGTGCACCATGCTTTGGCGTAAACCAACAGTCGTTTTGCACTGTGCACTATGCTTTTGCGTAAACCAACAGTCGTTTTGCACTGTGCACTATGCTTTTGCGTAAACCAACAGTCGTTTTGCACTGTGCACTATGCTTTTGCGTAAACCAACAGTCGTTTTGCACTGTGCACCATGCTTTGGCGTAAACCAGCAGTCGTTTTGCACTATGCGCTGTGCTTTGGCGTAAACCAACAGTCATTTTGCACTGTGCACTATGCTTTGGCGTAAACCAGCAGTCGTTTTGCACTGTGCACTATGCTTTTGCGTAAACCAACAGTCGTTTTACACTGTGCACCATGCTTTGGCGTAAACCAACAGTCGTTTTGCACTGTGCACTATGCTTTTGCGTAAACCAACAGTCGTTTTGCACTGTGCACTATGCTTTTGCGTAAACCAACAGTCGTTTTGCACTGTGCACTATGCTTTTGCGTAAACCAACAGTCGTTTTGCACTGTGCACTATGCTTTTGCGTAAACCAACAGTCGTTTTGCACTGTGCACTATGCTTTGGCGTAAACCAGCAGTCGTTTTGCACTGTGCACTATGCTTTTGCGTAAACCAACAGTCGTTTTGCACTGTGCACCATGCTTTGGCGTAAACCAGCAGTCGTTTTGCACTGTGCACTATGCTTTTGCGTAAACCAACAGTCGTTTTGCACTGTGCGCTGTGCTTTGGCGTAAACCAACAGTCATTTTGCACTGTGCACTATGCTTTGGCGTAAACCAGCAGTCGTTTTGCACTGTGCACTATGCTTTTGCGTAAACCAACAGTCGTTTTGCACTGTGCACCATGCTTTGGCGTAAACCAGCAGTCGTTTTGCACTGTACACTATGCTTTTGAGTAAACCAACAGTCGTTTTGCACTGTGCACTATGATTTTGCGTAAACCAACAGTCGTTTTGCACTGTGCACTATGCTTTTGCGTAAACCAACAGTCGTTTTGCACTGTGCACCATGCTTTGGCGTAAACCAGCAGTCGTTTTGCACTGTGCACTATGCTTTTGCGTAAACCAACAGTCGTTTTGCACTGTGCGCTGTGCTTTGGCGTAAACCAACAGTCGTTTTGCACTGTGCACTATGATTTTGCGTAAACCAACAGTCGTTTTGCACTGTGCACTATGCTTTTGCGTAAACCAACAGTCGTTTTGCACTGTGCACCATGCTTTGGCGTAAACCAACAGTCGTTTTGCACTGTACACTATGCTTTTGAGTAAACCAACAGTCGTTTTGCACTGTGCACTATGATTTTGCGTAAACCAACAGTCGTTTTGCACTGTGCACTATGCTTTTGCGTAAACCAACAGTCGTTTTGCACTGTGCACCATGCTTTGGCGTAAACCAGCAGTCGTTTTGCACTGTGCACTATGCTTTTGCGTAAACCAACAGTCGTTTTGCACTGTGCGCTGTGCTTTGGCGTAAACCAACAGTCGTTTTGCACTGTGCACTATGCTTTTGCGTAAACCAGCAGTCGTTTTACACTGTGCACTATGCTTTTGAGTAAACCAACAGTCGTTTTGCACTGTGCACTATGCTTTTGCGTAAACCAACAGTCGTTTTACACTGTGCACCATGCTTTGGCGTAAACCAACAGTCGTTTTGCACTGTGCACTATGCTTTTGCGTAAACCAACAGTCGTTTTGCACTGTGCACTATGCTTTTGCGTAAACCAACAGTCGTTTTGCACTGTGCACTATGCTTTTGCGTAAACCAACAGTCGTTTTGCACTGTGCGCTGTGCTTTGGCGTAAACCAACAGTCATTTTGCACTGTGCACTATGCTTTGGCGTAAACCAGCAGTCGTTTTGCACTGTGCACTATGCTTTTGCGTAAACCAACAGTCGTTTTACACTGTGCACCATGCTTTGGCGTAAACCAACAGTCGTTTTGCACTGTGCACTATGCTTTTGCGTAAACCAACAGTCGTTTTGCATGGTGCGCTGTGCTTTGGCGTAAACCAACAGTCATTTTGCACTGTGCACTATGCTTTGGCGTAAACCAACAGTCGTTTTGCACTGTGCACTATGCTTTTGCGTAAACCAACAGTCATTTTGCACTGTGCACTATGCTTTGGCGTAAACCAGCAGTCGTTTTGCACTGTGCACTATGCTTTGGCGTAAACCAGCAGTCGTTTTGCACTGTGCACTATGCTTTTGCGTAAACCAACAGTCATTTTGCACTGTGCACTATGCTTTGGCGTAAACCAGCAGTCGTTTTGCACTGTGCACTATGCTTTTGCGTAAACCAACAGTCATTTTGCACTGTGCACTATGCTTTGGCGTAAACCAGCAGTCGTTTTGCACTGTGCACTATGCTTTTGCGTAAACCAACAGTCGTTTTGCACTGTGCGCTGTGCTTTGGCGTAAACCAACAGTCATTTTGCACTGTGCACTATGCTTTGGCGTAAACCAGCAGTCGTTTTGCACTGTGCACTATGCTTTTGCGTAAACCAACAGTCATTTTGCACTGTGCACTATGCTTTGGCGTAAACCAGCAGTCGTTTTGCACTGTGCACTATGCTTTTGCGTAAACCAACAGTCGTTTTGCACTGTGCGCTGTGCTTTGGCGTAAACCAACAGTCATTTTGCACTGTGCACTATGCTTTGGCGTAAACCAGCAGTCGTTTTGCACTGTGCACTATGCTTTTGCGTAAACCAACAGTCGTTTTGCACTGTGCGCTGTGCTTTGGCGTAAACCAACAGTCATTTTGCACTGTGCACTATGCTTTGGCGTAAACCAGCAGTCGTTTTGCACTGTGCACTATGCTTTTGCGTAAACCAACAGTCGTTTTGCACTGTGCGCTGTGCTTCGGCGTAAACCAACAGTCATTTTGCACTGTGCACTATGCTTTGGCGTAAACCAGCAGTCGTTTTGCACTGTGCACCATGCTTTGGCGTAAACCAGCAGTCGTTTTGCACTGTGCACTATGCTTTGGCGTAAACCACCAGTCGTTTTGCACTGTGCACCATGCTTTGGCGTAAACCAGCAGTCGTTTTGCACTGTGCACTATGCTTTGGCGTAAACCAACAGTCGTTTTGCACTGTGCACTATGCTTTTGCGTAAACCAACAGTCGTTTTGCACTGTGCACTATGCTTTTGCGTAAACCAACAGTCATTTTGCACTGTGCACTATGCTTTGGTGTAAACCAGCAGTCGTTTTGCATTGTGCACTATGTTTTTGCGTAAACCAGCAGTCGTTTTGCACTGTGCGCTGTGCTTTGGCGTAAACCAACAGTCATTTTGCACTGTGCACTATGCTTTGGCGTAAACCAGCAATCGTTTTGCACTGTGCACTATGCTTTTGCGTAAACCAACAGTCGTTTTGCACTGTGCACTATGCTTTTGCGTAAACCAACAGTCGTTTTGCACTGTGCACCATGCTTTGGCGTAAACCAGCAGTCGTTTTGCACTGTGCACTATGCTTTTGCGTAAACCAGCAGTCGTTTTGCACTGTGCACTATGCTTTTGCGTAAACCAACAGTCGTTTTGCACTGTACACTATGCTTTTGAGTAAACCAACAGTCGTTTTGCACTGTGCACTATGATTTTGCGTAAACCAACAGTCGTTTTGCACTGTGCACTATGCTTTTGCGTAAACCAACAGTCGTTTTGCACTGTGCACCATGCTTTGGCGTAAACCAGCAGTCGTTTTGCACTGTGCACTATGCTTTTGCGTAAACCAACAGTCGTTTTGCACTGTGCGCTGTGCTTTGGCGTAAACCAACAGTCGTTTTGCACTGTGCACTATGCTTTTGCGTAAACCAGCAGTCGTTTTACACTGTGCACTATGCTTTTGAGTAAACCAACAGTCGTTTTGCACTGTGCACTATGCTTTTGCGTAAACCAACAGTCGTTTTACACTGTGCACCATGCTTTGGCGTAAACCAACAGTCGTTTTGCACTGTGCACTATGCTTTTGCGTAAACCAACAGTCGTTTTGCACTGTGCACTATGCTTTTGCGTAAACCAACAGTCGTTTTGCACTGTGCACTATGCTTTTGCGTAAACCAACAGTCGTTTTGCACTGTGCGCTGTGCTTTGGCGTAAACCAACAGTCATTTTGCACTGTGCACTATGCTTTGGCGTAAACCAGCAGTCGTTTTGCACTGTGCACTATGCTTTTGCGTAAACCAACAGTCGTTTTACACTGTGCACCATGCTTTGGCGTAAACCAACAGTCGTTTTGCACTGTGCACTATGCTTTTGCGTAAACCAACAGTCGTTTTGCACTGTGCACTATGCTTTTGCGTAAACCAACAGTCGTTTTACACTGTGCACCATGCTTTGGCGTAAACCAACAGTCGTTTTGCACTGTGCACTATGCTTTTGCGTAAACCAACAGTCGTTTTGCACTGTGCGCTGTGCTTTGGCGTAAACCAACAGTCATTTTGCACTGTGCACTATGCTTTGGCGTAAACCAACAGTCGTTTTGCACTGTGCACTATGCTTTTGCGTAAACCAGCAGTCGTTTTACACTGTGCACTATGCTTTTGAGTAAACCAACAGTCGTTTTGCACTGTGCACTATGATTTTGCGTGAACCAAAAGTCGTTTTGGACTGTGCACTATGCTTTTGAGTGTTTACTGTTGGTTTAACAGTAGTTTTGCACTGTGCACTATGCTTTTGCGTAAACCAACAGTCGTTTTGCACTGTGCACCATGCTTTGGCGTAAACCAGCAGTCGTTTTGCACTATGCGCTGTGCTTTGGCGTAAACCAACAGTCATTTTGCACTGTGCACTATGCTTTGGCGTAAACCAGCAGTCGTTTTGCACTGTGCACTATGCTTTTGCGTAAACCAACAGTCGTTTTACACTGTGCACCATGCTTTGGCGTAAACCAACAGTCGTTTTGCACTGTGCACTATGCTTTTGCGTAAACCAACAGTCGTTTTGCACTGTGCACTATGCTTTTGCGTAAACCAACAGTCGTTTTGCACTGTGCACCATGCTTTGGCGTAAACCAGCAGTCGTTTTGCACTATGCGCTGTGCTTTGGCGTAAACCAACAGTCATTTTGCACTGTGCACTATGCTTTGGCGTAAACCAGCAGTCGTTTTGCACTGTGCACTATGCTTTTGCGTAAACCAACAGTCGTTTTACACTGTGCACCATGCTTTGGCGTAAACCAACAGTCGTTTTGCACTGTGCACTATGCTTTTGCGTAAACCAACAGTCGTTTTGCACTGTGCACTATGCTTTTGCGTAAACCAACAGTCGTTTTGCACTGTGCACTATGCTTTTGCGTAAACCAACAGTCGTTTTGCACTGTGCACTATGCTTTTGCGTAAACCAACAGTCGTTTTGCACTGTGCACTATGCTTTGGCGTAAACCAGCAGTCGTTTTGCACTGTGCACTATGCTTTTGCGTAAACCAACAGTCGTTTTGCACTGTGCACCATGCTTTGGCGTAAACCAGCAGTCGTTTTGCACTGTGCACTATGCTTTTGCGTAAACCAACAGTCGTTTTGCACTGTGCGCTGTGCTTTGGCGTAAACCAACAGTCATTTTGCACTGTGCACTATGCTTTGGCGTAAACCAACAGTCGTTTTGCACTGTGCACTATGCTTTTGCGTAAACCAGCAGTCGTTTTACACTGTGCACTATGCTTTTGAGTAAACCAACAGTCGTTTTGCACTGTGCACTATGATTTTGCGTAAACCAAAAGTCGTTTTGGACTGTGCACTATGCTTTTGAGTGTTTACTGTTGGTTTAACAGTAGTTTTGCACTGTGCACTATGCTTTTGCGTAAACCAACAGTCGTTTTGCACTGTGCACTATGCTTTGGCGTAAACCAGCAGTCGTTTTGCACTGTGCACTATGCTTTTGCGTAAACCAACAGTCGTTTTGCACTGTGCACTATGCTTTTGCGTAAACCAACAGTCGTTTTGCACTGTGCACTATGCTTTTGCGTAAACCAACAGTCGTTTTGCACTGTGCGCTGTGCTTTTGCGTAAACCAACAGTCGTTTTGCACTGTGCACCATGCTTTGGCGTAAACCAGCAGTCGTTTTGCAATATGCGCTGTGCTTTGGCGTAAACCAACAGTCATTTTGCACTGTGCACTATGCTTTGGCGTAAACCAGCAGTCGTTTTGCACTGTGCACTATGCTTTTGCGTAAACCAACAGTCGTTTTACACTGTGCACCATGCTTTGGCGTAAACCAACAGTCGTTTTGCACTGTGCACTATGCTTTTGCGTAAACCAACAGTCGTTTTGCACTGTGCACTATGCTTTGGCGTAAACCAGCAGTCGTTTTGCACTGTGCACTATGCTTTTGCGTAAACCAACAGTCGTTTTGCACTGTGCACCATGCTTTGGCGTAAACCAGCAGTCGTTTTGCACTGTGCACTATGCTTTTGCGTAAACCAACAGTCGTTTTGCACTGTGCGCTGTGCTTTGGCGTAAACCAACAGTCATTTTGCACTGTGCACTATGCTTTGGCGTAAACCAGCAGACGTTTTGCACTGTGCACTATGCTTTTGCGTAAACCAACAGTCGTTTTGCACTGTGCACCATGCTTTGGCGTAAACCAGCAGTCGTTTTGCACTATGCGCTGTGCTTTGGCGTAAACCAACAGTCATTTTGCACTGTGCACTATGCTTTGGCGTAAACCAGCAGACGTTTTGCACTGTGCACTATGCTTTTGCGTAAACCAACAGTCGTTTTGCACTGTGCACCATGCTTTGGCGTAAACCAGCAGTCGTTTTGCACTATGCGCTGTGCTTTGGCGTAAACCAACAGTCATTTTGCACTGTGCACTATGCTTTGGCGTAAACCAGCAGTCGTTTTGCACTGTGCACTATGCTTTTGCGTAAACCAACAGTCGTTTTGCACTGTGCACTATGCTTTTGCGTAAACCAACAGTCGTTTTGCACTGTGCACTATGCTTTTGCGTAAACCAACAGTCGTTTGGCACTGTGCACCATGCTTTGGCGTAAACCAGCAGTCGTTTTGCACTGTGCACTATGCTTTGGCGTAAACCAGCAGTCGTTTTACACTGTGCACTATGCTTTTGAGTAAACCAACAGTCGTTTTGCACTGTGCACTATGCTTTTGCGTAAACCAACAGTCGTTTTGCATTGTGCGCTATGCTTTTGCGAAAACCAACAGTCGTTTTGCACTGCGCACTATGCTTTTGCCTAAACCAACAGTCGTTTTGCACTGTGCGCTGTGCTTTGGCGTAAACCAACAGTCATTTTGCACTGTGCACTATGCTTTGGCGTAAACCAACAGTCGTTTTGCACTGTGCACTATGCTCTTGCGTAAACCAACAGTCGTTTTGCACTGTGCACCATGCTTTGGCGTAAACCAGCAGTCGTTTTGCACTGTGCGCTGTGCTTTGGCGTAAACCAACAGTCATTTTGCACTGTGCACTATGCTTTGGCGTAAACCAGCAGTCGTTTTGCACTGTGCACTATGCTTTTGCGTAAACCAACAGTCGTTTTGCACTGTGCACCATGCTTTGGCGTAAACCAGCAGTCGTTTTGCACTGTGCACTATGCTTTTGCGTAAACCAACAGTCGTTTTGCACTGTGCGCTGTGCTTTGGCGTAAACCAACAGTCATTTTGCACTGTACACTATGCTTTGGCGTAAACCAACAGTCGTTTTGCACTGTGCACTATGCTTTTGAGTAAACCAACAGTCGTTTTGCACTGTGCACTATGATTTTGCGTAAACCAAAAGTCGTTTTGGACTGTGCACTATGCTTTTGAGTGTTTACTGTTGGTTTAACAGTCGTTTTGCACTGTGCACTATGCTTTTGCGTAAACCAACAGTCGTTTTGCACTGTGCACCATGCTTTGGCGTAAACCAGCAGTCGTTTTGCACTATGCGCTGTACTTTGGCGTAAACCAACAGTCGTTTTACACTGTGCACTATGCTTTTGAGTAAACCAACAGTCGTTTTGCACTGTGCACTATGATTTTGCGTAAACCAAAAGTCGTTTTGGACTGTGCACTATGCTTTTGAGTGTTTACTGTTGGTTTAACAGTCGTTTTGCACTGTGCACTATGCTTTTGCGTAAACCAACAGTCGTTTTGCACTGTGCACCATGCTTTGGCGTAAACCAGCAGTCGTTTTGCACTATGCGCTGTACTTTGGCGTAAACCAACAGTCATTTTGCACTGTGCACTATGCTTTGGCGTAAACCAGCAGTCGTTTTGCACTGTGCACTATGCTTTTGCGTAAACCAACAGTCGTTTTGCACTGTGCACTATGCTTTTGCGTAAACCAACAGTCGTTTTGCACTGTGCACTATGCTTTTGCGTAAACCAACAGTCGTTTTGCACTGTGCACCATGCTTTGGCGTAAACCAGCAGTCGTTTTGCACTATGCGCTGTGCTTTGGCGTAAACCAACAGTCATTTTGCACTGTGCACTATGCTTTGGCGTAAACCAGCAGTCGTTTTGCACTGTGCACTATGCTTTTGCGTAAACCAACAGTCGTTTTGCACTGTGCACCATGCTTTGGCGTAAACCAGCAGTCGCTTTGCACTATGCGCTGTGCTTTGGCGTAAACCAGCAGTCATTTTGCACTGTGCACTATGCTTTGGCGTAAACCAGCAGTCGTTTTGCACTGTGCACTATGCTTTTGCGTAAATCAACAGTCGTTTTTCACTGTGCACTATGCTTTTGCGTAAACCAACAGTCGTTTTGCACTGTGCACTATGCTTTTGCGTAAACCAACAGTCGTTTTGCACTGTGCACCATGCTTTGGCGTAAACCAGCAGTCGTATTGCACTGTGCAATATGCTTTTGCGTAAACCAACAGTCGTTTAGCACTGTGCGCTGTGCTTTGGCGTAAACCAACAGTCATTTTGCACTGTGCACTATGCTTTGGCGTAAACCAACAGTCGTTTTGCACTGTGCACTATGCTTTGGCGTTAACCAGCAGTCGTTTTGCACTGTGCACTATGCTTTTGCGTAAACCAACAGTCGTTTTGCACTGTGCAACATGCTTTGGCGTAAACCAGCAGTCGTTTTGCACTGTGCACTATGCTTTTGCGTAAACCAACAGTCGTTTTGCACTGTGCACTATGCTTTTGCGTAAACCAACAGTCGTTTTGCACTGTGCACTATGCTTTTGCGTAAACCAACAGTCGTTTTGCACTGTGCACTGTGCTTTATCGTAAACCAAGCGTCGTTTTGCACTGTGCACTATGATTTTGCGTAAACCAGCAGTGGTTTTACACTGTGCACTATGCTTTTGAGTAAACCAACAGTCGTTTTGCACTGTGCGCTGTGCTTTTGCGTAAACCAACAGTATTTTTGCACTGTGCGCTGTGCTTTGGCGTAAACCAACAGTCATTTTGCACTGTGCACTATGCTTTGGCGTAAACCAGCAGTCGTTTTGCACTGTGCACTATGCTTTTGCGTAAACCAACAGTCGTTTTACGCTGTGCACCATGCTTTGGCGTAAACCAGCAGTCGTTTTGCACTGTGCACTATGCTTTTGCGTAAACCAACAGTCATTTTGCACTGCGCACTATGCTTTGGCGTAAACCAGCAGTCGTTTTGCACTGTGCACTATGCTTTTGCGTAAACCAAGAGTCGTTTTGGACTGTGCACTATGCTTTTGCGTAAACCAACAGTCGTTTTGCACTGTGCACTATGCTTTTGCGTAAACCAACAGTCGTTTTGCACTGTGCGCTGTGCTTTGGCGTAAACCAACAGTCGTTTTGCACTGTGCACTATGATTTGGCGTAAACCAGCAGTCGTTTTGCACTATGCACTATGCTTTTGCGTAAGCCAACAGTCGTTTTGCACTGTGCACCATGCTTTGGTGTAAACCAGCAGTCGTTTTGCACTGTGCGCTGTGCTTTGGCGTAAACCAACAGTCATTTTGCACTGTGCACTTTGCTTTTGCGTAAACCAACAGTCGTTTTGCACTGTGCACCATGCTTTGGCGTAAACCAGCAGTCGTTTTGCACTGTGCACTATGCTTTTGCGTAAACCAACAGTCGTTTTGCACTGTGCGCTGTGCTTTGGCGTAAACCAACAGTCATTTTGCACTGTGCACTATGCTTTGGCGTAAACCAACAGTCGTTTTGCACTGTGCACCATGCTTTGGCGTAAACCAGCAGTCGTTTTGCACTATGCGCTGTGCTTTGGCGTAAACCAACAGTCATTTTGCACTGTGCACTATGCTTTGGCGTAAACCAGCAGTCGTTTTGCACTGTGCACTATGCTTTTGCGTAAACCAACAGTCGTTTTGCACTGTGCACTATGCTTTTGCGTAAACCAACAGTCGTTTTGCACTGTGCACTATGCTTTTGCGTAAATCAACAGTCGTTTTGCACTGTGCACCATGCTTTGGCGTAAACCAGCAGTCGTTTTGCACTGTGCACTATGCTTTTGCGTTAACCAACAGTCGTTTTGCACTGTGCGCTGTGCTTTGGCGTAAACCAAAAGTCATTTTGCACTGTGCACTATGCTTTGGCGTAAACCAACAGTCGTTTTGCACTGTGAACTATGCTTTGGCGTTAACCAGCAGTCGTTTTGCACTGTGCACTATGCTTTTGAGTAAACCAACAGTCGTTTTGCAATATGCACTATGCTTTTGCGTAAACCAACAGTCGATTTGCACTGTGCGCTGTGCTTTTGCGTAAACCAACAGTCGTTTTGCACTGTGCGCTGTGCTTTGGCGTAAACCAACAGTCATTTTGCACTGTGCACTATGCTTTGGCGTAAACCAGCAGTCGTTTTGCACTGTGCACTATGCTTTTGCGTAAACCAACAGTCGTTTTACACTGTGCACCATGCTTTGGCGTAAACCAGCAGTCGTTTTGCACTGTGCACTATGCTTTTGCGTAAACCAACAGTCGTTTTGCACTGTGCACTATGCTTTTGCGTAAACCAACAGTCGTTTTGCACTGTGCACTATGCTTTGGCGTAAACCAGCAGTCGTTTTGCACTGTGCGCTGTGCTTTGGCGTAAACCAACAGTCATTTTGCACTGTGCACTATGCTTTGGCGTAAACCAGCAATCGTTTTGCACTGTGCACTATGCTTTTGCGTAAACCAACAGTCGTTTTGCACTGTGCACTATGCTTTTGCGTAAACCAACAGTCGTTTTGCACTGTGCACCATGCTTTGGCGTAAACCAGCAGTCATTTTGCACTGTGCACTATGCTTTTGCGTAAACCAACAGTCGTTTTGCACTGTGCACTATGCTTTTGCGTAAACCAGCAGTCGTTTTGCACTGTGCACCATGCTTTTGAGTAAACCAACAGTCGTTTTGCACTATGCACTATGCTTTTGCGTAAACCAACAGTCGTTTTACACTGTGCACCATGCTTTGGCGTAAACCAGCAGTCGTTTTGCACTGTGCACTATGCTTTTGCGTAAACCAACAGTCGTTATGCACTGCGCACTATGCTTTTGCGTAAACCAGCAGTCGTTTTGCACTGTGCACTATGCTTTTGCGTAAACCAACAGTCGTTTTGCACTGTGCACTATGCTTTTGCGTAAACCAACAGTCATTTTGCACTGTGCACTATGATTTGGCGTAAACCAGCAGTCGTTTTGCACTGTGCACTATGCTTTAGCGTAAACCAACAGTCGTTTTGCACTGTGCACCATGCTTTGGCGTAAACCAGCAGTCGTTTTGCACTGTGCACTATGCTTTTGCGTAAACCAGCAGTCGTTTTGCACTGTGCACCATGCTTTTGAGTAAACCAACAGTCGTTTTGCACTATGCACTATGCTTTTGCGTAAACCAACAGTCGTTTTACACTGTGCACCATGCTTTGGCGTAAACCAGCAGTCGTTTTGCACTGTGCACTATGCTTTTGCGTAAACCAACAGTCGTTTTGCACTGTGCACTATGCTTTGGCGTAAACCAACAGTCGTTTTGCACTGTGCACTATGCTTTTGAGTAAACCAACAGTCGTTTTGCACTGTGCACTATGCTTTTGCGTAAACCAACAGTCGTTTTGCACTGTGCACTATGCTTTTGAGTAAACCAACAGTCGTTTTGCACTGTGCACTATGCTTTGGCGTAAACCAGCAGTCGTTTTGCACTGTGCACTATGCTTTTGCGTAAACCAACAGTCGTTTTGCACTGTGCACTATGCTTTGGCGTAAACCAACAGTCGTTTTGCACTGTGCACTATGCTTTGGCGTAAACCAACAGTCGTTTTGCACTGTGCACTATGCTTTTGAGTAAACCAACAGTCGTTTTGCACTGTGCACTATGCTTTGGCGTAAACCAGCAGTCGTTTTGCACTGTGCACTATGCTTTTGCGTAAACCAACAGTCGTTTTGCACTGTGCACTATGCTTTGGCGTAAACCAACAGTCGTTTTGCACTGTGCACTATGCTTTTGAGTAAACCAACAGTCGTTTTGCACTGTGCACTATGCTTTTGCGTAAACCAACAGTCGTTTGGCACTGTGCACTATGCTTTGGCGTAAACCAGCAGTCGTTTTACACTGTGCACTATGCTTTTGAGTAAACCAACAGTCGTTTTGCACTGTGCACTATGCTTTTGCGTAAACCAACAGTCGTTTTGCACTGTGCACTATGCTTTTGCGTAAACCAACAGTCGTTTTGCACTGTGCACTATGCTTTTGCGTAAACCAACAGTCGTTTTGCACTGTGCACTATGCTTTTGCGTAAACCAACAGTCGTTTTGCACTGTGCACTATGCTTTGGCGTAAACCAGCAGTCGTTTTACACTGTGCACTATGCTTTTGCGTAAACTAACAGTCGTTTTGCACTGTGCACTATGCTTTTGCGTAAACCAACAGTCGTTTTGCACTGTGCACTATGCTTTTGCGTAAACCAACAGTCGTTTTGCACTGTGCACTATGCTTTTGCGTAAACCAACAGTCGTTTTGCACTGTGCACTATGCTTTTGCATAAACCAACAGTCGTTTTGCACTGTGCGCTGTGCTTTGGCGTAAACCAACAGTCGTTTTGCACTGTGCACTATGATTTGGCGTAAACCAGCAGTCGTTTTGCACTGTGCACTATGCTTTTGCGTAAACCAACAGTCGTTTTGCACTGTGCACCATGCTTTGGCGTAAACCAGCAGTCGTTTTGCACTGTGCGCTGTGCTTTGGCGTAAACCAACAGTCATTTTGCACTGTGCACTATGCTTTGGCGTAGACCAGCAGTCGTTTTGCACTGTGCACTATGCTTTTGCGTAAACCAACAGTCGTTTTGCACTGTGCACCATGCTTTGGCGTAAGCCAGCAGTCGTTTTGCACTGTGCACTATGCTTTTGCGTAAACCAACAGTCGTTTTGCACTGTGCGCTGTGCTTTGGCGTAAACCAACAGTCATTTTGCACTGTGCACTATGCTTTGGCGTAAACCAACAGTCGTTTTGCACTGTGCACTATGCTTTTGCGTAAACCAGCAGTCGTTTTACACTGTGCACTTTGCTTTTGAGTAAACCAACAGTCGTTTTGCACTGTGCACTATGATTTTGCGTAAACCAAAAGTCGTTTTGGACTGTGCACTATGCTTTTGAGTAAACCAACAGTCGTTTTGCACTGTGCACTATGCTTTTGCGTAAACCAACAGTCGTTTTGCACTGTGCACCATGCTTTGGCGTAAACCAGCAGTCGTTTTGCACTATGCGCTGTGCTTTGGCGTAAACCAACAGTCATTTTGCACTGTGCACTATGCTTTGGCGTAAACCAGCAGTCGTTTTGCACTGTGCACTATGCTTTTGCGTAAACCAACAGTCGTTTTGCACTGTGCACTATGCTTTTGCGTAAACCAACAGTCGTTTTGCACTGTGCACTATGCTTTTGCGTAAACCAACAGTCGTTTTGCACTGTGCACCATGCTTTGGCGTAAACCAGCAGTCGTTTTGCACTATGCGCTGTGCTTTGGCGTAAACCAACAGTCATTTTGCACTGTGCACTATGCTTTGGCGTAAACCAGCAGTCGTTTTGCACTGTGCACTATGCTTTTGCGTAAACCAACAGTCGTTTTGCACTGTGCACCATGCTTTGGCGTAAACCAGCAGTCGTTTTGCACTATGCGCTGTGCTTTGGCGTAAACCAGCAGTCGTTTTGCACTGTGCACTATGCTTTTGCGTAAACCAACAGTCGTTTTGCACTGTGCACCATGCTTTGGCGTAAACCAGCAGTCGTTTTGCACTATGCGCTGTGCTTTGGCGTAAACCAGCAGTCCTTTTGCACTGTGCACTATGCTTTTGCGTAAACCAACAGTCGTTTTGCACTGTGCACTATGCTTTTGCGTAAACCAACAGTCGTTTTGCACTGTGCACTATGCTTTTGCGTAAACCAACAGTCGTTTTGCACTGTGCACTATGCTTTGGCGTAAACCAGCAATCGTTTTGCACTATGCGCTGTGCTTTGGCGTAAACCAACAGTCGTTTTGCACTGTGCACTATGCTTTTGCGTAAACCAGCAGTCGTTTTGCACTATGCGCTGTGCTTTGGCGTAAACCAACAGTAATTTTGCACTGTGCACTATGCTTTGGCGTAAACCAGCAGTCGTTTTGCACTGTGCACTATGCTTTGGCGTAAACCAGCAGTCGTTTTGCACTGTGCACTATGCTTTTGCGTAAACCAACAGTCGTTTTGCACTGTGCACCATGCTTTGGCGTAAACCAGCAGTCGTTTTGCACTGTGCACTATGCTTTGGCGTAAACCAGCAGTCGTTTTGCACTGTGCACTATGCTTTTGCGTAAACCAGCAGTCGTTTTGCACTATGCGCTGTGCTTTGGCGTAAACCAACAGTCATTTTGCACTGTGCACTATGCTTTGGCGTAAACCAGCAGTCGTTTTGCACTGTGCACTATGCTTTGGCGTAAACCAGCAGTCGTTTTGCACTGTGCACTATGCTTTTGCGTAAACCAACAGTCGTTTTGCACTGTGCACTATGCTTTGGCGTAAACCAGCAGTCGTTTTGCACTGTGCACTATGCTTTTGCGTAAACCAACAGTCGTTTTGCACTGTGCACTATGCTTTTGCGTAAACCAACAGTCGTTTTGCACTGTGCACCATGCTTTGGCGTAAACCAGCAGTCGTTTTGCACTATGCGCTGTGCTTTGGCGTAAACCAGCAGTCGTTTTGCACTGTGCACTATGCTTTTGCGTAAACCAACAGTCGTTTTGCACTGTGCACTATGCTTTTGCGTAAACCAACAGTCGTTTTGCACTGTGCACCATGCTTTGGCGTAAACCAGCAGTCGTTTTGCACTGTGCACTATGCTTTGGCGTAAACCAGCAGTCGTTTTGCACTATGCGCTGTGCTTTGGCGTAAACCAACAGTCGTTTTGCACTGTGCACTATGCTTTTGCGTAAACCAACAGTCGTTTTGCACTGTGCACCATGCTTTGGCGTAAACCAGCAGTCGTTTTGCACTGTGCACTATGCTTTGGCGTAAACCAGCAGTCGTTTTGCACTGTGCACTATGCTTTTGCGTAAACCAACAGTCGTTTTGCACTGTGCACTATGCTTTGGCGTAAACCAGCAGTCGTTTTGCACTATGCGCTGTGCTTTGGCGTAAACCAACAAGTCATTTTGCACTGTGCACTATGCTTTGGCGTAAACCAGCAGTCGTTTTGCACTGTGCACTATGCTTTGGCGTAAACCAGCAGTCGTTTTGCACTGTGCACTATGCTTTTGCGTAAACCAACAGTCGTTTTGCACTGTGCACTATGCTTTGGCGTAAACCAGCAGTCGTTTTGCACTGTGCACTATGCTTTTGCGTAAACCAACAGTCGTTTTGCACTGTGCACTATGCTTTTGCGTAAACCAACAGTCGTTTTGCACTGTGCACCATGCTTTGGCGTAAACCAGCAGTCGTTTTGCACTGTGCACTATGCTTTTGCGTAAACCAACAGTCGTTTTGCAGTGTGCACCATGCTTTGGCGTAAACCAGCAGTCGTTTTGCACTATGCGCTGTGCTTTGGCGTAAACCAGCAGTCGTTTTGCACTGTGCACTATGCTTTTGCGTAAACCAACAGTCGTTTTGCACTGTGCACTATGCTTTTGCGTAAACCAACAGTCGTTTTGCACTGTGCACCATGCTTTGGCGTAAACCAGCAGTCGTTTTGCACTGTGCACTATGCTTTGGCGTAAACCAGCAGTCGTTTTGCACTGTGCACTATGCTTTTGCGTAAACCAACAGTCGTTTTGCACTGTGCACTATGCTTTGGCGTAAACCAGCAGTCGTTTTGCACTGTGCACTATGATTTTGCGTAAACCAACAGTCGTTTTGCACTGTGCACTATGCTTTGCGTAAACCAACAGTCGTTTTGCACTGTGCACCATGCTTTGGCGTAAACCAGCAGTCGTTTTGCACTGTGCACTATGCTTCTGCGTAAACCAACAGTCGTTTTGCACTGTGCACCATGCTTTGGCGTAAACCAGCAGTCGTTTTGCACTATGCGCTGTGCTTTGGCGTAAACCAGCAGTCGTTTTGCACTGTGCACTATGCTTTGGCGTAAACCAGCAGTCGTTTTGCACTATGCGCTGTGCTTTGGCGTAAACCAACAGTCGTTTTGCACTGTGCACTATGCTTTGGCGTAAACCAACAGTCGTTTTGCACTGTGCACTATGCTTTTGCGTAAACCAATAGTCGTTTTGCACTGTGCACCATGCTTTGGCGTAAACCACCAGTCGTTTTGCACTGTGCACTATGCTTTGGCGTAAACCAGCAGTCGTTTTGCACTGTGCACTATGCTTTTGCGTAAACCAACAGTCGTTTTGCACTGTGCACTATGCTTTGGCGTAAACCAACAGTCATTGTGCACTGTGCACTATGCTTTGGCGTAAACTAGCAGTCGTTTTGCACTGTGCACTATGCTTTGGCGTAAACCAGCAGTCGTTTTGCACTATGCGCTGTGCTTTGGCGTAAACCAACAGTCATTTTGCACTGTGCACTATGCTTTGGCGTAAACCAGCAGTCGTTTTGCACTGTGCACTATGCTTTGGCGTAAACCAACAGTCATTTTGCACTGTGCACTATGCTTTGGCGTAAACCATTAGTCGTTTTGCACTATGCGCTGTGCTTTGGCGTAAACCAACAGTCATTTTGCACTGTGCACTATGCTTTGGCGTAAACCAGCAGTCGTTTTGCACTGTGCACTATGCTTTGGCGTAAACCAGCAGTCGTTTTGCACTGTGCACTATGCTTTTGCGTAAACCAACGGTCGTTTTGCACTGTGCACTATGCTTTGGCGTAAACCAGCAGTCGTTTTGCACTATGCGCTGTGCTTTGGCGTAAACCAACAGTCGTTTTGCACTGTGCACTATGCTTTTGCGTAAACCAACAGTCGTTTTGCACTGTGCACCATGCTTTGGCGTAAACCAGCAGTCGTTTTGCACTGTGCACTATGCTTTTGCGTAAACCAACGGTCGTTTTGCACTGTGCACTATGCTTTGGCGTAAACCAGCAGTCGTTTTGCACTATGCACTATGCTTTGGCGTAAACCAGCAGTCGTTTTGCACTGTGCACTATGCTTTTGCGTAAACCAACAGTCGTTTTGCACTGTGCACCATGCCTTGGCGTAAACCACCAGTCGTTTTGCACTGTGCACTATGCTTTGGCGTAAACCAGCAGTCGTTTTGCACTGTGCACCATGCTTTGGCGTAAACCAGCAGTCGTTTTGCACTGTGCACTATGCTTTGGCGTAAACCAGCAGTCGTTTTGCACTGTGCACCATGCTTTGGCGTAAACCAGCAGTCGTTTTGCACTATGCACTATGCTTTGGCGTAAACCAGCAGTCGTTTTGCACTGTGCACTATGCTTTTGCGTAAACCAACAGTCGTTTTGCACTGTGCACCATGCTTTGGCGTAAACCAGCAGTCGTTTTGCACTGTGCACTATGCTTTGGCGTAAACCAGCAGTCGTTTTGCACTGTGCACTATGCTTTGGCGTAAACCAGCAGTCGTTTTGCACTGTGCACTATGCTTTGGCGTAAACCAGCAGTCGTTTTGCACTATGCGCTGTGCTTTGGCGTAAACCAACAGTCATTTTGCACTGTGCACTATGCTTTGGCGTAAACCAGCAGTCGTTTTGCACTGTGCACTATGCTTTGGCGTAAACCAGCAGTCGTTTTGCACTGTGCACTATGCTTTGGCGTAAACCAGCAGTCGTTTTGCACTATGCGCTGTGCTTTGGCGTAAACCAACAGTCATTTTGCACTGTGCACTATGCTTTGGCGTAAACCAGCAGTCGTTTTGCACTGTGCACTATGCTTTGGCGTAAACCAGCAGTCGTTTTGCACTGTGCACTATGCTTTTGCGTAAACCAACAGTCGTTTTGCACTGTGCACCATGCTTTGGCGTAAACCAACAGTCGTTTTGCACTGTGCACCATGCTTTGGCGTAAACCACCAGTCGTTTTGCACTGTGCACTATGCTTTGGCGTAAACCAGCAGTCGTTTTGCACTGTGCACTATGCTTTTGCGTAAACCAACAGTCGTTTTGCACTGTGCACTATGCTTTGGCGTAAACCAGCAGTCGTTTTGCACTATGCGCTGTGCTTTGGCGTAAACCAACAGTCATTTTGCACTGTGCACTATGCTTTGGCGTAAACCAGCAGTCGTTTTGCACTGTGCACTATGCTTTGGCGTAAACCAGCAGTCGTTTTGCACTGTGCACTATGCTTTGGCGTAAACCAGCAGTCGTTTTGCACTGTGTACTATGCTTTGGCGTAAACCAACAGTCGTTTTGCACTGTGCACTATGCTTTGGCGTAAACCAACAGTCGTTTTGCACTGTGCACCATGCTTTGGCGTAAACCAGCAGTCGTTTTGCACTGTGCACTATGCTTTTGCGTAAACCAACAGTCGTTTTGCACTGTGCACCATGCTTTGGCGTAAACCAGCAGTCGTTTTGCACTGTGCACTATGCTTTGGCGTAAACCAGCAGTCGTTTTGCACTGTGCACTATGCTTTTGCGTAAACCAGCAGTCGTTTTGCACTATGCGCTGTGCTTTGGCGTAAACCAACAGTCATTTTGCACTGTGCACTATGCTTTGGCGTAAACCAGCAGTCGTTTTGCACTGTGCACTATGCTTTGGCGTAAACCAGCAGTCGTTTTGCACTGTGCACTATGCTTTTGCGTAAACCAACAGTCGTTTTGCACTGTGCACTATGCTTTGGCGTAAACCAGCAGTCGTTTTGCACTGTGCACTATGCTTTGGCGTAAACCAGCAGTCGTTTTGCACTGTGCACTATGCTTTGGCGTAAACCAGCAGTCGTTTTGCACTGTGCACTATGCTTTTGCGTAAACCAACAGTCGTTTTGCACTGTGCACTATGCTTTGGCGTAAACCAGCAGTCGTTTTGCACTGTGCACTATGGTTTTGCGTAAACCAACAGTCGTTTTGCACTGTGCACTATGCTTTTGCGTAAACCAACAGTCGTTTTGCACTGTGCACCATGCTTTGGCGTAAACCAGCAGTCGTTTTGCACTGTGCACTATGCTTTTGCGTGAACCAACAGTCGTTTTGCACTGTGCACCATGCTTTGGCGTAAACCAGCAGTCGTTTTGCACTATGCGCTGTGCTTTGGCGTAAACCAGCAGTCGTTTTGCACTGTGCACTATGCTTTTGCGTAAACCAACAGTCGTTTTGCACTGTGCACTATGCTTTTGCGTAAACCAACAGTCGTTTTGCACTGTGCACCATGCTTTGGCGTAAACCAGCAGTCGTTTTGCACTGTGCACTATGCTTTGGCGTAAACCAGCAGTCGTTTTGCACTGTGCACTATGCTTTTGCGTAAACCAACAGTCGTTTTGCACTGTGCACTATGCTTTGGCGTAAACCAGCAGTCGTTTTGCACTATGCGCTGTGCTTTGGCGTAAACCAACAGTCGTTTTGCACTGTGCACTATGCTTTTGCGTAAACCAACAGTCGTTTTGCACTGTGCACCATGCCTTGGCGTAAACCACCAGTCGTTTTGCACTGTGCACTATGCTTTGGCGTAAACCAGCAGTCGTTTTGCACTGTGCACTATGCTTTTGCGTAAACCAACAGTCGTTTTGCACTGTGCACTATGCTTCGGCGTAAACCAGCAGTCGTTTTGCACTATGCGCTGTGCTTTGGCGCAAACCAACAGTCATTTTGCACTGTGCACTATGCTTTGGCGTAAACCAGCAGTCGTTTTGCAGTGTGCACTATGCTTTGGCGTAAACCAGCAGTCGTTTTGCACTGTGCACTATGCTTTTGCGTAAACCAACAGTCGTTTTGCACTGTGCACTATGCTTTGGCGTAAACCAGCAGTCGTTTTGCCCTATGCGCTGTGCTTTGGCGTAAACCAACAGTCATTTTGCACTGTGCACTATGCTTTGGCGTAAACCAGCAGTCGTTTTGCATTGTGCACTATGCTTTGGCGTAAACCAGCAGTCGTTTGGCACTGTGCACTATGCTTTTGCGTAAACCAACAGTCGTTTTGCACTGTGCACTATGCTTTGGCGTAAACCACCAGTCGTTTTGCCTTGTGCACTATGCTTTGGCGTAAACCAGCAGTCGTTTTGCACTGTGCACTATGCTTTTGCGTAAACCAACAGTCGTTTTGCACTGTGCACTATGCTTTGGCGTAAACCAGCAGTCGTTTTGCACTATGCGCTGTGCTTTGGCGTAAACCAACAGTCATTTTGCACTGTGCACTATGCTTTGGCGTAAACCAGCAGTCGTTTTGCACTGTGCACTATGCTTTGGCGTAAACCAGCAGTCGTTTTGCACTGTGCACTATGCTTTTGCGTAAACCAACAGTCGTTTTGCACTGTGCACTATGCTTTGGCGTAAACCAGCAGTCGTTTTGCACTATGCGCTGTGCTTTGGCGTAAACCAACAGTCGTTTTGCACTGTGCACTATGCTTTTGCGTAAACCAACAGTCGTTTTGCACTGTGCACCATGCTTTGGTGTAAACCAGCAGTCGTTTTGCACTGTGCACTATGCTTTGGCGTAAACCAGCAGTCGTTTTGCACTGTGCACTATGCTTTTGCGTAAACCAGCAGTCGTTTTGCACTATGCGCTGTGCTTTGGCGTAAACCAACAGTCATTTTGCACTGTGCACTATGCTTTGGCGTAAACCAGCAGTCGTTTTGCACTGTGCACTATGCTTTGGCGTAAACCAGCAGTCGTTTTGCGCTGTGCACTATGCTTTTGCGTAAACCAACAGTCGTTTTGCACTGTGCACCATGCTTTGGCGTAAACCAGCAGTCGTTTTGCACTATGCGCTGTGCTTTGGCGTAAACCAGCAGTCGTTTTGCACTGTGCACTATGCTTTTGCGTAAACCAACAGTCGTTTTGCACTGTGCACTATGCTTTGGCGTAAACCAGCAGTCGTTTTGCACTATGCGCTGTGCTTTGGCGTAAACCAACAGTCGTTTTGCACTGTGCACCATGCTTTGGCGTAAACCAGCAGTCGTTTTGCACTGTGCACTATGCTTTGGCGTAAACCAGCAGTCGTTTTGCACTGTGCACTATGCTTTTGCGTAAACCAACAGTCGTTTTGCACTGTGCACTATGCTTTAGCGTAAACCAGCAGTCGTTTTGCACTATGCGCTGTGCTTTGGCGTAAACCAACAGTCGTTTTGCACTGTGCACTATGCTTTTGCTTAAACCAACAGTCGTTTTGCACTGTGCACCATGCTTTGGCGTAAACCAGCAGTCGTTTTGCACTGTGCACTATGCTTTTGCGTAAACCAACAGTCGTTTTGCACTGTGCACCATGCTTTGGCGTAAACCAGCAGTCGTTTTGCACTATGCGCTGTGCTTTGGCGTAAACCAGCAGTCGTTTTGCACTGTGCACTATGCTTTTGCGTAAACCAACAGTCGTTTTGCACTGTGCACTATGCTTTTGCGTAAACCAACAGTCGTTTTGCACTGTGCACCATGCTTTGGCGTAAACCAGCAGTCGTTTTGCACTGTGCACTATGCTTTGGCGTAAACCAGCAGTCGTTTTGCACTGTGCACTATGCTTTTGCGTAAACCAACAGTCGTTTTGCACTGTGCACTATGCTTTGGCGTAAACCAGCAGTCGTTTTGCACTATGCGCTGTGCTTTGGCGTAAACCAACAGTCGTTTTGCACTGCGCACTATGCTTTTGCGTAAACCAACAGTCGTTTTGCACTGTGCACCATGCTTTGGCGTAAACCGATAGTCGTTTTGCACTGTGCACTATGCTTTGGCGTAAACCAGCAGTCGTTTTGCACTGTGCACTATGCTTTTGCGTAAACCAACAGTCGTTTTGCACTGTACACTATGCTTTGGCGTAAACCAGCAGTCGTTTTGCACTATGCGCTGTGCTTTGGCGTAAACCAACAGTCGTTTTGCACTGTGCACTATGCTTTTGCGTAAACCAACAGTCGTTTTGCACTGTGCACCATGCTTTGGCGTAAACCAGCAGTCGTTTTGCACTGTGCACTATGCTTTGGCGTAAACCAGCAGTCGTTTTGCACTGTGCACTATGCTTTTGCGTAAACCAGCAGTCGTTTTGCACTATGCGCTGTGCTTTGGCGTAAACCAACAGTCATTTTGCACTGTGCACTATGCTTTTGCGTAAACCAACAGTCGTTTTGCACTGTGCACTATGCTTTGGCGTAAACCAGCAGTCGTTTTGCACTATGCGCTGTTCTTTGGCGTAAACCAACAGTCGTTTTGCACTGTGCACCATGCTTTGGCGTAAACCAGCAGTCGTTTTGCACTGTGCACTATGCTTTGGCGTAAACCAGCAGTCGTTTTGCACTATGCGCTGTGCTTTGGCGTAAACCAACAGTCGTTTTGCACTGTGCACTATGCTTTGGCGTAAACCAGCAGTCGTTTTGCACTGTGCACTATGCTTTGGCGTAAACCAGCAGTCGTTTTGCACTGTGCACTATGCTTTTGCGTAAACCAACAGTCGTTTTGCACTGTGCACTATGCTTTGGCGTAAACCAGCTGTTGTTTTGCACTGTGCACTATGCTTTTGCGTAAACCAACAGTCGTTTTGCACTGTGCACTATGCTTTTGCGTAAACCAACAGTCGTTTTGCACTGTGCACTATGCTTTGGCGTAAACCAGCAGTCGTTTTGCCCTATGCGCTGTGCTTTGGCGTAAACCAACAGTCATTTTGCACTGTGCACTATGCTTTGGCGTAAACCAGCAGTCGTTTTGCACTATGCGCTGTGCTTTGGCGTAAACCAACAGTCGTTTTGCACTGTGCACCATGCTTTGGCGTAAACCAGCAGTCGTTTTGCACTGTGCACTATGCTTTGGCGTAAACCAGCAGTCGTTTTGCACTGTGCACTATGCTTTGGCGTAAACCAGCAGTCGTTTTGCACTGTGCACTATGCTTTTGCGTAAACCAACAGTCGTTTTGCACTGTGCACTATGCTTTGGCGTAAACCAGCAGTCGTTTTGCACTGTGCACTATGCTTTGGCGTAAACCAGCAGTCGTTTTGCACTGTGCACTATGCTTTTGCGTAAACCAACAGTCGTTTTGCACTGTGCACCATGCTTTGGCGTAAACCGATAGTCGTTTTGCACTGTGCACTATGCTTTTGCGTAAACCAACAGTCGTTTTGCACTGTGCACTATGCTTTGGCGTAAACCAGCAGTCGTTTTGCACTATGCGCTGTGCTTTGGCGTAAACCAACAGTCGTTTTGCACTGTGCACCATGCTTTGGCGTAAACCAGCAGTCGTTTTGCACTGTGCACTATGCTTTGGCGTAAACCAGCAGTCGTTTTGCACTGTGCACTATGCTTTTGCGTAAACCAACAGTCGTTTTGCACTGTGCACTATGCTTTGGCGTAAACCAGCAGTCGTTTTGCACTATGCGCTGTGCTTTGGCGTAAACCAACAGTCGTTTTGCACTGTGCACCATGCTTTGGCGTAAACCAGCAGTCGTTTTGCACTGTGCACTATGCTTTGGCGTAAACCAGCAGTCGTTTTGCACTGTGCACTATGCTTTTGCGTAAACCAACAGTCGTTTTGCACTGTGCACTATGCTTTGGCGTAAACCAGCAGTCGTTTTGCACTATGCGCTGTGCTTTGGCGTAAACCAACAGTCATTTTGCACTGTGCACTATGCTTTGGCGTAAACCAGCAGTCGTTTTGCACTGTGCGCTATGCTTTGGCGTAAACCAGCAGTCGTTTTGCACTGTGCACTATGCTTTTGCGTAAACCAACAGTCGTTTTGCACTGTGCACTATGCTTTGGCGTAAACCAGCAGTCGTTTTGCACTGTGCACTATGCTTTTGCGTAAACCAACAGTCGTTTTGCACTGTGCACTATGCTTTTGCTTAAACCAACAGTCGTTTTGCACTGTGCACCATGCTTTGGCGTAAACCAGCAGTCGTTTTGCACTGTGCACTATGCTTTTGTGTAAACCAACAGTCGTTTTGCACTGTGCACCATGCTTTGGCGTAAACCAGCAGTCGTTTTGCACTATGCGCTGTGCTTTGGCGTAAACCAGCAGTCGTTTTGCACTGTGCACTATGCTTTTGCGTAAACCAACAGTCGTTTTGCACTGTGCACTATGCTTTTGCGTAAACCAACAGTCGTTTTGCACTGTGCACCATGCTTTGGCGTAAACCAGCAGTCGTTTTGCACTGTGCACTATGCTTTGGCGTAAACCAGCAGTCGTTTTGCACTGTGCACTATGCTTTTGCGTAAACCAACAGTCGTTTTGCACTGTGCACTATGCTTTGGCGTAAACCAGCAGTCGTTTTGCACTATGCGCTGTGCTTTGGCGTAAACCAACAGTCGTTTTGCACTGCGCACTATGCTTTTGCGTAAACCAACAGTCGTTTTGCACTGTGCACCATGCTTTGGCGTAAACCGATAGTCGTTTTGCACTGTGCACTATGCTTTGGCGTAAACCAGCAGTCGTTTTGCACTGTGCACTATGCTTTTGCGTAAACCAACAGTCGTTTTGCACTGTACACTATGCTTTGGCGTAAACCAGCAGTCGTTTTGCACTATGCGCTGTGCTTTGGCGTAAACCAACAGTCGTTTTGCACTGTGCACTATGCTTTTGCGTAAACCAACAGTCGTTTTGCACTGTGCACCATGCTTTGGCGTAAACCAGCAGTCGTTTTGCACTGTGCACTATGCTTTGGCGTAAACCAGCAGTCGTTTTGCACTGTGCACTATGCTTTTGCGTAAACCAGCAGTCGTTTTGCACTATGCGCTGTGCTTTGGCGTAAACCAACAGTCATTTTGCACTGTGCACTATGCTTTTGCGTAAACCAACAGTCGTTTTGCACTGTGCACTATGCTTTGGCGTAAACCAGCAGTCGTTTTGCACTATGCGCTGTTCTTTGGCGTAAACCAACAGTCGTTTTGCACTGTGCACCATGCTTTGGCGTAAACCAGCAGTCGTTTTGCACTGTGCACTATGCTTTGGCGTAAACCAGCAGTCGTTTTGCACTATGCGCTGTGCTTTGGCGTAAACCAACAGTCGTTTTGCACTGTGCACTATGCTTTGGCGTAAACCAGCAGTCGTTTTGCACTGTGCACTATGCTTTGGCGTAAACCAGCAGTCGTTTTGCACTGTGCACTATGCTTTTGCGTAAACCAACAGTCGTTTTGCACTGTGCACTATGCTTTGGCGTAAACCAGCTGTTGTTTTGCACTGTGCACTATGCTTTTGCGTAAACCAACAGTCGTTTTGCACTGTGCACTATGCTTTTGCGTAAACCAACAGTCGTTTTGCACTGTGCACTATGCTTTGGCGTAAACCAGCAGTCGTTTTGCCCTATGCGCTGTGCTTTGGCGTAAACCAACAGTCATTTTGCACTGTGCACTATGCTTTGGCGTAAACCAGCAGTCGTTTTGCACTATGCGCTGTGCTTTGGCGTAAACCAACAGTCGTTTTGCACTGTGCACCATGCTTTGGCGTAAACCAGCAGTCGTTTTGCACTGTGCACTATGCTTTGGCGTAAACCAGCAGTCGTTTTGCACTGTGCACTATGCTTTGGCGTAAACCAGCAGTCGTTTTGCACTGTGCACTATGCTTTTGCGTAAACCAACAGTCGTTTTGCACTGTGCACTATGCTTTGGCGTAAACCAGCAGTCGTTTTGCACTGTGCACTATGCTTTGGCGTAAACCAGCAGTCGTTTTGCACTGTGCACTATGCTTTTGCGTAAACCAACAGTCGTTTTGCACTGTGCACTATGCTTTGGCGTAAACCAGCAGTTGTTTTGCACTGTGCACTATGCTTTTGCGTAAACCAACAGTCGTTTTGCACTGTGCACTATGCTTTTGCGTAAACCAACAGTCGTTTTGCACTGTGCACTATGCTTTGGCGTAAACCAGCAGTCGTTTTGCACTGTGCACTATGCTTTGGCGTAAACCAGCAGTCGTTTTGCACTATGCGCTGTGCTTTGGCGTAAACCAACAGTCATTTTGCACTGTGCACTATGCTTTGGCGTAAACCAGCAGTCGTTTTGCACTGTGCACTATGCTTTTGCGTAAACCAACAGTCGTTTTGCACTGTGCACTATGCTTTTGCGTAAACCAACAGTCGTTTTGCACTGTGCACCATGCTTTGGCGTAAACCAGCAGTCGTTTTGCACTGTGCACTATGCTTTGGCGTAAACCAGCAGTCGTTTTGCACTGTGCACTATGCTTTTGCGTAAACCAACAGTCGTTTTGCACTGTGCACTATGCTTTTGCGTAAACCAACAGTCGTTTTGCACTGTGCACCATGCTTTGGCGTAAACCAGCAGTCGTTTTGCACTGTGCACTATGCTTTGGCGTAAACCAGCAGTCGTTTTGCACTATGCGCTGTGCTTTGGCGTAAACCAACAGTCGTTTTGCACTGTGCACTATGCTTTGGCGTAAACCAGCAGTCGTTTTGCACTGTGCACTATGCTTTGGCGTAAACCAGCAGTCGTTTTGCACTGTGCACTATGCTTTGGCGTAAACCAGCAGTCGTTTTGCACTGTGCACTATGCTTTTGCGTAAACCAACAGTCGTTTTGCACTGTGCACTATGCTTTGGCGTAAACCAGCAGTTGTTTTGCACTGTGCACTATGCTTTTGCGTAAACCAACAGTCGTTTTGCACTGTGCACTATGCTTTTGCGTAAACCAACAGTCGTTTTGCACTGTGCACTATGCTTTGGCGTAAACCAGCAGTCGTTTTGCCCTATGCGCTGTGCTTTGGCGTAAACCAACAGTCATTTTGCACTGTGCACTATGCTTTGGCGTAAACCAGCAGTCGTTTTGCACTATGCGCTGTGCTTTGGCGTAAACCAACAGTCGTTTTGCACTGTGCACCATGCTTTGGCGTAAACCAGCAGTCGTTTTGCACTGTGCACTATGCTTTGGCGTAAACCAGCAGTCGTTTTGCACTGTGCACTATGCTTTTGCGTAAACCAACAGTCGTTTTGCACTGTGCACTATGCTTTGGCGTAAACCAGCAGTCGTTTTGCACTGTGCACTATGCTTTGGCGTAAACCAGCAGTCGTTTTGCACTATGCGCTGTGCTTTGGCGTAAACCAACAGTCATTTTGCACTGTGCACTATGCTTTGGCGTAAACCAGCAGTCGTTTTGCACTGTGCACTATGCTTTGGCGTAAACCAGCAGTCGTTTTGCACTGTGCACTATGCTTTTGCGTAAACCAACAGTCGTTTTGCACTGTGCACTATGCTTTTGCGTAAACCAACAGTCGTTTTGCACTGTGCACCATGCTTTGGCGTAAACCAGCAGTCGTTTTGCACTGTGCACTATGCTTTGGCGTAAACCAGCAGTCGTTTTGCACTGTGCACTATGCTTTTGCGTAAACCAGCAGTCGTTTTGCACTATGCGCTGTGCTTTGGCGTAAACCAACAGTCATTTTGCACTGTGCACCATGCTTTGGCGTAAACCAGCAGTCGTTTTGCACTGTGCACTATGCTTTGGCGTAAACCAGCAGTCGTTTTGCACTGTGCACTATGCTTTTGCGTAAACCAGCAGTCGTTTTGCACTATGCGCTGTGCTTTGGCGTAAACCAACAGTCATTTTGCACTGTGCACTATGCTTTGGCGTAAACCAGCAGTCGTTTTGCACTGTGCACTATGCTTTGGCGTAAACCAGCAGTCGTTTTGCACTGTGCACTATGCTTTTGCGTAAACCAACAGTCGTTTTGCACTGTGCACTATGCTTTGGCGTAAACCAGCAGTCGTTTTGCACTGTGCACTATGCTTTGGCGTAAACCAGCAGTCGTTTTGCACTGTGCACTATGCTTTTGCGTAAACCAACAGTCGTTTTGCACTGTGCACTATGCTTTGGCGTAAAACAGCAGTCGTTTTGCACTGTGCACTATGCTTTGGCGTAAACCAGCAGTCGTTTTGCACTGTGCACTATGCTTTTGCGTAAACCAACAGTCGTTTTGCACTGTGCACTATGCTTTGGCGTAAACCAGCAGTCGTTTTGCACTGTGCACTATGCTTTTGCGCAAACCAACAGTCGTTTTGCACTGTGCACCATGCTTTGGCGTAAACCAGCAGTCGTTTTGCACTGTGCACTATGCTTTTGCGTGAACCAACAGTCGTTTTGCACTGTGCACCATGCTTTGGCGTAAACCAGCAGTCGTTTTGCACTATGCGCTGTGCTTTGGCGTAAACCAGCAGTCGTTTTGCACTGTGCACTATGCTTTTGCGTAAACCAACAGTCGTTTTGCACTGTGCACTATGCTTTTGCGTAAACCAACAGTCGTTTTGCACTGTGCACCATGCTTTGGCGTAAACCAGCAGTCGTTTTGCACTGTGCACTATGCTTTGGCGTAAACCAGCAGTCGTTTTGCACTGTGCACTATGCTTTGGCGTAAACCAACAGTCGTTTTGCACTGTGCACTATGCTTTGGCGTAAACCAGCAGTCGTTTTGCACTGTGCACTATGCTTTTGCGTAAACCAGCAGTCGTTTTGCACTGTGCACTATGCTTTGGCGTAAACCAGCAGTCGTTTTGCCCTATGCGCTGTGCTTTGGCGTAAACCAACAGTCATTTTGCACTGTGCACTATGCTTTGGCGTAAACCAGCAGTCGTTTTGCACTGTGCACTATGCTTTGGCGTAAACCAACAGTCGTTTTGCACTGTGCACTATGCTTTGGCGTAAACCAGCAGTCGTTTTGCACTGTGCACTATGCTTTGGCGTAAACCAACAGTCGTTTTGCACTGTGCACAATGCTTTGGCGTAAACCAGCAGTCGTTTTGCACTGTGCACTATGCTTTGGCGTAAACCAACAGTCGTTTTGCACTGTGCACTATGCTTCGGCGTAAACCAGCAGTCGTTTTGCACTATGCGCTGTGCTTTGGCGCAAACCAACAGTCATTTTGCACTGTGCACTATGCTTTGGCGTAAACCAGCAGTCGTTTTGCAGTGTGCACTATGCTTTGGCGTAAACCAGCAGTCGTTTTGCACTGTGCACTATGCTTTTGCGTAAACCAACAGTCGTTTTGCACTGTGCACTATGCTTTGGCGTAAACCAGCAGTCGTTTTGCCCTATGCGCTGTGCTTTGGCGTAAACCAACAGTCATTTTGCACTGTGCACTATGCTTTGGCGTAAACCAGCAGTCGTTTTGCACTGTGCACTATGCTTTGGCGTAAACCAGCAGTCGTTTGGCACTGTGCACTATGCTTTTGCGTAAACCAACAGTCGTTTTGCACTGTGCACTATGCTTTGGCGTAAACCACCAGTCGTTTTGCCTTGTGCACTATGCTTTGGCGTAAACCAGCAGTCGTTTTGCACTGTGCACTATGCTTTTGCGTAAACCAACAGTCGTTTTGCACTGTGCACTATGCTTTGGCGTAAACCAGCAGTCGTTTTGCACTATGCGCTGTGCTTTGGCGTAAACCAACAGTCATTTTGCACTGTGCACTATGCTTTGGCGTAAACCAGCAGTCGTTTTGCACTGTGCACTATGCTTTGGCGTAAACCAGCAGTCGTTTTGCACTGTGCACTATGCTTTTGCGTAAACCAACAGTCGTTTTGCACTGTGCACTATGCTTTGGCGTAAACCAGCAGTCGTTTTGCACTATGCGCTGTGCTTTGGCGTAAACCAACAGTCGTTTTGCACTGTGCACTATGCTTTTGCGTAAATCAACAGTCGTTTTGCACTGTGCACCATGCTTTGGTGTAAACCAGCAGTCGTTTTGCACTGTGCACTATGCTTTGGCGTAAACCAGCAGTCGTTTTGCACTGTGCACTATGCTTTTGCGTAAACCAGCAGTCGTTTTGCACTATGCGCTGTGCTTTGGCGTAAACCAACAGTCATTTTGCACTGTGCACTATGCTTTGGCGTAAACCAGCAGTCGTTTTGCACTGTGCACTATGCTTTGGCGTAAACCAGCAGTCGTTTTCCGCTGTGCACTATGCTTTTGCGTAAACCAACAGTCGTTTTGCACTGTGCACCATGCTTTGGCGTAAACCAGCAGTCGTTTTGCACTATGCGCTGTGCTTTGGCGTAAACCAGCAGTCGTTTTGCACTGTGCACTATGCTTTTGCGTAAACCAACAGTCGTTTTGCACTGTGCACTATGCTTTGGCGTAAACCAGCAGTCGTTTTGCACTATGCGCTGTGCTTTGGCGTAAACCAACAGTCGTTTTGCACTGTGCACCATGCTTTGGCGTAAACCAGCAGTCGTTTTGCACTGTGCACTATGCTTTGGCGTAAACCAGCAGTCGTTTTGCACTGTGCGCTATGCTTTTGCGTAAACCAACAGTCGTTTTGCACTGTGCACTATGCTTTGGCGTAAACCAGCAGTCGTTTTGCACTATGCGCTGTGCTTTGGCGTAAACCAACAGTCATTTTGCACTGTGCACTATGCTTTGGCGTAAACCAGCAGTCATTTTGCACTGTGCGCTATGCTTTGGCGTAAACCAGCAGTCGTTTTGCACTGTGCACTATGCTTTTGCGTAAACCAACAGTCGTTTTGCACTGTGCACTATGCTTTGGCGTAAACCAGCAGTCGTTTTGCACTGTGCACTATGCTTTTGCGTAAACCAACAGTCGTTTTGCACTGTGCACTATGCTTTTGCTTAAACCAACAGTCGTTTTGCACTGTGCACCATGCTTTGGCGTAAACCAGCAGTCGTTTTGCTCTGTGCACTATGCTTTTGCGTAAACCAACAGTCGTTTTGCACTGTGCACCATGCTTTGGCGTAAACCAGCAGTCGTTTTGCACTATGCGCTGTGCTTTGGCGTAAACCAGCAGTCGTTTTGCACTGTGCACTATGCTTTTGCGTAAACCAACAGTCGTTTTGCACTGTGCACTATGCTTTTGCGTAAACCAACAGTCGTTTTGCACTGTGCACCATGCTTTGGCGTAAACCAGCAGTCGTTTTGCACTGTGCACTATGCTTTGGCGTAAACCAGCAGTCGTTTTGCACTGTGCACTATGCTTTTGCGTAAACCAACAGTCGTTTTGCACTGTGCACTATGCTTTGGCGTAAACCAGCAGTCGTTTTGCACTATGCGCTGTGCTTTGGCGTAAACCAACAGTCGTTTTGCACTGTGCACTATGCTTTTGCGTAAACCAACAGTCGTTTTGCACTGTGCACCATGCTTTGGCGTAAACCGATAGTCGTTTTGCACTGTGCACTATGCTTTGGCGTAAACCAGCAGTCGTTTTGCACTGTGCACTATGCTTTTGCGTAAACCAACAGTCGTTTTGCACTGTACACTATGCTTTGGCGTAAACCAGCAGTCGTTTTGCACTATGCGCTGTGCTTTGGCGTAAACCAACAGTCGTTTTGCACTGTGCACTATGCTTTTGCGTAAACCAACAGTCGTTTTGCACTGTGCACCATGCTTTGGCGTAAACCAGCAGTCGTTTTGCACTGTGCACTATGCTTTGGCGTAAACCAGCAGTCGTTTTGCACTGTGCACTATGCTTTTGCGTAAACCAGCAGTCGTTTTGCACTATGCGCTGTGCTTTGGCGTAAACCAACAGTCATTTTGCACTGTGCACTATGCTTTTGCGTAAACCAACAGTCGTTTTGCACTGTGCACTATGCTTTGGCGTAAACCAGCAGTCGTTTTGCACTATGCGCTGTTCTTTGGCGTAAACCAACAGTCGTTTTGCACTGTGCACCATGCTTTGGCGTAAACCAGCAGTCGTTTTGCACTGTGCACTATGCTTTGGCGTAAACCAGCAGTCGTTTTGCACTGTGCACTATGCTTTTGCGTAAACCAACAGTCGTTTTGCACTGTGCACTATGCTTTGGCGTAAACCAGCAGTCGTTTTGCACTATGCGCTGTGCTTTGGCGTAAACCAACAGTCGTTTTGCACTGTGCACTATGCTTTGGCGTAAACCAGCAGTCGTTTTGCACTGTGCACTATGCTTTGGCGTAAACCAGCAGTCGTTTTGCACTGTGCACTATGCTTTTGCGTAAACCAACAGTCGTTTTGCACTGTGCACTATGCTTTGGCGTAAACCAGCAGTTGTTTTGCACTGTGCACTATGCTTTTGCGTAAACCAACAGTCGTTTTGCACTGTGCACTATGCTTTTGCGTAAACCAACAGTCGTTTTGCACTGTGCACTATGCTTTGACGTAAACCAGCAGTCGTTTTGCCCTATGCGCTGTGCTTTGGCGTAAACCAACAGTCATTTTGCACTGTGCACTATGCTTTGGCGTAAACCAGCAGTCGTTTTGCACTATGCGCTGTGCTTTGGCGTAAACCAACAGTCGTTTTGCACTGTGCACCATGCTTTGGCGTAAACCAGCAGTCGTTTTGCACTGTGCACTATGCTTTGGCGTAAACCAGCAGTCGTTTTGCACTGTGCACTATGCTTTTGCGTAAACCAACAGTCGTTTTGCACTGTGCACTATGCTTTGGCGTAAACCAGCAGTCGTTTTGCACTGTGCACTATGCTTTGGCGTAAACCAGCAGTCGTTTTGCACTATGCGCTGTGCTTTGGCGTAAACCAACAGTCATTTTGCACTGTGCACTATGCTTTGGCGTAAACCAGCAGTCGTTTTGCACTGTGCACTATGCTTTGGCGTAAACCAGCAGTCGTTTTGCACTGTGCACTATGCTTTTGCGTAAACCAACAGTCGTTTTGCACTGTGCACTATGCTTTTGCGTAAACCAACAGTCGTTTTGCACTGTGCACCATGCTTTGGCGTAAACCAGCAGTCGTTTTGCACTGTGCACTATGCTTTGGCGTAAACCAGCAGTCGTTTTGCACTGTGCACTATGCTTTTGCGTAAACCAGCAGTCGTTTTGCACTATGCGCTGTGCTTTGGCGTAAACCAACAGTCATTTTGCACTGTGCACCATGCTTTGGCGTAAACCAGCAGTCGTTTTGCACTGTGCACTATGCTTTGGCGTAAACCAGCAGTCGTTTTGCACTGTGCACTATGCTTTTGCGTAAACCAGCAGTCGTTTTGCACTATGCGCTGTGCTTTGGCGTAAACCAACAGTCATTTTGCACTGTGCACTATGCTTTGGCGTAAACCAGCAGTCGTTTTGCACTGTGCACTATGCTTTGGCGTAAACCAGCAGTCGTTTTGCACTGTGCACTATGCTTTTGCGTAAACCAACAGTCGTTTTGCACTGTGCACTATGCTTTGGCGTAAACCAGCAGTCGTTTTGCACTGTGCACTATGCTTTGGCGTAAACCAGCAGTCGTTTTGCACTGTGCACTATGCTTTTGCGTAAACCAACAGTCGTTTTGCACTGTGCACTATGCTTTGGCGTAAAACAGCAGTCGTTTTGCACTGTGCACTATGCTTTGGCGTAAACCAGCAGTCGTTTTGCACTGTGCACTATGCTTTTGCGTAAACCAACAGTCGTTTTGCACTGTGCACTATGCTTTGGCGTAAACCAGCAGTCGTTTTGCACTGTGCACTATGCTTTTGCGTAAACCAACAGTCGTTTTGCACTGTGCACTATGCTTTTGCGTAAACCAACAGTCGTTTTGCACTGTGCACCATGCTTTGGCGTAAACCAGCAGTCGTTTTGCACTGTGCACTATGCTTTTGCGTGAACCAACAGTCGTTTTGCACTGTGCACCATGCTTTGGCGTAAACCAGCAGTCGTTTTGCACTATGCGCTGTGCTTTGGCGTAAACCAGCAGTCGTTTTGCACTGTGCACTATGCTTTGGCGTAAACCAGCAGTCGTTTTGCACTGTGCACTATGCTTTTGCGTAAACCAGCAGTCGTTTTGCACTATGCGCTGTGCTTTGGCGTAAACCAACAGTCGTTTTGCACTGTGCACTATGCTTTGGCGTAAACCAGCAGTCGTTTTGCCCTATGCGCTGTGCTTTGGCGTAAACCAACAGTCATTTTGCACTGTGCACTATGCTTTGGCGTAAACCAGCAGTCGTTTTGCACTGTGCACTATGCTTTGGCGTAAACCAGCAGTCGTTTTGCACTGTGCACTATGCTTTGGCGTAAACCAGCAGTCGTTTTGCACTGTGCACTATGCTTTTGCGTAAACCAACAGTCGTTTTACACTGTGCACCATGCTTTGGCGTAAACTAGCAGTCGTTTTGCCCTGTGCACTATGCTTTTGCGTAAACCAACAGTCGTTTTGCACTGTGCACTATGCTTTTGCGTAAACCAACAGTCATTTTGCACTGTGCACTATGCTTTGGCGTAAACCAACAGTCGTTTTGCACTGTGAACTATGCTTTGGCGTTAACCAGCAGTCGTTTTGCACTGTGCACTATGCTTTTCCGTAAACCAACAGTCGTTTTGCACTGTGCACCATGCTTTGGCGTAAACCAGCAGTCGTTTTGCACTGTGCACTATGCTTTTGCGTAAACCAACAGTCGTTTTGCACTGTGCGCTGTTCTTTGGCGTAAACCAACAGTCATTTTGCACTGTGCACTATGCTTTGGCGTAAACCAACAGTCGTTTTGCACTGTGAACTATGCTTTGGCGTTAACCAGCAGTCGTTTTGCACTGTGCACTATGCTTTTCCGTAAACCAACAGTCGTTTTGCACTGTGCACCATGCTTTGGCGTAAACCAGCAGTCGTTTTGCACTGTGCACTATGCTTTTGCGTAAACCAACAGTCGTTTTGCACTGTGCGCTGTTCTTTGGCGTAAACCAACAGTCATTTTGCACTGTGCACTGTGCTTTTGCGTAAACCAAGCGTCGTTTTGCACTGTGCAATATGATTTTGCGTAAACCAGCAGTCGTTTTGCACTGTGCACTATGCTTTTGCGTAAACCAACAGTCGTTTTGCACTGTGCACTGTGCTTTTGCGTAAACCAAGCGTCGTTTTGCACTGTGCAATATGATTTTGCGTAAACCAGCAGTCGTTTTACACTGTGCACTATGCTTTTGAGTAAACCAACAGTCGTTTTGCACTGTGCGCTGTGCTTTTGCGTAAACCAACAGTCGGTTTGCACTGTGCACTATGCTTTGGCGTAAACCAGCAGTCGTTTTGCACTGTGCACTATGCTTTTGCGTAAACCAACAGTCGTTTTGCACTGTGCACCATGCTTTGGCGTAAACCAGCAGTCGTTTTGCACTATGCGCTGTGCTTTGGCGTAAACCAACAGTCATTTTGCACTGTGCACTATGCTTTGGCGTAAACCAGCAGTAGTTTTGCACTGTGCACTATGCTTTTGCGTAAACCAACAGTCGTTTTGCACTGTGCACTGTGCTTTATCGTAAACCAAGCGTCCCAACAGTCGTTTTGCACTGTGCACTATGATTTGGCGTAAACCAGCAGTCGTTTTGCACTGTGCACTATGCTTTGGCGTAAACCAGCAGTCGTTTTGCACTATGCGCTGTGCTTTGGCGTAAACCAACAGTCATTTTGCACTGTGCACTATGCTTTGGCGTAAACCAGCAGTCGTTTTGCACTGTGCACTATGCTTTTGCGTAAACCAACAGTCGTTTTGCACTGTGCACTATGCTTTTGCGTAAACCAACAGTCGTTTTGCACTGTGCACTATGCTTTTGCGTAAACCAACAGTCGTTTTGCACTGTGCACCATGCTTTGGCGTAAACCAGCAGTCGTTTTGCACTGTGCACTATGCTTTTGCGTAAACCAACAGTCGTTTTGCACTGTGCGCTGTTCTTTGGCGTAAACCAACAGTCATTTTGCACTGTGCACTATGCTTTGGCGTAAACCAACAGTCGTTTTGCACTGTGAACTATGCTTTGGCGTTAACCAGCAGTCGTTTTGCACTGTGCACTATGCTTTTCCGTAAACCAACAGTCGTTTTGCACTGTGCACCATGCTTTGGCGTAAACCAGCAGTCGTTTTGCACTGTGCACTATGCTTTTGCGTAAACCAACAGTCGTTTTGCACTGTGCACTATGCTTTTGCGTAAACCAACAGTCGTTTTGCACTGTGCACTATGCTTTTGCGTAAACCAACAGTCGTTTTGCACTGTGCACTATGCTTTTGCGTAAACCAACAGTCGATTTGCACTGTGCACTGTGCTTTATCGTAAACCAAGCGTCCCAACAGTCGTTTTGCACTGTGCACTATGCTTTTGCGTAAACCAACAGTCGTTTTGCACTGTGCACTATGCTTTTGCGTAAACCAACAGTTGTGTTGCACTGTGCACTATGCTTTTGCGTAAACCAACAGTCGTTTTGCACTGTGCGCTGTGCTTTGGCGTAAACCAACAGTTGTTTTGCACTGTGCACTATGATTTGGCGTAAACCAGCAGTCGTTTTACACTGTGCACTATGCTTTTGCGTAAACCAACAGTCGTTTTGCACTGTGCACTATGCTTTTGCGTAAACCAGCAGTCGTTTTACACTGTGCACTATGCTTTTGAGTAAACCAACAGTCGTTTTGCATTGTGCACTATGATTTTGCGTAAACCAAAAGTCGTTTTGGACTGTGCACTATGCTTTTGAGTAAACCAACAGTCGTTTTGCACTGTGCACTATGCTTTTGCGTAAACCAACAGTCGTTTTGCACTGTGCGCTGTGCTTTGGCGTAAACCAACAGTCATTTTGCACTGTGCACTATGCTTTGGCGTAAACCAGCAGTCGTTTTGCACTGTGCACTATGCTTTTGCGTAAACCAACAGTCGTTTTGCACTGTGCGCTGTGCTTTGGCGTAAACCAACAGTCGTTTTGCACTGTGCACTATGATTTGGCGTAAACCAGCAGTCGTTTTACACTGTGCACTATGCTTTTGCGTAAACCAACAGTCGTTTTGCACTGTGCACTATGCTTTTGCGTAAACCAGCAGTCGTTTTACACTGTGCACTATGCTTTTGAGTAAACCAACAGTCGTTTTGCATTGTGCACTATGATTTTGCGTAAACCAAAAGTCGTTTTGGACTGTGCACTATGCTTTTGAGTAAACCAACAGTCGTTTTGCACTGTGCACTATGCTTTTGCGTAAACCAACAGTCGTTTTGCACTGTGCGCTGTGCTTTGGCGTAAACCAACAGTCATTTTGCACTGTGCACTATGCTTTGGCGTAAACCAGCAGTCGTTTTGCACTATGCGCTGTGCTTTGGCGTAAACCAACAGTCATTTTGCACTGTGCACTATGCTTTGGCGTAAACCAGCAGTAGTTTTGCACTGTGCACTATGCTTTTGCGTAAACCAACAGTCGTTTTGCACTGTGCACTGTGCTTTTGCGTAAACCAAGCGTCGTTTTGCACTGTGCACTATGATTTTGCGTAAACCAACAGTCGTTTTGCACTGTGCACCATGCTTTGGCGTATACCAGCAGTCGTTTTGCACTATGCACTATGCTTTTGCGTAAACCAACAGTCGTTTTGCACTGTGCACTATGCTTTTGCGTTAACCAACAGTCGTTTTGCACTGTGCACTGTGCTTTATCGTAAACCAAACGTCGTTTTGCACTGTGCACTATGCTTTTGCGTAAACCAACAGTCGATTTGCACTGTGCACCATGCTTTGGCGTAAACCAGCAGTCGTTTTGCACTGTGCACTATGCTTTCGCGTAAACCAACAGTCGTTTTGCACTGTGCACTATGCTTTTGCGTAAACCAACAGTCGTTTTGCACTGTGCGCTGTGCTTTGGCGTAAACCAACAGTCATTTTGCACTGTGCACTATGCTTTGGCGTAAACCAGCAGTCGTTTTGCACTGTGCACTATGCTTTTGCGTAAACCAACAGTCGTTTTGCACTGTGCACCATGCTTTGACGTAAACCAGCAGTCGTTTTGCACTGTGCACTATGCTTTTGCGTAAACCAACAGTCGTTTTGCACTGTGCACTATGCTTTTGCGTAAACCAATAGTCGTTTTGCACTGTGCACCATGCTTTGGCGTAAACCAGCAGTCGTTTTGCACTGTGCGCTGTGCTTTGGCGTAAACCAACAGTCGTTTTGCACTGTGCACCATGCTTTGGCGTAAACCAGCAGTCGTTTTGCACTGTGCACTATGCTTTTGCGTAAACCAACAGTCGTTTTGCACTGTGCGCTATGCTTTGGCGTAAACCAAGTCATTTTGCACTGTGCACTATGCTTTTGCGTAAACCAACAGTCGTTTTGCACTGTGCTCTGTGATTTGGCGTAAACCAACAGTCATTTTGCACTGTGCACTATGCTTTTGCGTAAACCAACAGTCGTTTTGCACTGTGCACCATGCTTTGGCGTAAACCAGCAGTCGTTTTGCACTGTGCACTATGCTTTGGCGTAAACCAACAGTCATTTTGCACTGTGCACTATGCTTTTGCGTAAACCAACAGTCGTTTTGCACTGTGCGCTGTGCTTTGGCGTAAACAAACAGTCGTTTTGCACTGTGCACCATGCTTTGGTGTAAACCAGCAGTCGTTTTGCACTGTACACTATGCTTTTGCGTAAACCAACAGTCGTTTTGCGCTGCGCACCATGCTTTGGCGTAAACCAACAGTCGTTTTGCACTGTGCACCATGCTTTGGCGTAAACCAGCAGTCGTTTTGCACTGTGCACTATGCTTTTGCGTAAACCAACAGTCGTTTTGCACTGTGCGCTGTGCTTTGGCGTAAACCAACAGTCGTTTTGCACTGTGCACTATGCTTTTGCGTAAACCAACAGTCGTTTTGCACTGTGCGCTGTGCTTTGGCGTAAACCAACAGTCATTTTGCACTGTGCACTATGCTTTTGGGTAAACCAACAGTCGTTTTGCACTGTGCACTATGCTTTTGCGTAAACCAACAGTCGTTTTGCACTGTGCACTATGCTTTGGCGTAAACCAGCAGTCGTTTTGCACTGTGCACTATGCTTTGGCGTAAACCAACAGTCATTTTGCACTGTGCACTATGCTTTGGCGTAAACCAACAGTCGTTTTGCACTGTGCACTATGCTTTTGCGTAAACCAACAGTCGTTTTGCACTGTGCACCATGCTTTGGCGTAAACCAGCAGTCGTTTTGCACTATGCGCTGTGCTTTGGCGTAAACCAACAGTCATTTTGCACTGTGCACTATGCTTTGGCGTAAACCAGCAGTCGTTTTGCACTGTGCACTATGCTTTTGCGTAAACCAACAGTCGTTTTGCACTGTGCACTGTGCTTTTGCGTAAACCAAGCGTCGTTTTGCACTGTGCAATATGATTTTGCGTAAACCAGCAGTCGTTTTACACTGTGCACTATGCTTTTGAGTAAACCAACAGTCGTTTTGCACTGTGCGCTGTGCTTTTGCGTAAACCAACAGTCGGTTTGCACTGTGCGCTGTGCTTTGGCGTAAACCAACAGTCATTTTGCACTGTGCACTATGCTTTGGCGTAAACCAGCAGTCGTTTTGCACTGTGCACTATGCTTTTGCGTAAACCAACAGTCGTTTTACACTGTGCACCATGCTTTGGCGTAAACTAGCAGTCGTTTTGCCCTGTGCACTATGCTTTTGCGTAAACCAACAGTCGTTTTGCACTGTGCACTATGCTTTTGCGTAAACCAACAGTCATTTTGCACTGTGCACTATGCTTTGGCGTAAACCAGCAGTCGTTTTGCACTGTGCACTATGCTTTTGCGTAAACCAGGAGTCGTTTTGCACTGTGCACTATGCTTTTGCGTAAACCAACAGTCGTTTTGCACTGTGCACTATGCTTTTGCGTAAACCAACAGTCGTTTTGCACTGTGCGCTGTGCTTTGGCGTAAACCAACAGTCGTTTTGCACTGTGCACTATGATTTGGCGTAAACCAGCAGTCGTTTTGCACTGTGCACTATGCTTTGGCGTAAACCAGCAGTCGTTTTGCACTATGCGCTGTGCTTTGGCGTAAACCAACAGTCATTTTGCACTGTGCACTATGCTTTGGCGTAAACCAGCAGTCGTTTTGCACTGTGCACTATGCTTTTGCGTAAACCAACAGTCGTTTTGCACTGTGCACTATGCTTTTGCGTAAACCAACAGTCGTTTTGCACTGTGCACTATGCTTTTGCGTAAACCAACATTCGTTTTGCACTGTGCACCATGCTTTGGCGTAAACCAGCAGTCGTTTTGCACTGTGCACTATGCTTTTGCGTAAACCAACAGTCGTTTTGCACTGTGCGCTGTTCTTTGGCGTAAACCAACAGTCATTTTGCACTGTGCACTATGCTTTGGCGTAAACCAACAGTCGTTTTGCACTGTGAACTATGCTTTGGCGTTAACCAGCAGTCGTTTTGCACTGTGCACTATGCTTTTCCGTAAACCAACAGTCGTTTTGCACTGTGCACCATGCTTTGGCGTAAACCAGCAGTCGTTTTGCACTGTGCACTATGCTTTTGCGTAAACCAACAGTCTTTTTGCACTGTGCGCTATGCTTTTGCGTAAACCAACAGTCGTTTTGCACTGTGCACTATGCTTTTGCGTAAACCAACAGTCGTTTTGCACTGTGCACTATGCTTTTGCGTAAACCAACAGTCGATTTGCACTGTGCACTGTGCTTTATCGTAAACCAAGCGTCCCAACAGTCGTTTTGCACTGTGCACTATGCTTTTGCGTAAACCAACAGTCGTTTTGCACTGTGCACTATGCTTTTGCGTAAACCAACAGTTGTGTTGCACTGTGCACTATGCTTTTGCGTAAACCAACAGTCGTTTTGCACTGTGCGCTGTGCTTTGGCGTAAACCAACAGTCGTTTTGCACTGTGCAGTATGATTTGGCGTAAACCAGCAGTCGTTTTACACTGTGCACTATGCTTTTGCGTAAACCAACAGTCGTTTTGCACTGTGCACTATGCTTTTGCGTAAACCAGCAGTCGTTTTACACTGTGCACTATGCTTTTGAGTAAACCAACAGTCGTTTTGCATTGTGCACTATGATTTTGCGTAAACCAAAAGTCGTTTTGGACTGTGCACTATGCTTTTGAGTAAACCAACAGTCGTTTTGCACTCTGCACTATGCTTTTGCGTAAACCAAGAGTAGTTTTGCACTGTGCACTATGCTTTTGCGTAAACCAAGAGTCGTTTTGCACTGTGCACTATGCTTTTGCGTAAACCAACAGTCGTTTTGCACTGTGCACTATGCTTTTGCGTAAACCAACAGTCGTTTTGCACTGTGCACTATGCTTTTGCGTAAACCAACAGTCATTTTGCACTGTGCACCATGCTTTGGCGTAAACCAGCAGTCGTTTTGCACTGTGCACTATGCTTTTGCGTAAACCAACAGTCGTTTTGCACTGTGCACTATGCTTTTGCGTAAACCAAGAGTCGTTTTGCACTGTGCACTATGCTTTGGCGTAAACCAGCAGTCGTTTTGCACTATGCGCTGTGCTTTGGCGTAAACCAACAGTCATTTTGCACTGTGCACTATGCTTTGGCGTAAACCAGCAGTCGTTTTGCACTGTGCACTATGCTTTTGCGTAAACCAACAGTCGTTTTGCACTGTGCACTGTGCTTTTGCGTAAACCAAGCGTCGTTTTGCACTGTGCAATATGATTTTGCGTAAACCAGCAGTCGTTTTACACTGTGCACTATGCTTTTGAGTAAACCAACAGTCGTTTTGCACTGTGCGCTGTGCTTTTGCGTAAACCAACAGTCGGTTTGCACTGTGCGCTATGCTTTGGCGTAAACCAACAGTCATTTTGCACTGTGCACTATGCTTTGGCGTAAACCAGCAGTCGTTTTGCACTGTGCACTATGCTTTTGCGTAAACCAACAGTCATTTTGCACTGTGCACTATGCTTTGGCGTAAACCAGCAGTCGTTTTGCACTGTGCACTATGCTTTTGCGTAAACCAGGAGTCGTTTTGCACTGTGCACTATGCTTTTGCGTAAACCAACAGTCGTTTTGCACTGTGCACTATGCTTTTGCGTAAACCAACAGTCGTTTTGCACTGTGCGCTGTGCTTTGGCGTAAACCAACAGTCGTTTTGCACTGTGCACTATGATTTGGCGTAAACCAGCAGTCGTTTTGCACTGTGCACTATGCTTTGGCGTAAACCAGCAGTCGTTTTGCACTATGCGCTGTGCTTTGGCGTAAACCAACAGTCATTTTGCACTGTGCACTATGCTTTGGCGTAAACCAGCAGTCGTTTTGCACTGTGCACTATGCTTTTGCGTAAACCAACAGTCGTTTTGCACTGTGCACTATGCTTTTGCGTAAACCAACAGTCGTTTTGCACTGTGCACTATGCTTTTGCGTAAACCAACAGTCGTTTTGCACTGTGCACCATGCTTTGGCGTAAACCAGCAGTCGTTTTGCACTGTGCACTATGCTTTGGCGTAAACCAACAGTCGTTTTGCACTGTGAACTATGCTTTTGCGTAAACCAACAGTCGTTTTGCACTGTGCGCTGTTCTTTGGCGTAAACCAACAGTCATTTTGCACTGTGCACTATGCTTTGGCGTAAACCAACAGTCGTTTTGCACTGTGAACTATGCTTTGGCGTTAACCAACAGTCATTTTGCACTGTGCACTATGCTTTGGCGTAAACCAACAGTCGTTTTGCACTGTGAACTATGCTTTGGCGTAAACCAGCAGTCGTTTTGCACTGTGCACTATGCTTTTGCGTAAACCAACAGTCGTTTTGCACTGTGCACCATGCTTTGGCGTAAACCAACAGTCGTTTTGCACTGTGCACTATGCTTTTGCGTAAACCAACAGTCGTTTTGCACTGTGCACTATGCTTTGGCGTAAACCAACAGTCGTTTTGCACTGTGAACTATGCTTTGGCGTTAACCAGCAGTCGTTTTGCACTGTGCACTATGCTTTTGCGTAAACCAACAGTCGTTTTGCACTGTGCGCTGTTCTTTGGCGTAAACCAACAGTCATTTTGCACTGTGCACTATGCTTTGGCGTAAACCAACAGTCGTTTTGCACTGTGAACTATGCTTTGGCGTTAACCAGCAGTCGTTTTGCACTGTGCACTATGCTTTTCCGTAAACCAACAGTCGTTTTGCACTGTGCACCATGCTTTGGCGTAAACCAGCAGCCGTTTTGCACTGTGCACTATGCTTTTGCGTAAACCAACAGTCGTTTTGCACTGTGCACTATGCTTTTGCGTAAACCAACAGTCGTTTTGCACTGTGCACTATGCTTTTGCGTAAACCAACAGTCGTTTTGCACTGTGCACTATGCTTTTGCGTAAACCAACAGTCGATTTGCACTGTGCACTGTGCTTTATCGTAAACCAAGCGTCCCAACAGTCGTTTTGCACTGTGCACTATGCTTTTGCGTAAACCAACAGTCGTTTTGCACTGTGCACTATGCTTTTGCGTAAACCAACAGTTGTGTTGCACTGTGCACTATGCTTTTGCGTAAACCAACAGTCGTTTTGCACTGTGCGCTGTGCTTTGGCGTAAACCAACAGTCGTTTTGCACTGTGCACTATGATTTGGCGTAAACCAGCAGTCGTTTTACACTGTGCACTATGCTTTTGCGTAAACCAACAGTCGTTTTGCACTGTGCACTATGCTTTTGCGTAAACCAGCAGTCGTTTTACACTGTGCACTATGCTTTTGAGTAAACCAACAGTCGTTTTGCATTGTGCACTATGATTTTGCGTAAACCAAAAGTCGTTTTGGACTGTGCACTATGCTTTTGAGTAAACCAACAGTCGTTTTGCACTGTGCACTATGCTTTTGCGTAAACCAACAGTCGTTTTGCACTGTGCGCTGTGCTTTGGCGTAAACCAACAGTCATTTTGCACTGTGCACTATGCTTTGGCGTAAACCAGCAGTCGTTTTGCACTGTGCACTATGCTTTTGCGTAAACCAACAGTCGTTTTGCACTGTGAATCATGCTTTGGCATAAACCAGCTGTCGTTTTGCACTGCGCGCTGTGCTTTGGCGTAAACCAACAGTCATTTTGCACTGTGCACTATGCTTTGGCGTAAACCAGCAGTCGATTTGCACTGTGCACTATGCTTTTGCGTAAACCAACAGTCGTTTTGCACTGTGCACCATGCTTTGGCGTAAACCAGCAGTCGTTTTGCACTGTGCACTATGCTTTTGCGTAAACCAACAGTCGTTTTGCACTGTGCGCTGTGCTTTGGCGTAAACCAACAGTCGTTTTGCACTGTGCACTATGATTTGGCGTAAACCAACAGTCGTTTTGCACTGTGCACCATGCTTTGGCGTAAACCAACAGTCGTTTTGCACTGTGCACTATGCTTTTGCGTAAACCAACAGTCGTTTTGCACTGTGCACTATGCTTTGGCGTAAACCAACAGTCGTTTTGCACTGTGAACTATGCTTTGGCGTTAACCAGCAGTCGTTTTGCACTGTGCACTATGCTTTTGCGTAAACCAACAGTCGTTTTGCACTGTGCGCTGTTCTTTGGCGTAAACCAACAGTCATTTTGCACTGTGCACTATGCTTTGGCGTAAACCAACAGTCGTTTTGCACTGTGAACTATGCTTTGGCGTAAACCAGCAGTCGTTTTGCACTGTGCACTATGCTTTTGCGTAAACCAACAGTCGTTTTGCACTGTGCACCATGCTTTGGCGTAAACCAGCAGTCGTTTTGCACAGTGCACTATGCTTTTGCGTAAACCAACAGTCGTTTTGCACTGTGCACTATGCTTTTGCGTAAACCAACAGTCGTTTTGCACTGTGCACTGTGCTTTATCGTAAACCAAGCGTCGTTTTGCACTGTGCACTATGATTTTGCGTAAACCAACAGTCGTTTTGCACTGTGCACTATGCTTTTGCGTAAACCAACAGTCGTTTTGCACTGTGCACCATGCTTTGGCGTAAACCAGCAGTCGTTTTGCACTGTGCACTATGCTTTTGCGTAAACCAACAGTCGTTTTGCACTGTGCACTAAGCTTTTGCGTAAACCAACAGTCGTTTTGCACTGTGCACCATGCTTTGGCGTAAACCAGCAGTCGTTTTGCACTGTGCACTATGCTTTTGCGTAAACCAACAGTCGTTTTGCACTGTGCACCATGCTTTGGCGTAAACCAGCAGTCGTTTTGCACTGTGCACTATGCTTTTGCGTAAACCAAGCGTCCCAACAGTCGTTTTGCACTGTGCACTATGCTTTTGCGTAAACCAACAGTCGTTTTGCACTGTGCACTATGCTTTTGCGTAAACCAACAGTTGTGTTGCACTGTGCACTATGCTTTTGCGTAAACCAACAGTCGTTTTGCACTGTGCACTATGCTTTTGCGTAAACCAACAGTCGTTTTGCACTGTGCACCATGCTTTGGCGTAAACCAGCAGTCGTTTTGCACTGTGCACTATGCTTTTGCGTAAACCAACAGTCGTTTTGCACTGTGCACTAAGCTTTTGCGTAAACCAACAGTCGTTTTGCACTGTGCACCATGCTTTGGCGTAAACCAGCAGTCGTTTTGCACTGTGCACTATGCTTTTGCGTAAACCAACAGTCGTTTTGCACTGTGCACTATGCTTTTGCGTAAACCAACAGTCGTTTTGCACTGTGCACCATGCTTTGGCGTAAACCAGCAGTCGTTTTGCACTGTGCACTATGCTTTTGCGTAAACCAACAGTCGTTTTGCACTGTGCACTGTGCTTTATCGTAAACCAAGCGTCGTTTTGCACTGTGCACTATGATTTTGCGTAAACCAACAGTCGTTTTGCACTGTGCACTATGCTTTTGCGTAAACCAACAGTCGTTTTGCACTGTGCACCATGCTTTGGCGTAAACCAGCAGTCGTTTTGCACTGTGCACTATGCTTTTGCGTAAACCAACAGTCGTTTTGCACTGTGAACTATGCTTTGGCGTTAACCAGCAGTCGTTTTGCACTGTGCACTATGCTTTTGCGTAAACCAACAGTCGTTTTGCACTGTGCGCTGTTCTTTGGCGTAAACCAACAGTCATTTTGCACTGTGCACTATGCTTTGGCGTAAACCAACAGTCGTTTTGCACTGTGAACTATGCTTTGGCGTAAACCAGCAGTCGTTTTGCACTGTGCACTATGCTTTTGCGTAAACCAACAGTCGTTTTGCACTGTGCACCATGCTTTGGCGTAAACCAGCAGTCGTTTTGCACAGTGCACTATGCTTTTGCGTAAACCAACAGTCGTTTTGCACTGTGCACTATGCTTTTGCGTAAACCAACAGTCGTTTTGCACTGTGCACTGTGCTTTATCGTAAACCAAGCGTCGTTTTGCACTGTGCACTATGATTTTGCGTAAACCAACAGTCGTTTTGCACTGTGCACTATGCTTTTGCGTAAACCAACAGTCGTTTTGCACTGTGCACCATGCTTTGGCGTAAACCAGCAGTCGTTTTGCACTGTGCACTATGCTTTTGCGTAAACCAACAGTCGTTTTGCACTGTGCACTAAGCTTTTGCGTAAACCAACAGTCGTTTTGCACTGTGCACCATGCTTTGGCGTAAACCAGCAGTCGTTTTGCACTGTGCACTATGCTTTTGCGTAAACCAACAGTCGTTTTGCACTGTGCACCATGCTTTGGCGTAAACCAGCAGTCGTTTTGCACTGTGCACTATGCTTTTGCGTAAACCAAGCGTCCCAACAGTCGTTTTGCACTGTGCACTATGCTTTTGCGTAAACCAACAGTCGTTTTGCACTGTGCACTATGCTTTTGCGTAAACCAACAGTTGTGTTGCACTGTGCACTATGCTTTTGCGTAAACCAACAGTCGTTTTGCACTGTGCACTATGCTTTTGCGTAAACCAACAGTCGTTTTGCACTGTGCACCATGCTTTGGCGTAAACCAGCAGTCGTTTTGCACTGTGCACTATGCTTTTGCGTAAACCAACAGTCGTTTTGCACTGTGCACTAAGCTTTTGCGTAAACCAACAGTCGTTTTGCACTGTGCACCATGCTTTGGCGTAAACCAGCAGTCGTTTTGCACTGTGCACTATGCTTTTGCGTAAACCAACAGTCGTTTTGCACTGTGCACTATGCTTTTGCGTAAACCAACAGTCGTTTTGCACTGTGCACTGTGCTTTATCGTAAACCAAGCGTCGTTTTGCACTGTGCACTATGATTTTGCGTAAACCAACAGTCGTTTTGCACTGTGCACCATGCTTTGGCGTAAACCAGCAGTCGTTTTGCACTGTGCACTATGCTTTTGCGTAAACCAACAGTCGTTTTGCACTGTGCACTGTGCTTTATCGTAAACCAAGCGTCGTTTTGCACTGTGCACTATGATTTTGCGTAAACCAACAGTCGTTTTGCACTGTGCACTATGCTTTTGCGTAAACCAACAGTCGTTTTGCACTGTGCACCATGCTTTGGCGTAAACCAGCAGTCGTTTTGCACTGTGCACTATGCTTTTGCGTAAACCAACAGTCGTTTTGCACTGTGCACTAAGCTTTTGCGTAAACCAACAGTCGTTTTGCACTGTGCACCATGCTTTGGCGTAAACCAGCAGTCGTTTTGCACTGTGCACTATGCTTTTGCGTAAACCAACAGTCGTTTTGCACTGTGCACTATGCTTTTGCGTAAACCAACAGTCGATTTGCACTGTGCACTGTGCTTTATCGTAAACCAAGCGTCCCAACAGTCGTTTTGCACTGTGCACTATGCTTTTGCGTAAACCAACAGTCGTTTTGCACTGTGCACTATGCTTTTGCGTAAACCAACAGTTGTGTTGCACTGTGCACTATGCTTTTGCGTAAACCAACAGTCGTTTTGCACTGTGCGCTGTGCTTTGGCGTAAACCAACAGTCGTTTTGCACTGTGCAGTATGATTTGGCGTAAACCAGCAGTCGTTTTACACTGTGCACTATGCTTTTGCGTAAACCAACAGTCGTTTTGCACTGTGCACTATGCTTTTGCGTAAACCAGCAGTCGTTTTACACTGTGCACTATGCTTTTGAGTAAACCAACAGTCGTTTTGCATTGTGCACTATGATTTTGCGTAAACCAAAAGTCGTTTTGGACTGTGCACTATGCTTTTGAGTAAACCAACAGTCGTTTTGCACTCTGCACTATGCTTTTGCGTAAACCAAGAGTAGTTTTGCACTGTGCACTATGCTTTTGCGTAAACCAAGAGTCGTTTTGCACTGTGCACTATGCTTTTGCGTAAACCAACAGTCGTTTTGCACTGTGCACTATGCTTTTGCGTAAACCAACAGTCGTTTTGCACTGTGCACTATGCTTTTGCGTAAACCAACAGTCATTTTGCACTGTGCACCATGCTTTGGCGTAAACCAGCAGTCGTTTTGCACTGTGCACTATGCTTTTGCGTAAACCAACAGTCGTTTTGCACTGTGCACTATGCTTTTGCGTAAACCAAGAGTCGTTTTGCACTGTGCACTATGCTTTGGCGTAAACCAGCAGTCGTTTTGCACTATGCGCTGTGCTTTGGCGTAAACCAACAGTCATTTTGCACTGTGCACTATGCTTTGGCGTAAACCAGCAGTCGTTTTGCACTGTGCACTATGCTTTTGCGTAAACCAACAGTCGTTTTGCACTGTGCACTGTGCTTTTGCGTAAACCAAGCGTCGTTTTGCACTGTGCAATATGATTTTGCGTAAACCAGCAGTCGTTTTACACTGTGCACTATGCTTTTGAGTAAACCAACAGTCGTTTTGCACTGTGCGCTGTGCTTTTGCGTAAACCAACAGTCGGTTTGCACTGTGCGCTGTGCTTTGGCGTAAACCAACAGTCATTTTGCACTGTGCACTATGCTTTGGCGTAAACCAGCAGTCGTTTTGCACTGTGCACTATGCTTTTGCGTAAACCAACAGTCATTTTGCACTGTGCACTATGCTTTGGCGTAAACCAGCAGTCGTTTTGCACTGTGCACTATGCTTTTGCGTAAACCAACAGTCGTATTGCACTGCGCACTATGCTTTTGCGTAAACCAACAGTCGTTTTGCACTGTGCACTATACTTTTGCGTAAACCAACAGTCGTTTTGCACTGTGCGCTGTGCTTTGGCGTAAACCAACAGTCATTTTGCACTGTGCACTATGCTTTGGCGTAAACCAGCAGTCGTTTTGCACTGTGCACTATGCTTTTGCGTAAACTAACAGTCGTTTTGCACTGTGCACCATGCTTTGGCGTAAACCAGCAGTCGTTTTGCACTGTGCACTATGCTTTTGCGTAAACCAACAGTCGTTTTGCACTGTGCACTATGCTTTTGCGTAAACCAACAGTCGTTTTGCACTGTGCACTGTGCTTTATCGTAAACCAAGCGTCGTTTTGCACTGTGCACTATGCTTTTCCGTAAACCAACAGTCGTTTTGCACTGTGCACCATGCTTTGGCGTAAACCAGCAGTCGTTTTGCACTGTGCACTATGCTTTTGCGTAAACCAACAGTCGTTTTGCACTGTGCACTATGCTTTTGCGTAAACCAACAGTCGTTTTGCACTGTGCACTATGCTTTTGCGTAAACCAATAGTCGTTTTGCACTGTGCACTATGCTTTTGCGTAAACCAACAGTCGATTTGCACTGTGCACTGTGCTTTATCGTAAACCAAGCGTCCCAACAGTCGTTTTGCACTGTGCACTATGCTTTTGCGTAAACCAACAGTCGTTTTGCACTGTGCACTATGCTTTTGCGTAAACCAACAGTTGTGTTGCACTGTGCACTATGCTTTTGCGTAAACCAACAGTCGTTTTGCACTGTGCGCTGTGCTTTGGCGTAAACCAACAGTCGCTTTGCACTGTGCACTATGATTTGGCGTAAACCAGCAGTCGTTTTACATTGTGCACTATGCTTTTGCGTAAACCAACAGTCGTTTTGCACTGTGCACTATGCTTTTGCGTAAACCAGCAGTCGTTTTACACTGTGCACTATGCTTTTGAGTAAACCAACAGTCGTTTTGCATTGTGCACTATGATTTTGCGTAAACCAAAAGTCGTTTTGGACTGTGCACTATGCTTTTGAGTAAACCAACAGTCGTTTTGCACTGTGCACTATGCTTTTGCGTAAACCAACAGTCGTTTTGCACTGTGCGCTGTGCTTTGGCGTAAACCAACAGTCATTTTGCACTGTGCACTATGCTTTGGCGTAAACTAGCAGTCGTTTTGCACTGTGCACTATGCTTTTGCGTAAACCAACAGTCGTTTTGCACTGTGCACTATGCTTTTGCGTAAACCAACAGTCGTTTTGCACTGTGCGCTGTGCTTTGGCGTAAACCAACAGTCGTTTTGCACTGTGCACTATGATTTGGCGTAAACCAGCAGTCGTTTTGCACTGTGCACTATGCTTTTGCGTAAACCAACAGTCGTTTTGCACTGTGCACCATGCTTTGGCGTAAACCAGCAGTCGTTTTGCACTGTGCACTATGCTTTTGCGTAAACCAACAGTCGTTTTGCACTGTGCACCATGCTTTGGCGTAAACCAGCAGTCGTTTTGCACAGTGCACTATGCTTTTGCGTAAACCAACAGTCGTTTTGCACTGTGCACTATGCTTTTGCGTAAACCAACAGTCGTTTTGCACTGTGCACTGTGCTTTATCGTAAACCAAGCGTCGTTTTGCACTGTGCACTATGATTTTGCGTAAACCAACAGTCGTTTTGCACTGTGCACCATGCTTTGGCGTATACCAGCAGTCGTTTTGCACTGTGCACTATGCTTTTGCGTAAACCAACAGTTGTTTTGCACTGTGCACTATGCTTTTGCGTTAACCAACAGTCGTTTTGCATTGTGCACTGTGCTTTATCGTAAACCAAACGTCGTTTTGCACTGTGCACTATGATTTTGCGTAAACCAACAGTCGTTTTGCACTGTGCACCATGCTTTGGCGTAAACCAGCAGTCGTTTTGCACTGTGCACTATGCTTTCGCGTAAACCAACAGTCGTTTTGCACTGTGCACTATGGTTTTGCGTAAACCAACAGTCGTTTTGCACTGTGCACTATGCTTTTGCGTAAACCAACAGTCGTTTTGCACTGTGCACCATGCTTTGGCGTAAACCAGCAGTCGTTTTGCACTGTGCACTATGCTTTTGCGTAAACCAACAGTCGTTTTGCACTGTGCACTAAGCTTTTGCGTAAACCAACAGTCGTTTTGCACTGTGCACCATGCTTTGGCGTAAACCAGCAGTCGTTTTGCACTGTGCACTATACTTTTGCGTAAACCAACAGTCGTTTTGCACTGTGCACCATGCTTTGGCGTAAACCAGCAGTCGTTTTGCACTGTGCACTATGCTTTTGCGTAAACCAACAGTCGTTTTGCACTGTGCGCTGTGCTTTGGCGTAAACCAAGTCATTTTGCACTGTGCACTATGCTTTTGCGTAAACCAACAGTCGTTTTGCACTGTGCTCTGTGCTTTGGCGTAAACCAACAGTCATTTTGCACTGTGCACTATGCTTTTGCGTAAACCAACAGTCGTTTTGCACTGTGCACCATGCTTTGGCGTAAACCAGCAGTCGTTTTGCACTGTGCACTATGCTTTGGCGTAAACCAACAGTCATTTTGCACTGTGCACTATGCTTTTGCGTAAACCAACAGTCGTTTGCACTGTGCACCATGCTTTGGTGTAAACCAGCAGTCGTTTTGCACTGTGCACTATGCTTTTGCGTAAACCAACAGTCGTTTTGCACTGTGCACCATGCTTTGGCGTAAACCAACAGTCGTTTTGCACTGTGCACCATGCTTTGGCGTAAACCAGCAGTCGTTTTGCACTGTGCACTATGCTTTGGCGTAAACCAACAGTCATTTTGCACTGTGCACTATGCTTTGGCGTAAACCAACAGTCGTTTTGCACTGTGCACTATGCTTTTGCGTAAACCAACAGTCGTTTTGCACTGTGCGCTGTGCTTTGGCGTAAACCAACAGTCATTTTGCACTGTGCACTATGCTTTTGGGTAAACCAACAGTCGTTTTGCACTGTGCACTATGCTTTTGCGTAAACCAACAGTCGTTTTGCACTGTGCACCATGCTTTTGCGTAAACCAGCAGTCGTTTTGCACTGTGCGCTGTGCTTTGGCGTAAACCAGCAGTCGTTTTGCACTGTGCACCATGCTTTGGCGTAAACCAGCAGTCGTTTTGCACTGTGCACTATGCTTTTGCGTAAACCAACAGTCGTTTTGCACTGTGCACCATGCTTTGGCGTAAACCAGCAGTCGTTTTGCACTGTGCACTATGCTTTGGTGTAAACCAACAGTCATTTTGCACTGTGCACTATGCTTTGGCGTAAACCAACAGTCGTTTTGCACTGTGCACTATGCTTTTGCGTAAACCAACAGTCGTTTTGCACTGTGCGCTGTGCTTTGGCGTAAACCAACAGTCATTTTGCACTGTGCACTATGCTTTGGCGTAAACCAGCAGTCGTTTTGCACTGTGCACTATGCTTTGGCGTAAACCAACAGTCATTTTGCACTGTGCACCATGCTTTGGCGTAAACCAGCAGTCGTTTTGCACTGTGCACTATGCTTTTGCGTAAACCAACAGTCGTTTTGCACTGTGCACCATGCTTTGGCGTAAACCAGCAGTCGTTTTGCACTGTGCACTATGCTTTTGCGTAAACCAACAGTCGTTTTGCACTGTGCACCATGCTTTGGCGTAAACCAGCAGTCGTTTTGCACTGTGCACTATGCTTTTGCGTAAACGAACTGTCATTTTCCACTGTGCACTATGCTCTGGCGTAAACCAACAGTCGTTTTGCACTGTGCACTATGCTTTTGCGTAAACCAACAGTCGTTTTGCACTGTGCACTATGATTTGGCGTAAACCAGCAGTCGTTTTGCACTGTGCGCTGTGCTTTGGCGTAAACCAACAGTCGTTTTGCACTGTGCACTATGCTTTTGCGTAAACCAACAGTCGTTTTGCACTGTGCACTATGCTTTTGCGTAAATCAACAGTCGTGTTGCACTGTGCACTATGCTTTTGCGTAAACCAACAGTCGTGTTGCACTGTGCACTATGCTTTTACGTAAACCAACAGTCGTTTTGCACTGTGCGCTGTGCTTTGGCGTAAACCAACAGTCGTTTTGCACTGTGCACTATGATTTGGCGTAAACCAGCAGTCGTTTTGCACTGTGCACTATGCTTTTGCGTAAACCAACAGTCGTTTTGCACTGTGCACTATGCTTTTGCGTAAACCAACAGTCGTTTTGCACTGTGCACTATGCTTTTGCTTAAAATAACAGTCGTGTTGAACTGTGCACTATGCTTTTGCGTAAACCAACAGTCATTTTGCACTGTGCACTATGCTTTTGCGTAAACCAACAGTCGTTTTGCACTGTGCACTATGCTTTTGCGTAAACCAACAGTCGTTTTGCACTGTGCACCATGCCTTGGCGTAAACCAGCAGTCGTTTTGCACTGTGCGCTGTGCTTTGGCGTAAACCAACAGTCATTTTGCACTGTGCACTATGCTTTGGCGTAGACCAGCAGTCGTTTTGCACTGTGCACTATGCTTTTGCGTAAACCAACAGTCGTTTTGCACTGTGCACTATGCTTTTGCGTAAACCAACAGTCGTTTTGCACTGTGCGCTGTGCTTTGGCGTAAACCAACAGTCATTTTGCACTGTGCACTATGCTTTGGCGTAAACCAGCAGTCGTTTTGCACTGTGCACTATGCTTTTGCGTAAAATAACAGTCGTGTTGCACTGTGCACTATGCTTTTGCGTAAACCAACAGTCGTTTTGCACTGTGCACCATGCTTTGGCGTAAACCAGCAGTCGTTTTGCACTGTGCACTATGCTTTTGCGTAAACCAACAGTCGTTTTGCACTGTGCACCATGCTTTGGCGTAAACCAACAGTCGTTTTGCACTGTGCACTATGATTTGGCGTAAACCAGCAGTCGTTTTGCACTGTGCGCTGTGCTTTGGCGTAAACCAACAGTCGTTTTGCACTGTGCACTATGATTTGGCGTAAACCAGCAGTCGTATTGCACTGCGCACTATGCTTTTGCGTAAACCAACAGTCGTTTTGCACTGTGCACTATGATTTTGCGTAAACCAACAGTCGTTTTGCACTGTGCACTATGCTTTTGCGTAAACCAACAGTCGTGTTGCACTGTGCACTATGCTTTTGCGTAAACCAACAGTCGTTTTGCACTGTGCGCTGTGCTTTGGCGTAAACCAACAGTCGTTTTGCACTGTGCACTATGATTTGGCGTAAACCAGCAGTCGTTTTGCACTGTGCACTATGCTTTTGCGTAAACCAACAGTCGTTTTGCACTGTGCACTATGCTTTTGCGTAAACCAACAGTCGTTTTGCACTGTGCACTATGCTTTTGCTTAAACCAACAGTCGTGTTGCACTGTGCACTATGCTTTTGCGTAAACCAACAGTCGTTTTGCACTGTGCGCTGTGCTTTGGCGTAAACCAACAGTCGTTTTGCACTGTGCACTATGATTTGGCGTAAACCAGCAGTCGTTTTGCACTGTGCGCTGTGCTTTGGCGTAAGCCAACAGTCGTGTTGCACTGTGCACTATGCTTTTGCGTAAACCAACAGTCGTTTTGCACTGTGCGCTGTGCTTTGGCGTAAACCAACAGTCGTTTTGCACTGTGCACTATGATTTGGCGTAAACCAGCAGTCGTTTTGCACTGTGCACTATGCTTTTGCGTAAACCAACAGTCGTTTTGCACTGTGCACTATGATTTGGCGTAAACCAGCAGTCGTTTTGCACTGTGCGCTGTGCTTTTGCGTAAACCAACAGTCGTGTTGCACTGTGCACTATGCTTTTGCTTAAACCAACAGTCGTGTTGCACTGTGCACTATGCTTTTGCGTAAACCAACAGTCGTTTTGCACTGTGCGCTGTGCTTTTGCGTAAACCAACAGTCGTGTTGCACTGTGCACTATGCTTTTGCTTAAACCAACAGTCGTGTTGCACTGTGCACTATGCTTTTGCGTAAACCAACAGTCGTTTTGCACTGTGCGCTGTGCTTTGGCGTAAACCAGCAGTCGTTTTGCACTGTGCACCATGCTTTGGCGTAAACCAGCAGTCGTTTTGCACTGTGCACTATGCTTTTGCGTAAACCAACAGTCGTTTTGCACTGTGCACCATGCTTTGGCGTAAACCAGCAGTCGTTTTGCACTGTGCACTATGCTTTTGCGTAAACCAACAGTCGTTTTGCACTGTGCACTATGATTTGGCGTAAACCAGCAGTCGTTTTGCACTGTGCGCTGTGCTTTTGCGTAAACCAACAGTCGTGTTGCACTGTGCACTATGCTTTTGCTTAAACCAACAGTCGTGTTGCACTGTGCACTATGATTTGGCGTAAACCAGCAGTCGTTTTGCACTGTGCGCTGTGCTTTTGCGTAAACCAACAGTCGTGTTGCACTGTGCACTATGCTTTTGCTTAAACCAACAGTCGTGTTGCACTGTGCACTATGCTTTTGCGTAAACCAACAGTCGTTTTGCACTGTGCGCTGTGCTTTGGCGTAAACCAGCAGTCGTTTTGCACTGTGCACCATGCTTTGGCGTAAACCAGCAGTCGTTTTGCACTGTGCACTATGCTTTTGCGTAAACCAACAGTCGTTTTGCACTGTGCACCATGCTTTGGCGTAAACCAACAGTCGTTTTGCACTGTGCACTATGATTTGGCGTAAACCAGCAGTCGTTTTGCACTGTGCACTATGCTTTTGCGTAAACCAACAGTCGTTTTGCACTGTGCACTATGATTTGGCGTAAACCAGCAGTCGTTTTGCACTGTGCGCTGTGCTTTTGCGTAAACCAACAGTCGTGTTGCACTGTGCACTATGCTTTTGCTTAAACCAACAGTCGTGTTGCACTGTGCACTATGCTTTTGCGTAAACCAACAGTCGTTTTGCACTGTGCGCTGTGCTTTTGCGTAAACCAACAGTCGTGTTGCACTGTGCACTATGCTTTTGCTTAAACCAACAGTCGTGTTGCACTGTGCACTATGCTTTTGCGTAAACCAACAGTCGTTTTGCACTGTGCGCTGTGCTTTGGCGTAAACCAGCAGTCGTTTTGCACTGTGCACCATGCTTTGGCGTAAACCAACAGTCGTTTTGCACTGTGCGCTGTGCTTTGGCGTAAACCAACAGTCGTTTTGCACTGTGCACTATGATTTGGCGTAAACCAGCAGTCGTTTTGCACTGTGCACTATGCTTTTGCGTAAACCAACAGTCGTTTTGCACTGTGCACTATGATTTGGCGTAAACCAGCAGTCGTTTTGCACTGTGCGCTGTGCTTTTGCGTAAACCAACAGTCGTGTTGCACTGTGCACTATGCTTTTGCTTAAACCAACAGTCGTGTTGCACTGTGCACTATGATTTGGCGTAAACCAGCAGTCGTTTTGCACTGTGCGCTGTGCTTTTGCGTAAACCAACAGTCGTGTTGCACTGTGCACTATGCTTTTGCTTAAACCAACAGTCGTGTTGCACTGTGCACTATGCTTTTGCGTAAACCAACAGTCGTTTTGCACTGTGCGCTGTGCTTTGGCGTAAACCAGCAGTCGTTTTGCACTGTGCACCATGCTTTGGCGTAAACCAGCAGTCGTTTTGCACTGTGCACTATGCTTTTGCGTAAACCAACAGTCGTTTTGCACTGTGCACCATGCTTTGGCGTAAACCAGCAGTCGTTTTGCACTGTGCACTATGCTTTGGTGTAAACCAACAGTCATTTTGCACTGTGCACTATGCTTTGGCGTAAACCAACAGTCGTTTTGCACTGTGCACTATGCTTTTGCGTAAACCAACAGTCGTTTTGCACTGTGCGCTGTGCTTTGGCGTAAACCAGCAGTCGTTTTGCACTGTGCACTATGCTTTGGCGTAAACCAACAGTCATTTTGCACTGTGCACCATGCTTTGGCGTAAACCAGCAGTCGTTTTGCACTGTGCACTATGCTTTTGCGTAAACCAACAGTCGTTTTGCACTGTGCACCATGCTTTGGCGTAAACCAGCAGTCGTTTTGCACTGTGCACTATGCTTTTGCGTAAACCAACAGTCGTTTTGCACTGTGCACCATGCTTTGGCGTAAACCAGCAGTCGTTTTGCACTGTGCACTATGCTTTTGCGTAAACGAACTGTCATTTTCCACTGTGCACTATGCTCTGGCGTAAACCAACAGTCGTTTTGCACTGTGCACTATGCTTTTGCGTAAACCAACAGTCGTTTTGCACTGTGCACTATGATTTGGCGTAAACCAGCAGTCGTTTTGCACTGTGCGCTGTGCTTTGGCGTAAACCAACAGTCGTTTTGCACTGTGCACTATGCTTTTGCGTAAACCAACAGTCGTTTTGCACTGTGCACTATGCTTTTGCGTAAATCAACAGTCGTGTTGCACTGTGCACTATGCTTTTGCGTAAACCAACAGTCGTGTTGCACTGTGCACTATGCTTTTGCGTAAACCAACAGTCGTTTTGCACTGTGCGCTGTGCTTTGGCGTAAACCAACAGTCGTTTTGCACTGTGCACTATGATTTGGCGTAAACCAGCAGTCGTTTTGCACTGTGCACTATGCTTTTGCGTAAACCAACAGTCGTTTTGCACTGTGCACTATGCTTTTGCGTAAACCAACAGTCGTTTTGCACTGTGCACTATGCTTTTGCTTAAAATAACAGTCGTGTTGAACTGTGCACTATGCTTTTGCGTAAACCAACAGTCATTTTGCACTGTGCACTATGCTTTTGCGTAAACCAACAGTCGTTTTGCACTGTGCACTATGCTTTTGCGTAAACCAACAGTCGTTTTGCACTGTGCACCATGCCTTGGCGTAAACCAGCAGTCGTTTTGCACTGTGCGCTGTGCTTTGGCGTAAACCAACAGTCATTTTGCACTGTGCACTATGCTTTGGCGTAGACCAGCAGTCGTTTTGCACTGTGCACTATGCTTTTGCGTAAACCAACAGTCGTTTTGCACTGTGCACTATGCTTTTGCGTAAACCAACAGTCGTTTTGCACTGTGCGCTGTGCTTTGGCGTAAACCAACAGTCATTTTGCACTGTGCACTATGCTTTGGCGTAAACCAGCAGTCGTTTTGCACTGTGCACTATGCTTTTGCGTAAAATAACAGTCGTGTTGCACTGTGCACTATGCTTTTGCGTAAACCAACAGTCGTTTTGCACTGTGCACCATGCTTTGGCGTAAACCAGCAGTCGTTTTGCACTGTGCACTATGCTTTTGCGTAAACCAACAGTCGTTTTGCACTGTGCACCATGCTTTGGCGTAAACCAACAGTCGTTTTGCACTGTGCACTATGATTTGGCGTAAACCAGCAGTCGTTTTGCACTGTGCGCTGTGCTTTGGCGTAAACCAACAGTCGTTTTGCACTGTGCACTATGATTTGGCGTAAACCAGCAGTCGTATTGCACTGCGCACTATGCTTTTGCGTAAACCAACAGTCGTTTTGCACTGTGCACTATGATTTTGCGTAAACCAACAGTCGTTTTGCACTGTGCACTATGCTTTTGCGTAAACCAACAGTCGTGTTGCACTGTGCACTATGCTTTTGCGTAAACCAACAGTCGTTTTGCACTGTGCGCTGTGCTTTGGCGTAAACCAACAGTCGTTTTGCACTGTGCACTATGATTTGGCGTAAACCAGCAGTCGTTTTGCACTGTGCACTATGCTTTTGCGTAAACCAACAGTCGTTTTGCACTGTGCACTATGCTTTTGCGTAAACCAACAGTCGTTTTGCACTGTGCACTATGCTTTTGCTTAAACCAACAGTCGTGTTGCACTGTGCACTATGCTTTTGCGTAAACCAACAGTCGTTTTGCACTGTGCGCTGTGCTTTGGCGTAAACCAACAGTCGTTTTGCACTGTGCACTATGATTTGGCGTAAACCAGCAGTCGTTTTGCACTGTGCGCTGTGCTTTGGCGTAAGCCAACAGTCGTGTTGCACTGTGCACTATGCTTTTGCGTAAACCAACAGTCGTTTTGCACTGTGCGCTGTGCTTTGGCGTAAACCAACAGTCGTTTTGCACTGTGCACTATGATTTGGCGTAAACCAGCAGTCGTTTTGCACTGTGCACTATGCTTTTGCGTAAACCAACAGTCGTTTTGCACTGTGCACTATGATTTGGCGTAAACCAGCAGTCGTTTTGCACTGTGCGCTGTGCTTTTGCGTAAACCAACAGTCGTGTTGCACTGTGCACTATGCTTTTGCTTAAACCAACAGTCGTGTTGCACTGTGCACTATGCTTTTGCGTAAACCAACAGTCGTTTTGCACTGTGCGCTGTGCTTTGGCGTAAACCAACAGTCGGTTTGCACTGTGCACTATGACTTGGCGTAAACCAGCAGTCGTTTTGCACTGTGCGCTGTGCTTTTGCGTAAACCAACAGTCGTGTTGCACTGTGCACTATGCTTTTGCGTAAACCAACAGTCGTTTTGCACTGTGCGCTGTGCTTTGGCGTAAACCAACAGTCGTTTTGCACTGTGCACTATGATTTGGCGTAAACCAGCAGTCGTTTTGCACTGTGCACTATGCTTTTGCGTAAATCAACAGTCGTGTTGCACTGTGCACTATGCTTTTGCGTAAACCAACAGTCGTTTTGCACTGTGCGCTGTGCTTTGGCGTAAACCAACAGTCGTTTTGCACTGTGCACTATGATTTGGCGTAAACCAGCAGTCGTTTTGCACTGTGCACTATGCTTTTGCGTAAACCAACAGTCGTTTTGCACTGTGCACTATGCTTTTGCTTAAACCAACAGTCGTGTTGCACTGTGCGCTGTGCTTTGGCGTAAACCAACAGTCGTTTTGCACTGTGCACTATGCTTTTGCGTAAACCAACAGTCGTTTTGCACTGTGCACTATGCTTTTGCGTAAATCAACAGTCGTGTTGCACTGTGCACTATGCTTTTGCGTAAACCAACAGTCGTGTTGCACTGTGCACTATGCTTTTGCGTAAACCAACAGTCGTTTTGCACTGTGCGCTGTGCTTTGGCGTAAACCAACAGTCGTTTTGCACTGTGCACCATGCTTTGGCGTAAACCAGCAGTCGTTTTGCACTGTGCACTATGCTTTTGCGTAAACCAGCAGTCGTTTTGCACTGTGCGCTGTGCTTTGGCGTAAACCAACAGTCGTTTTGCACTGTGCACTATGATTTGGCGTAAACCAGCAGTCGTTTTGCACTGTGCACTATGCTTTGGCGTAAACCAACAGTCATTTTGCACTGTGCACTATGCTTTGGCGTAAACCAGCAGTCGTTTTGCACTGTGCACTATGCTTTTGCGTAAACCAACAGTCGTGTTGCACTGTGCACTATGCTTTTGCGTAAACCAACAGTCGTTTTGCACTGTGCGCTGTGCTTTGGCGTAAACCAACAGTCGTTTTGCACTGTGCACTATGATTTGGCGTAAACCAGCAGTCGTTTTGCACTGTGCACTATGCTTTTGCGTAAACCAACAGTCGTTTTGCACTGTGCACTATGCTTTTGCGTAAACCAACAGTCGTTTTGCACTGTGCACTATGCTTTTGCTTAAACCAACAGTCGTGTTGCACTGTGCGCTGTGCTTTGGCGTAAACCAACAGTCGTTTTGCACTGTGCACTATGCTTTTGCGTAAACCAACAGTCGTTTTGCACTGTGCACTATGCTTTTGCGTAAATCAACAGTCGTGTTGCACTGTGCACTATGCTTTTGCGTAAACCAACAGTCGTGTTGCACTGTGCACTATGCTTTTGCGTAAACCAACAGTCGTTTTGCACTGTGCGCTGTGCTTTGGCGTAAACCAACAGTCGTTTTGCACTGTGCACTATGCTTTTGCGTAAACCAACAGTCGTTTTGCACTGTGCACTATGCTTTTGCGTAAACCAACAGTCGTTTTGCACTGTGCACTATGCTTTTGCTTAAAATAACAGTCGTGTTGCACTGTGCACTATGCTTTTGCGTAAACCAACAGTCGTTTTGCACTGTGCACCATGCTTTGGCGTAAACCAGCAGTCGTTTTGCACTGTGCACTATGCTTTTGCGTAAACCAGCAGTCGTTTTGCACTGTGCGCTGTGCTTTGGCGTAAACCAACAGTCGTTTTGCACTGTGCACTATGATTTGGCGTAAACCAGCAGTCGTTTTGCACTGTGCACTATGCTTTGGCGTAAACCAACAGTCATTTTGCACTGTGCACTATGCTTTGGCGTAAACCAGCAGTCGTTTTGCACTGTGCACTATGCTTTGGCGTAAACCAACAGTCATTTTGCACTGTGCACCATGCTTTGGCGTAAACCAGCAGTCGTTTTGCACTGTGCACTATGATTTGGCGTAAACCAGCAGTCGTATTGCACTGCGCACTATGCTTTTGCGTAAACCAACAGTCGTTTTGCACTGTGCACTATGATTTTGCGTAAACCAACAGTCGTTTTGCACTGTGCACTATGCTTTTGCGTAAACCAACAGTCGTGTTGCACTGTGCACTATGCTTTTGCGTAAACCAACAGTCGTTTTGCACTGTGCGCTGTGCTTTGGCGTAAACCAACAGTCGTTTTGCACTGTGCACTATGATTTGGCGTAAACCAGCAGTCGTTTTGCACTGTGCACTATGCTTTTGCGTAAACCAACAGTCGTTTTGCACTGTGCACTATGCTTTTGCGTAAACCAACAGTCGTTTTGCACTGTGCACTATGCTTTTGCTTAAACCAACAGTCGTGTTGCACTGTGCACTATGCTTTTGCGTAAACCAACAGTCGTTTTGCACTGTGCGCTGTGCTTTGGCGTAAACCAACAGTCGTTTTGCACTGTGCACTATGATTTGGCGTAAACCAGCAGTCGTTTTGCACTGTGCGCTGTGCTTTGGCGTAAACCAACAGTCGTGTTGCACTGTGCACTATGCTTTTGCGTAAACCAACAGTCGTTTTGCACTGTGCGCTGTGCTTTGGCGTAAACCAACAGTCGTTTTGCACTGTGCACTATGATTTGGCGTAAACCAGCAGTCGTTTTGCACTGTGCACTATGCTTTTGCGTAAACCAACAGTCGTTTTGCACTGTGCACTATGATTTGGCGTAAACCAGCAGTCGTTTTGCACTGTGCGCTGTGCTTTTGCGTAAACCAACAGTCGTGTTGCACTGTGCACTATGCTTTTGCTTAAACCAACAGTCGTGTTGCACTGTGCACTATGCTTTTGCGTAAACCAACAGTCGTTTTGCACTGTGCGCTGTGCTTTGGCGTAAACCAACAGTCGGTTTGCACTGTGCACTATGATTTGGCGTAAACCAGCAGTCGTTTTGCACTGTGCGCTGTGCTTTTGCGTAAACCAACAGTCGTGTTGCACTGTGCACTATGCTTTTGCGTAAACCAACAGTCGTTTTGCACTGTGCGCTGTGCTTTGGCGTAAACCAACAGTCGTTTTGCACTGTGTACTATGATTTGGCGTAAACCAGCAGTCGTTTTGCACTGTGCACTATGCTTTTGCGTAAACCAACAGTCGTTTTGCACTGTGCACTATGCTTTTGCGTAAACCAACAGTCGTTTTGCACTGTGCACTATGCTTTTGCTTAAACCAACAGTCGTGTTGCACTGTGCGCTGTGCTTTGGCGTAAACCAACAGTCGTTTTGCACTGTGCACTATGCTTTTGCGTAAACCAACAGTCGTTTTGCACTGTGCACTATGCTTTTGCGTAAATCAACAGTCGTGTTGCACTGTGCACTATGCTTTTGCGTAAACCAACAGTCGTGTTGCACTGTGCACTATGCTTTTGCGTAAACCAACAGTCGTTTTGCACTGTGCGCTGTGCTTTGGCGTAAACCAACAGTCGTTTTGCACTGTGCACTATGATTTGGCGTAAACCAGCAGTCGTTTTGCACTGTGCACTATGCTTTTGCGTAAACCAACAGTCGTTTTGCACTGTGCACTATGCTTTTGCGTAAACCAACAGTCATTTTGCACTGTGCACTATGCTTTGGCGTAAACCAGCAGTCGTTTTGCACTGTGCACTATGCTTTTGCGTAAACCAACAGTCGTTTTGCACTGTGCACTATGCTTTGGCGTAAACCAACAGTCATTTTGCACTGTGCACTATGCTTTGGCGTAAACCAGCAGTCGTTTTGCACTGTGCACTATGCTTTGGCGTAAACCAACAGTCATTTTGCACTGTGCACCATGCTTTGGCGTAAACCAGCAGTCGTTTTGCACTGTGCGCTGTGCTTTGGCGTAAACCAACAGTCGTTTTGCACTGTGCACTATGATTTTGCGTAAACCAGCAGTCGTTTTGCACTGTGCACTATGCTTTTGCGTAAACCAACAGTCGTTTTGCACTGTGCACTATGCTTTTGCGTAAACCAACAGTCGTTTTGCACTGTGCGCTGTGCTTTGGCGTAAACCAACAGTCGTTTTGCACTGTGCACTATGATTTGGCGTAAACCAGCAGTCGTTTTGCACTGTGCACTATGCTTTGGCGTAAACCAACAGTCATTTTGCACTGTGCACTATGCTTTGGCGTAAACCAGCAGTCGTTTTGCACTGTGCACTATGCTTTGGCGTAAACCAACAGTCATTTTGCACTGTGCACCATGCTTTGGCGTAAACCAGCAGTCGTTTTGCACTGTGCGCTGTGCTTTGGCGTAAACCAACAGTCGTTTTGCACTGTGCACTATGATTTGGCGTAAACCAGCAGTCGTTTTGCACTGTGCACTATGCTTTTCCGTAAACCAACAGTCGTTTTGCACTGTGCACTATGCTTTTGCGTAAACCAACAGTCGTTTTGCACTGTGCGCTGTGCTTTGGCGTAAACCAACAGTCATTTTGCACTGTGCACTATGCTTTGGCGTAAACCAGCAGTCGTTTTGCACTGTGCACTATGCTTTTGCGTAAACCAACAGTCGTTTTGCACTGTGCACCATGCTTTGGCGTAAACCAGCAGTCGTTTTGCACTGTGCGCTGTGCTTTTGCGTAAAATAACAGTCGTGTTGCACTGTGCACTATGGTTTTGCGTAAACCAACAGTCGTTTTGCACTGTGCACCATGCTTTGGCGTAAACCAGCAGTCGTTTTGCACTGTGCACTATGCTTTGGCGTAAACCAACAGTCGTTTTGCACTGTGCACTATGCTTTTGCGTAAACCAACAGTCGTGTTGCACTGTGCACTATGCTTTTGCGTAAACCAACAGTCGTTTTGCACTGTGCGCTGTGCTTTGGCGTAAACCAACAGTCGTTTTGCACTGTGCACTATGATTTGGCGTAAACCAGCAGTCGTTTTGCACTGTGCACTATGCTTTTGCGTAAACCAACAGTCGTTTTGCACTGTGCACTATGCTTTTGCGTAAACCAACAGTCGTTTTGCACTGTGCACTATGCTTTTGCTTAAACCAACAGTCGTGTTGCACTGTGCACTATGCTTTTGCGTAAACCAACAGTCGTTTTGCACTGTGCGCTGTGCTTTGGCGTAAACCAACAGTCGTTTTGCACTGTGCACTATGATTTGGCGTAAACCAGCAGTCGTTTTGCACTGTGCGCTGTGCTTTGGCGTAAACCAACAGTCGTGTTGCACTGTGCACTATGCTTTTGCGTAAACCAACAGTCGTTTTGCACTGTGCGCTGTGCTTTGGCGTAAACCAACAGTCGTTTTGCACTGTGCACTATGATTTGGCGTAAACCAGCAGTCGTTTTGCACTGTGCACTATGCTTTTGCGTAAACCAACAGTCGTTTTGCACTGTGCACTATGATTTGGCGTAAACCAGCAGTCGTTTTGCACTGTGCGCTGTGCTTTTGCGTAAACCAACAGTCGTGTTGCACTGTGCACTATGCTTTTGCTTAAACCAACAGTCGTGTTGCACTGTGCACTATGCTTTTGCGTAAACCAACAGTCGTTTTGCACTGTGCGCTGTGCTTTGGCGTAAACCAACAGTCGGTTTGCACTGTGCACTATGATTTGGCGTAAACCAGCAGTCGTTTTGCACTGTGCGCTGTGCTTTTGCGTAAACCAACAGTCGTGTTGCACTGTGCACTATGCTTTTGCGTAAACCAACAGTCGTTTTGCACTGTGCGCTGTGCTTTGGCGTAAACCAACAGTCGTTTTGCACTGTGCACTATGATTTGGCGTAAACCAGCAGTCGTTTTGCACTGTGCACTATGCTTTTGCGTAAACCAACAGTCGTTTTGCACTGTGCACTATGCTTTTGCGTAAACCAACAGTCGTTTTGCACTGTGCACTATGCTTTTGCTTAAACCAACAGTCGTGTTGCACTGTGCGCTGTGCTTTGGCGTAAACCAACAGTCGTTTTGCACTGTGCACTATGCTTTTGCGTAAACCAACAGTCGTTTTGCACTGTGCACTATGCTTTTGCGTAAATCAACAGTCGTGTTGCACTGTGCACTATGCTTTTGCGTAAACCAACAGTCGTGTTGCACTGTGCACTATGCTTTTGCGTAAACCAACAGTCGTTTTGCACTGTGCGCTGTGCTTTGGCGTAAACCAACAGTCGTTTTGCACTGTGCACTATGATTTGGCGTAAACCAGCAGTCGTTTTGCACTGTGCACTATGCTTTTGCGTAAACCAACAGTCGTTTTGCACTGTGCACTATGCTTTTGCGTAAACCAACAGTCATTTTGCACTGTGCACTATGCTTTGGCGTAAACCAGCAGTCGTTTTGCACTGTGCACTATGCTTTTGCGTAAACCAACAGTCGTTTTGCACTGTGCACTATGCTTTGGCGTAAACCAACAGTCATTTTGCACTGTGCACTATGCTTTGGCGTAAACCAGCAGTCGTTTTGCACTGTGCACTATGCTTTGGCGTAAACCAACAGTCATTTTGCACTGTGCACCATGCTTTGGCGTAAACCAGCAGTCGTTTTGCACTGTGCGCTGTGCTTTGGCGTAAACCAACAGTCGTTTTGCACTGTGCACTATGATTTTGCGTAAACCAGCAGTCGTTTTGCACTGTGCACTATGCTTTTGCGTAAACCAACAGTCGTTTTGCACTGTGCACTATGCTTTTGCGTAAACCAACAGTCGTTTTGCACTGTGCGCTGTGCTTTGGCGTAAACCAGCAGTCGTTTTGCACTGTGCACTATGCTTTGGCGTAAACCAACAGTCATTTTGCACTGTGCGCTGTGCTTTGGCGTAAACCAACAGTCATTTTGCACTGTGCACTATGCTTTGGCGTAAACCAGCAGTCGTTTTGCACTGTGCACTATGCTTTTGCGTAAACTAACAGTCGTTTTGCACTGTGCACTATGCTTTTGCGTAAACCAACAGTCGTTTTGCACTGTGTACCATGCCTTGGCGTAAACCAGCAGTCGTTTTGCACTATGCGCTGTGCTTTGGCGTAAATCAACAGTCGTTTTGCACTGTGCACTATGCTTTGGCGTAAACCAGCAGTCGTTTTGCACTGTGCACTATGCTTTTGCGTAAACTAACAGTCGTTTTGCACTGTGCACTATGCTTTTGCGTAAACCAACAGTCGTTTTGCACTGTGTACCATGCCTTGGCGTAAACCAACAGTCGTTTTGCACTGTGCGCTGTGCTTTGGCGTAAACCAACAGTCGTTTTGCACTGTGCACTATGATTTGGCGTAAACCAGCAGTCGTTTTGCACTGTGCGCTGTGCTTTGGCGTAAACCAACAGTCGTGTTGCACTGTGCACTATGCTTTTGCGTAAACCAACAGTCGTTTTGCACTGTGCGCTGTGCTTTGGCGTAAACCAACAGTCGTTTTGCACTGTGCACTATGATTTGGCGTAAACCAGCAGTCGTTTTGCACTGTGCACTATGCTTTTGCGTAAACCAACAGTCGTTTTGCACTGTGCACTATGATTTGGCGTAAACCAGCAGTCGTTTTGCACTGTGCGCTGTGCTTTTGCGTAAACCAACAGTCGTGTTGCACTGTGCACTATGCTTTTGCTTAAACCAACAGTCGTGTTGCACTGTGCACTATGCTTTTGCGTAAACCAACAGTCGTTTTGCACTGTGCGCTGTGCTTTGGCGTAAACCAACAGTCGGTTTGCACTGTGCACTATGATTTGGCGTAAACCAGCAGTCGTTTTGCACTGTGCGCTGTGCTTTTGCGTAAACCAACAGTCGTGTTGCACTGTGCACTATGCTTTTGCGTAAACCAACAGTCGTTTTGCACTGTGCGCTGTGCTTTGGCGTAAACCAACAGTCGTTTTGCACTGTGCACTATGATTTGGCGTAAACCAGCAGTCGTTTTGCACTGTGCACTATGCTTTTGCGTAAACCAACAGTCGTTTTGCACTGTGCACTATGCTTTTGCGTAAACCAACAGTCGTTTTGCACTGTGCACTATGCTTTTGCTTAAACCAACAGTCGTGTTGCACTGTGCGCTGTGCTTTGGCGTAAACCAACAGTCGTTTTGCACTGTGCACTATGCTTTTGCGTAAACCAACAGTCGTTTTGCACTGTGCACTATGCTTTTGCGTAAATCAACAGTCGTGTTGCACTGTGCACTATGCTTTTGCGTAAACCAACAGTCGTGTTGCACTGTGCACTATGCTTTTGCGTAAACCAACAGTCGTTTTGCACTGTGCGCTGTGCTTTGGCGTAAACCAACAGTCGTTTTGCACTGTGCACTATGATTTGGCGTAAACCAGCAGTCGTTTTGCACTGTGCACTATGCTTTTGCGTAAACCAACAGTCGTTTTGCACTGTGCACTATGCTTTTGCGTAAACCAACAGTCATTTTGCACTGTGCACTATGCTTTGGCGTAAACCAGCAGTCGTTTTGCACTGTGCACTATGCTTTTGCGTAAACCAACAGTCGTTTTGCACTGTGCACTATGCTTTGGCGTAAACCAACAGTCATTTTGCACTGTGCACTATGCTTTGGCGTAAACCAGCAGTCGTTTTGCACTGTGCACTATGCTTTGGCGTAAACCAACAGTCATTTTGCACTGTGCACCATGCTTTGGCGTAAACCAGCAGTCGTTTTGCACTGTGCGCTGTGCTTTGGCGTAAACCAACAGTCGTTTTGCACTGTGCACTATGATTTTGCGTAAACCAGCAGTCGTTTTGCACTGTGCACTATGCTTTTGCGTAAACCAACAGTCGTTTTGCACTGTGCACTATGCTTTTGCGTAAACCAACAGTCGTTTTGCACTGTGCGCTGTGCTTTGGCGTAAACCAGCAGTCGTTTTGCACTGTGCACTATGCTTTGGCGTAAACCAACAGTCATTTTGCACTGTGCGCTGTGCTTTGGCGTAAACCAACAGTCATTTTGCACTGTGCACTATGCTTTGGCGTAAACCAGCAGTCGTTTTGCACTGTGCACTATGCTTTTGCGTAAACTAACAGTCGTTTTGCACTGTGCACTATGCTTTTGCGTAAACCAACAGTCGTTTTGCACTGTGTACCATGCCTTGGCGTAAACCAGCAGTCGTTTTGCACTATGCGCTGTGCTTTGGCGTAAATCAACAGTCATTTTGCACTATGCGCTGTGCTTTGGCGTAAACCAACAGTCATTTTGCACTGTGCACTATGCTTTGGCGTAAACCAGCAGTCGTTTTGCACTGTGCACTATGCTTTTGCGTAAAATAACAGTCGTGTTGCACTGTGCACTATGGTTTTGCGTAAACCAACAGTCGTTTTGTACTGTGCACCATGCTTTGGCGTAAACCAGCAGTCGTTTTGCACTGTGCACTATGCTTTTGCGTAAACCAACAGTCGTTTTGCACTGTGCACCATGCTTTGGCGTAAACCAACAGTCGTTTTGCACTGTGCACTATGATTTGGCGTAAACCAGCAGTCGTTTTGCACTGTGCGCTGTGCTTTGGCGTAAACCAACAGTCGTTTTGCACTGTGCACTATGATTTGGCGTAAACCAGCAGTCGTATTGCACTGCGCACTATGCTTTTGCGTAAACCAACAGTCGTTTTGCACTGTGCACTATGCTTTTGCGTAAACCAACAGTCGTTTTGCACTGTGCACTATGCTTTTGCGTAAACCAACAGTCGTGTTGCACTGTGCACTATGCTTTTGCGTAAACCAACAGTCGTTTTGCACTGTGCGCTGTGCTTTGGCGTAAACCAACAGTCGTTTTGCACTGTGCACTATGATTTGGCGTAAACCAGCAGTCGTTTTGCACTGTGCACTATGCTTTTGCGTAAACCAACAGTCGTTTTGCACTGTGCACTATGCTTTTGCGTAAACCAACAGTCGTTTTGCACTGTGCACTATGCTTTTGCTTAAACCAACAGTCGTGTTGCACTGTGCACTATGCTTTTGCGTAAACCAACAGTCGTTTTGCACTGTGCGCTGTGCTTTGGCGTAAACCAACAGTCGTTTTGCACTGTGCACTATGATTTGGCGTAAACCAGCAGTCGTTTTGCACTGTGCGCTGTGCTTTGGCGTAAACCAACAGTCGTTTTGCACTGTGCACTATGATTTGGCGTAAACCAGCAGTCGTTTTGCACTGTGTGCTGTGCTTTGGCGTAAACCAACAGTCGTTTTGCACTGTGCACTATGATTTGGCGTAAACCAACAGTCGTTTTGCACTGTGCACTATGCTTTTGCTTAAAATAACAGTCGTGTTGCACTGTGCACTATGCTTTTGCGTAAACCAACAGTCGTTTTGCACTGTGCACCATGCTTTGGCGTAAACCAGCAGTCGTTTTGCACTGTGCACTATGCTTTTGCGTAAACCAACAGTCGTTTTGCACTGTGCACCATGCTTTGGCGTAAACCAGCAGTCGTTTTGCACTGTGCACTATGCTTTTGCGTAAACCAACAGTCGTTTTGCACTGTGCGCTGTGCTTTGGCGTAAACCAAGTCATTTTGCACTGTGCACTATGCTTTTGCGTAAACCAACAGTCGCTTTGCACTGTGCTCTGTGCTTTGGCGTAAACCAACAGTCATTTTGCACTGTGCACTATGCTTTTGCGTAAACCAACAGTCGTTTTGCACTGTGCACCATGCTTTGGCGTAAACCAGCAGTCGTTTTGCACTGTGCACTATGCTTTGGCGTAAACCAACAGTCATTTTGCACTGTGCACTATGCTTTTGCGTAAACCAACAGTCGTTTTGCACTGTGCGCTGTGCTTTGGCGTAAACCAACAGTCGTTTTGCACTGTGCACCATGCTTTGGTGTAAACCAGCAGTCGTTTTGCACTGTGCACTATGCTTTTGCGTAAACCAGCAGTCGTTTTGCACTGTGCACTATGCTTTGGCGTAAACCAACAGTCATTTTGCACTGTGCACTATGCTTTGGCGTAAACCAACAGTCGTTTTGCACTGTGCACTATGCTTTTGCGTAAACCAACAGTCGTTTTGCACTGTGCGCTGTGCTTTGGCGTAAACCAACAGTCATTTTGCACTGTGCACTATGCTTTGGCGTAAACCAGCAGTCGTTTTGCACTGTGCACTATGCTTTGGCGTAAACCAACAGTCATTTTGCACTGTGCACCATGCTTTGGCGTAAACCAGCAGTCGTTTTGCACTGTGCACTATGCTTTTGCGTAAACCAACAGTCGTTTTGCACTGTGCACCATGCTTTGGCGTAAACCAGCAGTCGTTTTGCACTGTGCACTATACTTTTGCGTAAACCAACAGTCGTTTTGCACTGTGCACCATGCTTTGGCGTAAACCAGCAGTCGTTTTGCACTGTGCACTATGCTTTTGCTTAAACGAACTGTCATTTTGCACTGTGCACTATGCTCTGGCGTAAACCAACAGTCGTTTTTCACTGTGCACTATGCTTTTGCGTAAACCAACAGTCGTTTTGCACTGTGCACTATGATTTGGCGTAAACCAGCAGTCGTTTTGCACTGTGCGCTGTGCTTTGGCGTAAACCAACAGTCGTTTTGCACTGTGCACTATGCTTTTGCGTAAACCAACAGTCGTTTTGCACTGTGCACTATGCTTTTGCGTAAATCAACAGTCGTGTTGCACTGTGCACTATGCTTTTGCGTAAACCAACAGTCGTGTTGCACTGTGCACTATGCTTTTGCGTAAACCAACAGTCGTTTTGCACTGTGCGCTGTGCTTTTGCTTAAAATAACAGTCGTGTTGCACTGTGCACTATGCTTTTGCGTAAACCAACAGTCGTTTTGCACTGTGCACCATGCTTTGGCGTAAACCAGCAGTCGTTTTGCACTGTGCACTATGCTTTTGCGTAAACCAACAGTCGTTTTGCACTGTGCACCATGCTTTGGCGTAAACCAGCAGTCGTTTTGCACTGTGCACTATGCTTTTGCGTAAACCAACAGTCGTTTTGCACTGTGCGCTGTGCTTTGGCGTAAACCAAGTCATTTTGCACTGTGCACTATGCTTTTGCGTAAACCAACAGTCGTTTTGCACTGTGCGCTGTGCTTTGGCGTAAACCAACAGTCGTTTTGCACTGTGCACTATGATTTGGCGTAAACCAGCAGTCGTTTTGCACTGTGCGCTGTGCTTTGGCGTAAACCAACAGTCGTTTTGCACTGTGCACTATGATTTGGCGTAAACCAGCAGTCGTTTTGCACTGTGCGCTGTGCTTTGGCGTAAACCAACAGTCGTTTTGCACTGTGCACTATGATTTGGCGTAAACCAACAGTCGTTTTGCACTGTGCACTATGCTTTTGCTTAAAATAACAGTCGTGTTGCACTGTGCACTATGCTTTTGCGTAAACCAACAGTCGTTTTGCACTGTGCACCATGCTTTGGCGTAAACCAGCAGTCGTTTTGCACTGTGCACTATGCTTTTGCGTAAACCAACAGTCGTTTTGCACTGTGCACCATGCTTTGGCGTAAACCAGCAGTCGTTTTGCACTGTGCACTATGCTTTTGCGTAAACCAACAGTCGTTTTGCACTGTGCGCTGTGCTTTGGCGTAAACCAAGTCATTTTGCACTGTGCACTATGCTTTTGCGTAAACCAACAGTCGCTTTGCACTGTGCTCTGTGCTTTGGCGTAAACCAACAGTCATTTTGCACTGTGCACTATGCTTTTGCGTAAACCAACAGTCGTTTTGCACTGTGCACCATGCTTTGGCGTAAACCAGCAGTCGTTTTGCACTGTGCACTATGCTTTGGCGTAAACCAACAGTCATTTTGCACTGTGCACTATGCTTTTGCGTAAACCAACAGTCGTTTTGCACTGTGCGCTGTGCTTTGGCGTAAACCAACAGTCGTTTTGCACTGTGCACCATGCTTTGGTGTAAACCAGCAGTCGTTTTGCACTGTGCACTATGCTTTTGCGTAAACCAGCAGTCGTTTTGCACTGTGCACTATGCTTTGGCGTAAACCAACAGTCATTTTGCACTGTGCACTATGCTTTGGCGTAAACCAACAGTCGTTTTGCACTGTGCACTATGCTTTTGCGTAAACCAACAGTCGTTTTGCACTGTGCGCTGTGCTTTGGCGTAAACCAACAGTCATTTTGCACTGTGCACTATGCTTTGGCGTAAACCAGCAGTCGTTTTGCACTGTGCACTATGCTTTGGCGTAAACCAACAGTCATTTTGCACTGTGCACCATGCTTTGGCGTAAACCAGCAGTCGTTTTGCACTGTGCACTATGCTTTTGCGTAAACCAACAGTCGTTTTGCACTGTGCACCATGCTTTGGCGTAAACCAGCAGTCGTTTTGCACTGTGCACTATGCTTTTGCGTAAACCAACAGTCGTTTTGCACTGTGCACCATGCTTTGGCGTAAACCAGCAGTCGTTTTGCACTGTGCACTATGCTTTTGCTTAAACGAACTGTCATTTTGCACTGTGCACTATGCTCTGGCGTAAACCAACAGTCGTTTTTCACTGTGCACTATGCTTTTGCGTAAACCAACAGTCGTTTTGCACTGTGCACTATGATTTGGCGTAAACCAGCAGTCGTTTTGCACTGTGCGCTGTGCTTTGGCGTAAACCAACAGTCGTTTTGCACTGTGCACTATGCTTTTGCGTAAACCAACAGTCGTTTTGCACTGTGCACTATGCTTTTGCGTAAATCAACAGTCGTGTTGCACTGTGCACTATGCTTTTGCGTAAACCAACAGTCGTGTTGCACTGTGCACTATGCTTTTGCGTAAACCAACAGTCGTTTTGCACTGTGCGCTGTGCTTTTGCTTAAAATAACAGTCGTGTTGCACTGTGCACTATGCTTTTGCGTAAACCAACAGTCGTTTTGCACTGTGCACCATGCTTTGGCGTAAACCAGCAGTCGTTTTGCACTGTGCACTATGCTTTTGCGTAAACCAACAGTCGTTTTGCACTGTGCACCATGCTTTGGCGTAAACCAGCAGTCGTTTTGCACTGTGCACTATGCTTTTGCGTAAACCAACAGTCGTTTTGCACTGTGCGCTGTGCTTTGGCGTAAACCAAGTCATTTTGCACTGTGCACTATGCTTTTGCGTAAACCAACAGTCGTTTTGCACTGTGCGCTGTGCTTTGGCGTAAACCAACAGTCGTTTTGCACTGTGCACTATGATTTGGCGTAAACCAGCAGTCGTTTTGCACTGTGCGCTGTGCTTTGGCGTAAACCAACAGTCGTTTTGCACTGTGCACTATGATTTGGCGTAAACCAGCAGTCGTTTTGCACTGTGCGCTGTGCTTTGGCGTAAACCAACAGTCGTTTTGCACTGTGCACTATGATTTGGCGTAAACCAACAGTCGTTTTGCACTGTGCACTATGCTTTTGCTTAAAATAACAGTCGTGTTGCACTGTGCACTATGCTTTTGCGTAAACCAACAGTCGTTTTGTACTGTGCACCATGCTTTGGCGTAAACCAGCAGTCGTTTTGCACTGTGCACTATGCTTTTGCGTAAACCAACAGTCGTTTTGCACTGTGCACCATGCTTTGGCGTAAACCAGCAGTCGTTTTGCACTGTGCACTATGCTTTTGCGTAAACCAACAGTCGTTTTGCACTGTGCGCTGTGCTTTGGCGTAAACCAAGTCATTTTGCACTGTGCACTATGCTTTTGCGTAAACCAACAGTCGCTTTGCACTGTGCTCTGTGCTTTGGCGTAAACCAACAGTCATTTTGCACTGTGCACTATGCTTTTGCGTAAACCAACAGTCGTTTTGCACTGTGCACCATGCTTTGGCGTAAACCAGCAGTCGTTTTGCACTGTGCACTATGCTTTGGCGTAAACCAACAGTCATTTTGCACTGTGCACTATGCTTTTGCGTAAACCAACAGTCGTTTTGCACTGTGCGCTGTGCTTTGGCGTAAACCAACAGTCGTTTTGCACTGTGCACCATGCTTTGGTGTAAACCAGCAGTCGTTTTGCACTGTGCACTATGCTTTTGCGTAAACCAGCAGTCGTTTTGCACTGTGCACTATGCTTTGGCGTAAACCAACAGTCATTTTGCACTGTGCACTATGCTTTGGCGTAAACCAACAGTCGTTTTGCACTGTGCACTATGCTTTTGCGTAAACCAACAGTCGTTTTGCACTGTGCGCTGTGCTTTGGCGTAAACCAACAGTCATTTTGCACTGTGCACTATGCTTTGGCGTAAACCAGCAGTCGTTTTGCACTGTGCACTATGCTTTGGCGTAAACCAACAGTCATTTTGCACTGTGCACCATGCTTTGGCGTAAACCAGCAGTCGTTTTGCACTGTGCACTATGCTTTTGCGTAAACCAACAGTCGTTTTGCACTGTGCACCATGCTTTGGCGTAAACCAGCAGTCGTTTTGCACTGTGCACTATGCTTTTGCGTAAACCAACAGTCGTTTTGCACTGTGCACCATGCTTTGGCGTAAACCAGCAGTCGTTTTGCACTGTGCACTATGCTTTTGCTTAGACGAACTGTCATTTTGCACTGTGCACTATGCTCTGGCGTAAACCAACAGTCGTTTTTCACTGTGCACTATGCTTTTGCGTAAACCAACAGTCGTTTTGCACTGTGCACTATGATTTGGCGTAAACCAGCAGTCGTTTTGCACTGTGCGCTGTGCTTTGGCGTAAACCAACAGTCGTTTTGCACTGTGCACTATGCTTTTGCGTAAACCAACAGTCGTTTTGCACTGTGCACTATGCTTTTGCGTAAATCAACAGTCGTGTTGCACTGTGCACTATGCTTTTGCGTAAACCAACAGTCGTGTTGCACTGTGCACTATGCTTTTGCGTAAACCAACAGTCGTTTTGCACTGTGCGCTGTGCTTTTGCTTAAAATAACAGTCGTGTTGCACTGTGCACTATGCTTTTGCGTAAACCAACAGTCGTTTTGCACTGTGCACCATGCTTTGGCGTAAACCAGCAGTCGTTTTGCACTGTGCACTATGCTTTTGCGTAAACCAGCAGTCGTTTTGCATTGTGCGCTGTGCTTTGGCGTAAACCAACAGTCGTTTTGCACTGTGCACTATGATTTGGCGTAAACCAGCAGTCGTTTTGCACTGTGCACTATGCTTTGGCGTAAACCAACAGTCATTTTGCACTGTGCACTATGCTTTGGCGTAAATCAGCAGTCGTTTTGCACTGTGCACTATGCTTTGGCGTAAACCAACAGTCATTTTGCACTGTGCACCATGCTTTGGCGTAAACCAGCAGTCGTTTTGCACTGTGCGCTGTGCTTTGGCGTAAACCAACAGTCGTTTTGCACTGTGCACTATGATTTGGCGTAAACCAGCAGTCGTTTTGCACTGTGCACTATGCTTTTCCGTAAACCAACAGTCGTTTTGCACTGTGCACTATGCTTTTGCGTAAACCAACAGTCGTTTTGCACTTTGCGCTGTGCTTTGGCGTAAACCAACAGTCATTTTGCACTGTGCACTATGCTTTGGCGTAAACCAGCAGTCGTTTTGCACTGTGCACTATGCTTTTGCGTAAACCAACAGTCGTTTTGCACTGTGCACCATGCTTTGGCGTAAACCAGCAGTCGGTTTGCACTGTGCGCTGTGCTTTGGTGTAAACCAACAGTCATTTTGCACTGTGCACTATGCTTTGGCGTAAACCAGCAGTCGTTTTGCACTGTGCACTATGCTTTTGCGTAAACCAACAGTCGTTTTGCACTGTGCACTATGCTTTTGCGTAAACCAACAGTCGTTTTGCACTGTGCACCATGCCTTGGCGTAAACCAGCAGTCGTTTTGCACTGTGCGCTGTGCTTTGGCGTAAACCAACAGTCATTTTGCACTGTGCACTATGCTTTGGCGTAAACCAGCAGTCGTTTTGCACTGTGCACTATGCTTTTGCGTAAACCAACAGTCGTTTTGCACAGTGCACTATGCTTTTGCGAAAACCAACAGTCGTTTTGCACTGTGCGCTGTGCTTTGGCGTAAACCAACAGTCATTTTGCACTGTGCACTATGCTTTGGCGTAAACCAGCAGTCGTTTTGCACTGTGCACTATGCTTTTGCGTAAAATAACAGTCGTGTTGCACTGTGCACTATGCTTTTGCGTAAACCAACAGTCGTTTTGCACTGTGCACCATGCTTTGGCGTAAACCAGCAGTCGTTTTGCACTGTGCACTATGCTTTTGCGTAAACCAACAGTCGTTTTGCACTGTGCACCATGCTTTGGCGTAAACCAACAGTCGTTTTGCACTGTGCACTATGATTTGGCGTAAACCAGCAGTCGTTTTGCACTGTGCGCTGTGCTTTGGCGTAAACCAACAGTCGTTTTGCACTGTGCACTATGATTTGGCGTAAACCAGCAGTCGTATTGCACTGCGCACTATGCTTTTGCGTAAACCAACAGTCGTTTTGCACTGTGCACTATGCTTTTGCGTAAACCAACAGTCGTGTTGCACTGTGCACTATGCTTTTGCGTAAACTAACAGTCGTTTTGCACTGTGCGCTGTGCTTTGGCGTAAACCAACAGTCGTTTTGCACTGTGCACTATGATTTGGCGTAAACCAGCAGTCGTTTTGCACTGTGCACTATGCTTTTGCGTAAACCAACAGTCGTTTTGCACTGTGCACTATGCTTTTGCGTAAACCAACAGTCGTTTTGCACTGTGCACTATGCTTTTGCGTAAACCAACAGTCGTGTTGCACTGTGCACTATGCTTTTGCGTAAACCAACAGTCGTTTTGCACTGTGCGCTGTGCTTTGGCGTAAACCAACAGTCGTTTTGCACTGTGCACTATGATTTGGCGTAAGCCAGCAGTCGTTTTGCACTGTGCGCTGTGCTTTGGCGTAAACCAAAAGTCGTTTTGCACTGTGCACTATGATTTGGCGTAAACCAGCAGTCGTTTTGCACTGTGCACTATGCTTTTGCGTAAACCAACAGTCGTTTTGCACTGTGCACTATGCTTTTGCGTAAACCAACAGTCGTTTTGCACTGTGCGCTGTGCTTTGGCGTAAACCAACAGTAATTTTGCACTGTGCACTATGCTTTGGCGTAAACCAGCAGTCGTTTTGCACTGTGCACTATGCTTTTGCGTAAACCAACAGTCGTTTTGTACTGTGCACCATGCTTTGGCGTAAACCAGCAGTCGTTTTGCACTGTGCGCTGTGCTTTGGCGTAAACCAACAGTCGTTTTGCACTGTGCACTATGCTTTTGCGTAAACCAACAGTCGTTTTGCACTGTGCACTATGCTTTTGCGTAAACCAACAGTCGTTTTGCACTGTGCGCTGTGCTTTGGCGTAAACCAAGCGTCGTTTTGCACTGTGCACTATGATTTTGCGTAAACCAACAGTCGTTTTGCACTGTGCACCATGCTTTGGCGTAAACCAGCAGTCGTTTTGCACTGTGCACTATGCTTTTGCGTAAACCAACAGTCGTTTTGCACTGTGCGCTGTGCTTTGGCGTAAACCAACAGTCATTTTGCACTGTGCACTATGCTTTGGCGTAAACCAGCAGTCGTTTTGCACTGTGCACTATGCTTTTGCGTAAACCAACAGTCGTTTTGCACTGTGCACCATGCTTTTGCGTAAACCAACAGACGTTTTGCACTGTGCACTATGCTTTTGCGTAAACCAGCAGTCGTTTTGCACTGTGCACTATGCTTTTGCGTAAACCAACAGTCGTTTTGCACTGTGCACCATGCTTTGGCGTAAACCAGCAGTCGTTTTGCACTGTGCACTATGCTTTTGCGTAAACCAACAGTCGTTTTGCACTGTGCACTATGCTTTTGCGTAAACCAGCAGTCGTTTTGCACTGTGCACTATGCTTTTGCGTAAACCAACAGTCGTTTTGCACTGTGCGCTGTGCTTTGGCGTAAACCAGCAGTCGTTTTGCACTGTGCACTATGATTTGGCGTAAACCAGCAGTCGTATTGCGTTGCGCACTATGCTTTTGCGTAAACCAACAGTCATTTTGCACTGTGCACTATGCTTTGGCGTAAACCAGCAGTCGTTTTGCACTGTGCACTATGCTTTTGCGTAAACCAACAGTCGTTTTGCACTGTGCACCATGCTTTTGCGTAAACCAACAGTCGTTTTGCACTGTGCACTATGCTTTTGCGTAAACCAACAGTCATTTTGCACTGTGCACTATGCTTTGGCGTAAACCAACAGTCGTTTTGCACTGTGCACTATGCTTTTGCGTAAACCAACAGTCGTTTTGCACTGTGCACTATGCTTTTGCGTAAACCAACAGTCGTTTTGCACTGTGCACTATGCTTTTGCGTAAACCAACAGTCGTGTTGCACTGTGCACTATGCTTTTGCGTAAACCAACAGTCGTTTTGCACTGTGCGCTGTGCTTTTGCGTAAACCAACAGTCGTTTTGCACTGTGCGCTGTGCTTTGGCGTAAACCAACAGTCGTTTTGCACTGTGCACTATGATTTGGCGTAAACCAGCAGTCGTTTTGCACTGTGCGCTGTGCTTTGGCGTAAACCAACAGTCATTTTGCACTGTGCACTATGCTTTGGCGTAAACCAGCAGTCGTTTTGCACTGTGCACTATGCTTTTGCGTAAAATAACAGTCGTGTTGCACTGTGCACTATGCTTTTGCGTAAACCAACAGTCGTTTTGCACTGTGCACCATGCTTTGGCGTAAACCAGCAGTCGTTTTGCACTGTGCACTATGCTTTTGCGTAAACCAACAGTCGTTTTGCACTGTGCACCATGCTTTGGCGTAAACCAACAGTCGTTTTGCACTGTGCACTATGATTTGGCGTAAACCAGCAGTCGTTTTGCACTGTGCGCTGTGCTTTGGCGTAAACCAACAGTCGTTTTGCACTGTGCACTATGATTTGGCGTAAACCAGCAGTCGTATTGCACTGCGCACTATGCTTTTGCGTAAACCAACAGTCGTTTTGCACTGTGCACTATGCTTTTGCGTAAACCAACAGTCGTTTTGCACTGTGCACTATGCTTTTGCGTAAACCAACAGTCGTGTTGCACTGTGCACTATGCTTTTGCGTAAACCAACAGTCGTTTTGCACTGTGCGCTGTGCTTTGGCGTAAACCAACAGTCGTTTTGCACTGTGCACTATGATTTGGCGTAAACCAGCAGTCGTTTTGCACTGTGCACTATGCTTTTGCGTAAACCAACAGTCGTTTTGCACTGTGCACTATGCTTTTGCGTAAACCAACAGTCGTTTTGCACTGTGCACTATGCTTTTGCGTAAACCAACAGTCGTGTTGCACTGTGCACTATGCTTTTGCGTAAACCAACAGTCGTTTTGCACTGTGCGCTGTGCTTTGGCGTAAACCAACAGTCGTTTTGCACTGTGCACTATGATTTGGCGTAAGCCAGCAGTCGTTTTGCACTGTGCACTGTGCTTTGGCGTAAACCAAAAGTCGTTTTGCACTGTGCACTATGATTTGGCGTAAACCAGCAGTCGTTTTGCACTGTGCACTATGCTTTTGCGTAAACCAACAGTCGTTTTGCACTGTGCACTATGCTTTTGCGTAAACCAACAGTCGTTTTGCACTGTGCGCTGTGCTTTGGCGTAAACCAACAGTAATTTTGCACTGTGCACTATGCTTTGGCGTAAACCAGCAGTCGTTTTGCACTGTGCACTATGCTTTTGCGTAAACCAACAGTCGTTTTGCACTGTGCACCATGCTTTGGCGTAAACCAGCAGTCGTTTTGCACTGTGCGCTGTGCTTTGGCGTAAACCAACAGTCATTTTGCACTGTGCACTATGCTTTGGCGTAAACCAGCAGTCGTTTTGCACTGTGCACTATGCTTTTGCGTAAACCAACAGTCGTTTTGCACTGTGCACTATGCTTTTGCGTAAACCAACAGTCGTTTTGCACTGTGCACTGTGCTTTATCGTAAACCAAGCGTCGTTTTGCACTGTGCACTATGATTTTGCGTAAACCAACAGTCGTTTTGCACTGTGCACCATGCTTTGGCGTAAACCAGCAGTCGTTTTGCACTGTGCACTATGCTTTCGTGTAAACCAACAGTCGTTTTGCACTGTGCACTATGCTTTTGCGTAAACCAACAGTCGTTTTGCACTGTGCACCATGCTTTGGCGTAAACCAGCAGTCGTTTTGCACTGTGCACTATGCTTTTGCGTAAACCAACAGTCGTTTTGCACTGTGCGCTGTGCTTTGGCGTAAACCAACAGTCATTTTGCACTGTGCACTATGCTTTGGCGTAAACCAGCAGTCGTTTTGCACTGTGCACTATGCTTTTGCGTAAACCAGCAGTCGTTTTGCACTGTGCACTATGCTTTTGCGTAAACCAACAGTCGTTTTGCACTGTGCACCATGCTTTGGCGTAAACCAGCAGTCGTTTTGCACTGTGCACTATGCTTTTGCGTAAACCAACAGTCGTTTTGCACTGTGCACTATGCTTTTGCGTAAACCAGCAGTCGTTTTGCACTGTGCACTATGCTTTGGCGTAAACCAGCAGTCGTTTTGCACTGTGCGCTGTGCTTTGGCGTAAACCAACAGTCATTTTGCACTGTGCACCATGCTTTGGCGTAAACCAGCAGTCGTTTTGCACTGTGCGCTGTGCTTTGGCGTAAACCAACAGTCGTTTTGCACTGTGCACTATGCTTTTGCGTAAACCAACAGTCGTTTTGCACTGTGCGCTGTGCTTTGGCGTAAACCAACAGTAATTTTGCACTGTGCACTATGCTTTGGCGTAAACCAGCAGTCGTTTTGCACTGTGCACTATGCTTTTGCGTAAACCAGCAGTCGTTTTGCATTGTGCGCTGTGCTTTGGCGTAAACCAACAGTCGTTTTGCACTGTGCACTATGATTTGGCGTAAACCAGCAGTCGTTTTGCACTGTGCACTATGCTTTGGCGTAAACCAACAGTCATTTTGCACTGTGCACTATGCTTTGGCGTAAATCAGCAGTCGTTTTGCACTGTGCACTATGCTTTGGCGTAAACCAACAGTCGTTTTGCACTGTGCACTATGCTTTTGCGTAAACCAACAGTCGTTTTGCACTGTGCGCTGTGCTTTGGCGTAAACCAACAGTAATTTTGCACTGTGCACTATGCTTTGGCGTAAACCAGCAGTCGTTTTGCACTGTGCACTATGCTTTTGCGTAAACCAACAGTCGTTTTGTACTGTGCACCATGCTTTGGCGTAAACCAGCAGTCGTTTTGCACTGTGCGCTGTGCTTTGGCGTAAACCAACAGTCGTTTTGCACTGTGCACTATGCTTTTGCGTAAACCAACAGTCGTTTTGCACTGTGCACCATGCTTTGGCGTAAACCAGCAGTCGTTTTGCACTGTGCGCTGTGCTTTGGCGTAAACCAACAGTAATTTTGCACTGTGCACTATGCTTTGGCGTAAACCAGCAGTCGTTTTGCACTGTGCACTATGCTTTGGCGTAAACCAACAGTCGTTTTGCACTGTGCACTATGCTTTGGCGTAAATCAGCAGTCGTTTTGCACTGTGCACTATGCTTTGGCGTAAACCAACAGTCGTTTTGCACTGTGCACTATGCTTTTGCGTAAACCAACAGTCGTTTTGCACTGTGCACTATGCTTTTGCGTAAACCAACAGTCATTTTGCACTGTGCACTATGCTTTGGCGTAAACCAGCAGTCGTTTTGCACTGTGCGCTGTGCTTTGGCGTAAACCAACAGTAATTTTGCACTGTGCACTATGCTTTGGCGTAAACCAGCAGTCGTTTTGCACTGTGCACTATGCTTTTGCGTAAACCAGCAGTCGTTTTGCATTGTGCGCTGTGCTTTGGCGTAAACCAACAGTCGTTTTGCACTGTGCACTATGATTTGGCGTAAACCAGCAGTCGTTTTGCACTGTGCACTATGCTTTGGCGTAAACCAACAGTAATTTTGCACTGTGCACTATGCTTTGGCGTAAACCAGCAGTCGTTTTGCACTGTGCACTATGCTTTTGCGTAAACCAACAGTCGTTTTGTACTGTGCACCATGCTTTGGCGTAAACCAGCAGTCGTTTTGCACTGTGCGCTGTGCTTTGGCGTAAACCAACAGTCGTGTTGCACTGTGCACTATGCTTTTGCGTAAACCAACAGTCGTTTTGCACTGTGCGCTGTGCTTTTGCGTAAACCAACAGTCGTTTTGCACTGTGCGCTGTGCTTTGGCGTAAACCAACAGTCGTTTTGCACTGTGCACTATGATTTGGCGTAAACCAGCAGTCGTTTTGCACTGTGCGCTGTGCTTTGGCGTAAACCAACAGTCGTTTTGCACTGTGCACTATGCTTTTGCGTAAACCAACAGTCGTTTTGCACTGTGCACTATGCTTTTGCGTAAACCAACAGTCGTGTTGCACTGTGCACTATGCTTTTGCGTAAACCAACAGTCGTTTTGCACTGTGCGCTGTGCTTTTGCGTAAACCAACAGTCGTTTTGCACTGTGCGCTGTGCTTTGGCGTAAACCAACAGTCGTTTTGCACTGTGCACTATGATTTGGCGTAAACCAGCAGTCGTTTTGCACTGTGCGCTGTGCTTTGGCGTAAACCAACAGTCATTTTGCACTGTGCACTATGCTTTGGCGTAAACCAGCAGTCGTTTTGCACTGTGCACTATGCTTTTGCGTAAAATAACAGTCGTGTTGCACTGTGCACTATGCTTTTGCGTAAACCAACAGTCGTTTTGCACTGTGCACCATGCTTTGGCGTAAACCAGCAGTCGTTTTGCACTGTGCACTATGCTTTTGCGTAAACCAACAGTCGTTTTGCACTGTGCACCATGCTTTGGCGTAAACCAACAGTCGTTTTGCACTGTGCACTATGATTTGGCGTAAACCAGCAGTCGTTTTGCACTGTGCGCTGTGCTTTGGCGTAAACCAACAGTCGTTTTGCACTGTGCACTATGATTTGGCGTAAACCAGCAGTCGTATTGCACTGCGCACTATGCTTTTGCGTAAACCAACAGTCGTTTTGCACTGTGCACTATGCTTTTGCGTAAACCAACAGTCGTTTTGCACTGTGCACTATGCTTTTGCGTAAACCAACAGTCGTGTTGCACTGTGCACTATGCTTTTGCGTAAACCAACAGTCGTTTTGCACTGTGCGCTGTGCTTTGGCGTAAACCAACAGTCGTTTTGCACTGTGCACTATGATTTGGCGTAAACCAGCAGTCGTTTTGCACTGTGCACTATGCTTTTGCGTAAACCAACAGTCGTTTTGCACTGTGCACTATGCTTTTGCGTAAACCAACAGTCGTGTTGCACTGTGCACTATGCTTTTGCGTAAACCAACAGTCGTTTTGCACTGTGCGCTGTGCTTTGGCGTAAACCAACAGTCGTTTTGCACTGTGCACTATGATTTGGCGTAAGCCAGCAGTCGTTTTGCACTGTGCACTGTGCTTTGGCGTAAACCAAAAGTCGTTTTGCACTGTGCACTATGATTTGGCGTAAACCAGCAGTCGTTTTGCACTGTGCACTATGCTTTTGCGTAAACCAACAGTCGTTTTGCACTGTGCACTATGCTTTTGCGTAAACCAACAGTCGTTTTGCACTGTGCGCTGTGCTTTGGCGTAAACCAACAGTAATTTTGCACTGTGCACTATGCTTTGGCGTAAACCAGCAGTCGTTTTGCACTGTGCACTATGCTTTTGCGTAAACCAACAGTCGTTTTGCACTGTGCACCATGCTTTGGCGTAAACCAGCAGTCGTTTTGCACTGTGCGCTGTGCTTTGGCGTAAACCAACAGTCATTTTGCACTGTGCACTATGCTTTGGCGTAAACCAGCAGTCGTTTTGCACTGTGCACTATGCTTTTGCGTAAACCAACAGTCGTTTTGCACTGTGCACTATGCTTTTGCGTAAACCAACAGTCGTTTTGCACTGTGCACTGTGCTTTATCGTAAACCAAGCGTCGTTTTGCACTGTGCACTATGATTTTGCGTAAACCAACAGTCGTTTTGCACTGTGCACCATGCTTTGGCGTAAACCAGCAGTCGTTTTGCACTGTGCACTATGCTTTCGTGTAAACCAACAGTCGTTTTGCACTGTGCACTATGCTTTTGCGTAAACCAACAGTCGTTTTGCACTGTGCACCATGCTTTGGCGTAAACCAGCAGTCGTTTTGCACTGTGCACTATGCTTTTGCGTAAACCAACAGTCGTTTTGCACTGTGCGCTGTGCTTTGGCGTAAACCAACAGTCATTTTGCACTGTGCACTATGCTTTGGCGTAAACCAGCAGTCGTTTTGCACTGTGCACTATGCTTTTGCGTAAACCAGCAGTCGTTTTGCACTGTGCACTATGCTTTTGCGTAAACCAACAGTCGTTTTGCACTGTGCACCATGCTTTGGCGTAAACCAGCAGTCGTTTTGCACTGTGCACTATGCTTTTGCGTAAACCAACAGTCGTTTTGCACTGTGCACTATGCTTTTGCGTAAACCAGCAGTCGTTTTGCACTGTGCACTATGCTTTGGCGTAAACCAGCAGTCGTTTTGCACTGTGCGCTGTGCTTTGGCGTAAACCAACAGTCATTTTGCACTGTGCACCATGCTTTGGCGTAAACCAGCAGTCGTTTTGCACTGTGCGCTGTGCTTTGGCGTAAACCAACAGTCGTTTTGCACTGTGCACTATGCTTTTGCGTAAACCAACAGTCGTTTTGCACTGTGCGCTGTGCTTTGGCGTAAACCAACAGTAATTTTGCACTGTGCACTATGCTTTGGCGTAAACCAGCAGTCGTTTTGCACTGTGCACTATGCTTTTGCGTAAACCAGCAGTCGTTTTGCATTGTGCGCTGTGCTTTGGCGTAAACCAACAGTCGTTTTGCACTGTGCACTATGATTTGGCGTAAACCAGCAGTCGTTTTGCACTGTGCACTATGCTTTGGCGTAAACCAACAGTCATTTTGCACTGTGCACTATGCTTTGGCGTAAATCAGCAGTCGTTTTGCACTGTGCACTATGCTTTGGCGTAAACCAACAGTCGTTTTGCACTGTGCACTATGCTTTTGCGTAAACCAACAGTCGTTTTGCACTGTGCGCTGTGCTTTGGCGTAAACCAACAGTAATTTTGCACTGTGCACTATGCTTTGGCGTAAACCAGCAGTCGTTTTGCACTGTGCACTATGCTTTTGCGTAAACCAACAGTCGTTTTGTACTGTGCACCATGCTTTGGCGTAAACCAGCAGTCGTTTTGCACTGTGCGCTGTGCTTTGGCGTAAACCAACAGTCGTTTTGCACTGTGCACTATGCTTTTGCGTAAACCAACAGTCGTTTTGCACTGTGCACCATGCTTTGGCGTAAACCAGCAGTCGTTTTGCACTGTGCGCTGTGCTTTGGCGTAAACCAACAGTAATTTTGCACTGTGCACTATGCTTTGGCGTAAACCAGCAGTCGTTTTGCACTGTGCACTATGCTTTGGCGTAAACCAACAGTCGTTTTGCACTGTGAACTATGCTTTGGCGTAAATCAGCAGTCGTTTTGCACTGTGCACTATGCTTTGGCGTAAACCAACAGTCGTTTTGCACTGTGCACTATGCTTTTGCGTAAACCAACAGTCGTTTTGCACTGTGCACTATGCTTTTGCGTAAACCAACAGTCATTTTGCACTGTGCACTATGCTTTGGCGTAAACCAGCAGTCGTTTTGCACTGTGCGCTGTGCTTTGGCGTAAACCAACAGTAATTTTGCACTGTGCACTATGCTTTGGCGTAAACCAGCAGTCGTTTTGCACTGTGCACTATGCTTTTGCGTAAACCAGCAGTCGTTTTGCATTGTGCGCTGTGCTTTGGCGTAAACCAACAGTCGTTTTGCACTGTGCACTATGATTTGGCGTAAATCAGCAGTCGTTTTGCACTGTGCACTATGCTTTGGCGTAAACCAACAGTCATTTTGCACTGTGCACTATGCTTTGGCGTAAATCAGCAGTCGTTTTGCACTGTGCACTATGCTTTGGCGTAAACCAACAGTCGTTTTGCACTGTGCACTATGCTTTTGCGTAAACCAACAGTCGTTTTGCACTGTGCGCTGTGCTTTGGCGTAAACCAACAGTAATTTTGCACTGTGCACTATGCTTTGGCGTAAACCAGCAGTCGTTTTGCACTGTGCACTATGCTTTGGCGTAAACCAACAGTAATTTTGCACTGTGCACTATGCTTTGGCGTAAACCAGCAGTCGTTTTGCACTGTGCACTATGCTTTTGCGTAAACCAACAGTCGTTTTGTACTGTGCACCATGCTTTGGCGTAAACCAGCAGTCATTTTGCACTGTGCGCTGTGCTTTGGCGTAAACCAACAGTCGTTTTGCACTGTGCACTATGCTTTTGCGTAAACCAACAGTCGTTTTGCACTGTGCACCATGCTTTGGCGTAAACCAGCAGTCGTTTTGCACTGTGCGCTGTGCTTTGGCGTAAACCAACAGTCATTTTGCACTGTGCACCATGCTTTGGCGTAAACCAGCAGTCGTTTTGCACTGTGCGCTGTGCTTTGGCGTAAACCAACAGTCATTTTGCACTGTGCACCATGCTTTGGCGTAAACCAGCAGTCGTTTTGCACTGTGCGCTGTGCTTTGGCGTAAACCAACAGTCGTTTTGCACTGTGCACTATGCTTTTGCGTAAACCAACAGTCGTTTTGCACTGTGCGCTGTGCTTTGGCGTAAACCAACAGTAATTTTGCACTGTGCACTATGCTTTGGCGTAAACCAGCAGTCGTTTTGCACTGTGCACTATGCTTTTGCGTAAACCAGCAGTCGTTTTGCATTGTGCGCTGTGCTTTGGCGTAAACCAACAGTCGTTTTGCACTGTGCACTATGATTTGGCGTAAACCAGCAGTCGTTTTGCACTGTGCACTATGCTTTGGCGTAAACCAACAGTCATTTTGCACTGTGCACTATGCTTTGGCGTAAATCAGCAGTCGTTTTGCACTGTGCACTATGCTTTGGCGTAAACCAACAGTCATTTTGCACTGTGCACCATGCTTTGGCGTAAACCAGCAGTCGTTTTGCACTGTGCGCTGTGCTTTGGCGTAAACCAACAGTCGTTTTGCACTGTGCACTATGCTTTTGCGTAAACCAACAGTCATTTTGCACTGTGCACTATGCTTTGGCGTAAACCAGCAGTCGTTTTGCACTGTGCGCTGTGCTTTGGCGTAAACCAACAGTAATTTTGCACTGTGCACTATGCTTTGGCGTAAACCAGCAGTCGTTTTGCACTGTGCACTATGCTTTTGCGTAAACCAGCAGTCGTTTTGCATTGTGCGCTGTGCTTTTGCGTAAACCAGCAGTCGTTTTGCACTGTGCACTATGCTTTGGCGTAAACCAACAGTCATTTTGCACTGTGCACTATGCTTTGGCGTAAATCAGCAGTCGTTTTGCACTGTGCACTATGCTTTGGCGTAAACCAACAGTCATTTTGCACTGTGCACCATGCTTTGGCGTAAACCAGCAGTCGTTTTGCACTGTGCGCTGTGCTTTGGCGTAAACCAACAGTCGTTTTGCACTGTGCACTATGCTTTTGCGTAAACCAACAGTCATTTTGCACTGTGCACTATGCTTTGGCGTAAACCAGCAGTCGTTTTGCACTGTGCGCTGTGCTTTGGCGTAAACCAACAGTAATTTTGCACTGTGCACTATGCTTTGGCGTAAACCAGCAGTCGTTTTGCACTGTGCACTATGCTTTGGCGTAAACCAACAGTCGTTTTGCACTGTGAACTATGCTTTGGCGTAAATCAGCAGTCGTTTTGCACTGTGCACTATGCTTTGGCGTAAACCAACAGTCGTTTTGCACTGTGCACTATGCTTTTGCGTAAACCAACAGTCGTTTTGCACTGTGCACTATGCTTTTGCGTAAACCAACAGTCATTTTGCACTGTGCACTATGCTTTGGCGTAAACCAGCAGTCGTTTTGCACTGTGCGCTGTGCTTTGGCGTAAACCAACAGTAATTTTGCACTGTGCACTATGCTTTGGCGTAAACCAGCAGTCGTTTTGCACTGTGCACTATGCTTTTGCGTAAACCAGCAGTCGTTTTGCATTGTGCGCTGTGCTTTGGCGTAAACCAACAGTCGTTTTGCACTGTGCACTATGATTTGGCGTAAACCAGCAGTCGTTTTGCACTGTGCACTATGCTTTGGCGTAAACCAACAGTCATTTTGCACTGTGCACTATGCTTTGGCGTAAATCAGCAGTCGTTTTGCACTGTGCACTATGCTTTGGCGTAAACCAACAGTCGTTTTGCACTGTGTACTATGCTTTTGCGTAAACCAACAGTCGTTTTGCACTGTGCGCTGTGCTTTGGCGTAAACCAACAGTAATTTTGCACTGTGCACTATGCTTTGGCGTAAACCAGCAGTCGTTTTGCACTGTGCACTATGCTTTGGCGTAAACCAACAGTAATTTTGCACTGTGCACTATGCTTTGGCGTAAACCAGCAGTCGTTTTGCACTGTGCACTATGCTTTTGCGTAAACCAACAGTCGTTTTGTACTGTGCACCATGCTTTGGCGTAAACCAGCAGTCATTTTGCACTGTGCGCTGTGCTTTGGCGTAAACCAACAGTCGTTTTGCACTGTGCACTATGCTTTTGCGTAAACCAACAGTCGTTTTGCACTGTGCACCATGCTTTGGCGTAAACCAGCAGTCGTTTTGCACTGTGCGCTGTGCTTTGGCGTAAACCAACAGTCATTTTGCACTGTGCACCATGCTTTGGCGTAAACCAGCAGTCGTTTTGCACTGTGCGCTGTGCTTTGGCGTAAACCAACAGTCATTTTGCACTGTGCACCATGCTTTGGCGTAAACCAGCAGTCGTTTTGCACTGTGCGCTGTGCTTTGGCGTAAACCAACAGTCGTTTTGCACTGTGCACTATGCTTTTGCGTAAACCAACAGTCGTTTTGCACTGTGCGCTGTGCTTTGGCGTAAACCAACAGTAATTTTGCACTGTGCACTATGCTTTGGCGTAAACCAGCAGTCGTTTTGCACTGTGCACTATGCTTTTGCGTAAACCAGCAGTCGTTTTGCATTGTGCGCTGTGCTTTGGCGTAAACCAACAGTCGTTTTGCACTGTGCACTATGATTTGGCGTAAACCAGCAGTCGTTTTGCACTGTGCACTATGCTTTGGCGTAAACCAACAGTCATTTTGCACTGTGCACTATGCTTTGGCGTAAATCAGCAGTCGTTTTGCACTGTGCACTATGCTTTGGCGTAAACCAACAGTCATTTTGCACTGTGCACCATGCTTTGGCGTAAACCAGCAGTCGTTTTGCACTGTGCGCTGTGCTTTGGCGTAAACCAACAGTCGTTTTGCACTGTGCACTATGATTTGGCGTAAACCAGCAGTCGTTTTGCACTGTGCACTATGCTTTTCCGTAAACCAACAGTCGTTTTGCACTGTGCACTATGCTTTTGCGTAAACCAACAGTCGTTTTGCACTGTGCGCTGTGCTTTGGCGTAAACCAACAGTCATTTTGCACTGTGCACTATGCTTTGGCGTAAACCAGCAGTCGTTTTGCACTGTGCACTATGCTTTTGCGTAAACCAACAGTCGTTTTGCACTGTGCACCATGCTTTGGCGTAAACCAGCAGTCGGTTTGCACTGTGCGCTGTGCTTTGGCGTAAACCAACAGTCATTTTGCACTGTGCACTATGCTTTGGCGTAAACCAGCAGTCGTTTTGCACTGTGCACTATGCTTTTGCGTAAACCAACAGTCGTTTTGCACTGTGCACTATGCTTTTGCGTAAACCAACAGTCGTTTTGCACTGTGCACCATGCCTTGGCGTAAACCAGCAGTCGTTTTGCACTGTGCGCTGTGCTTTGGCGTAAACCAACAGTCATTTTGCACTGTGCACTATGCTTTGGCGTAAACCAGCAGTCGTTTTGCACTGTGCACTATGCTTTTGCGTAAACCAACAGTCGTTTTGCACAGTGCACTATGCTTTTGCGAAAACCAACAGTCGTTTTGCACTGTGCGCTGTGCTTTGGCGTAAACCAACAGTCATTTTGCACTGTGCACTATGCTTTGGCGTAAACCAGCAGTCGTTTTGCACTGTGCACTATGCTTTTGCGTAAAATAACAGTCGTGTTGCACTGTGCACTATGCTTTTGCGTAAACCAACAGTCGTTTTGCACTGTGCACCATGCTTTGGCGTAAACCAGCAGTCGTTTTGCACTGTGCACTATGCTTTTGCGTAAACCAACAGTCGTTTTGCACTGTGCACCATGCTTTGGCGTAAACCAACAGTCGTTTTGCACTGTGCACTATGATTTGGCGTAAACCAGCAGTCGTTTTGCACTGTGCGCTGTGCTTTGGCGTAAACCAACAGTCGTTTTGCACTGTGCACTATGATTTGGCGTAAACCAGCAGTCGTATTGCACTGCGCACTATGCTTTTGCGTAAACCAACAGTCGTTTTGCACTGTGCACTATGCTTTTGCGTAAACCAACAGTCGTGTTGCACTGTGCACTATGCTTTTGCGTAAACTAACAGTCGTTTTGCACTGTGCGCTGTGCTTTGGCGTAAACCAACAGTCGTTTTGCACTGTGCACTATGATTTGGCGTAAACCAGCAGTCGTTTTGCACTGTGCACTATGCTTTTGCGTAAACCAACAGTCGTTTTGCACTGTGCACTATGCTTTTGCGTAAACCAACAGTCGTTTTGCACTGTGCACTATGCTTTTGCGTAAACCAACAGTCGTTTTGCACTGTGCACTATGCTTTTGCGTAAACCAACAGTCGTGTTGCACTGTGCACTATGCTTTTGCGTAAACCAACAGTCGTTTTGCACTGTGCGCTGTGCTTTGGCGTAAACCAACAGTCGTTTTGCACTGTGCACTATGATTTGGCGTAAGCCAGCAGTCGTTTTGCACTGTGCGCTGTGCTTTGGCGTAAACCAAAAGTCGTTTTGCACTGTGCACTATGATTTGGCGTAAACCAGCAGTCGTTTTGCACTGTGCACTATGCTTTTGCGTAAACCAACAGTCGTTTTGCACTGTGCACTATGCTTTTGCGTAAACCAACAGTCGTTTTGCACTGTGCGCTGTGCTTTGGCGTAAACCAACAGTAATTTTGCACTGTGCACTATGCTTTGGCGTAAACCAGCAGTCGTTTTGCACTGTGCACTATGCTTTTGCGTAAACCAACAGTCGTTTTGTACTGTGCACCATGCTTTGGCGTAAACCAGCAGTCGTTTTGCACTGTGCGCTGTGCTTTGGCGTAAACCAACAGTCGTTTTGCACTGTGCACTATGCTTTTGCGTAAACCAACAGTCGTTTTGCACTGTGCACCATGCTTTGGCGTAAACCAGCAGTCGTTTTGCACTGTGCGCTGTGCTTTGGCGTAAACCAACAGTCATTTTGCACTGTGCACTATGCTTTGGCGTAAACCAGCAGTCGTTTTGCACTGTGCACTATGCTTTTGCGTAAACCAACAGTCGTTTTGCACTGTGCACTATGCTTTTGCGTAAACCAACAGTCGTTTTGCACTGTGCACTGTGCTTTATCGTAAACCAAGCGTCGTTTTGCACTGTGCACTATGATTTTGCGTAAACCAACAGTCGTTTTGCACTGTGCACCATGCTTTGGCGTAAACCAGCAGTCGTTTTGCACTGTGCACTATGCTTTTGCGTAAACCAACAGTCGTTTTGCACTGTGCGCTGTGCTTTGGCGTAAACCAACAGTCATTTTGCACTGTGCACTATGCTTTGGCGTAAACCAGCAGTCGTTTTGCACTGTGCACTATGCTTTTGCGTAAACCAACAGTCGTTTTGCACTGTGCACCATGCTTTTGCGTAAACCAACAGACGTTTTGCACTGTGCACTATACTTTTGCGTAAACCAGCAGTCGTTTTGCACTGTGCACTATGCTTTTGCGTAAACCAACAGTCGTTTTGCACTGTGCACCATGCTTTGGCGTAAACCAGCAGTCGTTTTGCACTGTGCACTATGCTTTTGCGTAAACCAACAGTCGTTTTGCACTGTGCACTATGCTTTTGCGTAAACCAGCAGTCGTTTTGCACTGTGCACTATGCTTTTGCGTAAACCAACAGTCGTTTTGCACTGTGCGCTGTGCTTTGGCGTAAACCAGCAGTCGTTTTGCACTGTGCACTATGATTTGGCGTAAACCAGCAGTCGTATTGCGTTGCGCACTATGCTTTTGCGTAAACCAACAGTCATTTTGCACTGTGCACTATGCTTTGGCGTAAACCAGCAGTCGTTTTGCACTGTGCACTATGCTTTTGCGTAAACCAACAGTCGTTTTGCACTGTGCACCATGCTTTTGCGTAAACCAACAGTCGTTTTGCACTGTGCACTATGCTTTTGCGTAAACCAACAGTCATTTTGCACTGTGCACTATGCTTTGGCGTAAACCAACAGTCGTTTTGCACTGTGCACTATGCTTTTGCGTAAACCAACAGTCGTTTTGCACTGTGCACTATGCTTTTGCGTAAACCAACAGTCGTTTTGCACTGTGCACTATGCTTTTGCGTAAACCAACAGTCGTGTTGCACTGTGCACTATGCTTTTGCGTAAACCAACAGTCGTTTTGCACTGTGCGCTGTGCTTTGGCGTAAACCAACAGTCGTTTTGCACTGTGCACTATGATTTGGCGTAAACCAGCAGTCGTTTTGCACTGTGCGCTGTGCTTTGGCGTAAACCAACAGTCATTTTGCACTGTGCACTATGCTTTGGCGTAAACCAGCAGTCGTTTTGCACTGTGCACTATGCTTTTGCGTAAAATAACAGTCGTGTTGCACTGTGCACTATGCTTTTGCGTAAACCAACAGTCGTTTTGCACTGTGCACCATGCTTTGGCGTAAACCAGCAGTCGTTTTGCACTGTGCACTATGCTTTTGCGTAAACCAACAGTCGTTTTGCACTGTGCACCATGCTTTGGCGTAAACCAACAGTCGTTTTGCACTGTGCACTATGATTTGGCGTAAACCAGCAGTCGTTTTGCACTGTGCGCTGTGCTTTGGCGTAAACCAACAGTCGTTTTGCACTGTGCACTATGATTTGGCGTAAACCAGCAGTCGTATTGCACTGCGCACTATGCTTTTGCGTAAACCAACAGTCGTTTTGCACTGTGCACTATGCTTTTGCGTAAACCAACAGTCGTTTTGCACTGTGCACTATGCTTTTGCGTAAACCAACAGTCGTGTTGCACTGTGCACTATGCTTTTGCGTAAACCAACAGTCGTTTTGCACTGTGCACTATGCTTTTGCGTAAACCAACAGTCGTGTTGCACTGTGCACTATGCTTTTGCGTAAACCAACAGTCGTTTTGCACTGTGCGCTGTGCTTTGGCGTAAACCAACAGTCGTTTTGCACTGTGCACTATGATTTGGCGTAAACCAGCAGTCGTTTTGCACTGTGCACTATGCTTTTGCGTAAACCAACAGTCGTTTTGCACTGTGCACTATGCTTTTGCGTAAACCAACAGTCGTTTTGCACTGTGCACTATGCTTTTGCGTAAACCAACAGTCGTGTTGCACTGTGCACTATGCTTTTGCGTAAACCAACAGTCGTTTTGCACTGTGCGCTGTGCTTTGGCGTAAACCAACAGTCGTTTTGCACTGTGCACTATGATTTGGCGTAAGCCAGCAGTCGTTTTGCACTGTGCGCTGTGCTTTGGCGTAAACCAAAAGTCGTTTTGCACTGTGCACTATGATTTGGCGTAAACCAGCAGTCGTTTTGCACTGTGCACTATGCTTTTGCGTAAACCAACAGTCGTTTTGCACTGTGCACTATGCTTTTGCGTAAACCAACAGTCGTTTTGCACTGTGCGCTGTGCTTTGGCGTAAACCAACAGTAATTTTGCACTGTGCACTATGCTTTGGCGTAAACCAGCAGTCGTTTTGCACTGTGCACTATGCTTTTGCGTAAACCAACAGTCGTTTTGCACTGTGCACCATGCTTTGGCGTAAACCAGCAGTCGTTTTGCACTGTGCGCTGTGCTTTGGCGTAAACCAACAGTCATTTTGCACTGTGCACTATGCTTTGGCGTAAACCAGCAGTCGTTTTGCACTGTGCACTATGCTTTTGCGTAAACCAACAGTCGTTTTGCACTGTGCACTATGCTTTTGCGTAAACCAACAGTCGTTTTGCACTGTGCACTGTGCTTTATCGTAAACCAAGCGTCGTTTTGCACTGTGCACTATGATTTTGCGTAAACCAACAGTCGTTTTGCACTGTGCACCATGCTTTGGCGTAAACCAGCAGTCGTTTTGCACTGTGCACTATGCTTTCGTGTAAACCAACAGTCGTTTTGCACTGTGCACTATGCTTTTGCGTAAACCAACAGTCGTTTTGCACTGTGCACCATGCTTTGGCGTAAACCAGCAGTCGTTTTGCACTGTGCACTATGCTTTTGCGTAAACCAACAGTCGTTTTGCACTGTGCACCATGCTTTGGCGTAAACCAGCAGTCGTTTTGCACTGTGCGCTGTGCTTTGGCGTAAACCAACAGTCATTTTGCACTGTGCACTATGCTTTGGCGTAAACCAGCAGTCGTTTTGCACTGTGCACTATGCTTTTGCGTAAACCAGCAGTCGTTTTGCACTGTGCACTATGCTTTTGCGTAAACCAACAGTCGTTTTGCACTGTGCACCATGCTTTGGCGTAAACCAGCAGTCGTTTTGCACTGTGCACTATGCTTTTGCGTAAACCAACAGTCGTTTTGCACTGTGCACTATGCTTTTGCGTAAACCAGCAGTCGTTTTGCACTGTGCACTATGCTTTTGCGTAAACCAACAGTCGTTTTGCACTGTGCACCATGCTTTTGCGTAAACCAACAGTCGTTTTGCACTGTGCACCATGCTTTGGCGTAAACCAGCAGTCGTTTTGCACTGTGCGCTGTGCTTTGGCGTAAACCAACAGTCATTTTGCACTGTGCACTATGCTTTTGCGTAAACCAGCAGTCGTTTTGCACTGTGCACTATGCTTTTGCGTAAACCAACAGTCGTTTTGCACTGTGCGCTGTGCTTTGGCGTAAACCAACAGTCGTTTTGCACTGTGCACTATGCTTTTGCGTAAACCAACAGTCGTGTTGCACTGTGCACTATGCTTTTGCGTAAACCAACAGTCGTTTTGCACTGTGCGCTGTGCTTTGGCGTAAACCAACAGTCGTTTTGCACTGTGCACTATGATTTGGCGTAAACCAGCAGTCGTTTTGCACTGTGCGCTGTGCTTTGGCGTAAACCAACAGTCGTTTTGCACTGTGCACCATGCTTTGGCGTAAACCAGCAGTCGTTTTGCACTGTGCACTATGCTTTTGCGTAAACCAACAGTCGTTTTGCACTGTGCATTATGCTTTTGCGTAAACCAGCAGTCGTTTTGCACTGTGCACTATGCTTTTGCGTAAACCAACAGTCGTTTTGCACTGTGCGCTGTGCTTTGGCGTAAACCAACAGTCATTTTGCACTGTGCACTATGCTTTTGCGTAAACCAACAGTCGTTTTGCACTGTGCACCATGCTTTGGCGTAAACCAGCAGTCGTTTTGCACTGTGCACTATGCTTTTGCGTAAACCAACAGTCGTTTTGCACTGTGCGCTGTGCTTTGGCGTAAACCAACAGTCATTTTGCACTGTGCACTATGCTTTGGCGTAAACCAGCAGTCGTTTTGCACTGTGCACTATGCTTTTGCGTAAACCAACAGTCGTTTTGCACTGTGCACCATGCTTTTGCGTAAACCAACAGTCGTTTTGCACTGTGCACTATGCTTTTGCGTAAACCAACAGTCATTTTGCACTGTGCACTATGCTTTGGCGTAAACCAACAGTCGTTTTGCACTGTGCACTATGCTTTTGCGTAAACCAACAGTCGTTTTGCACTGTGCGCTGTGCTTTGGCGTAAACCAACAGTCGTTTTGCACTGTGCACTTTGATTTGGCGTAAACCAGCAGTCGTTTTGCACTGTGCACTATGCTTTTGCGTAAACCAACAGTCGTTTTGCACTGTGCACTATGATTTGGCGTAAACCAGCAGTCGTTTTGCACTGTGCACTATGCTTTTGCGTAAACCAACAGTCGTGTTGCACTGTGCACTATGCTTTTGCGTAAACCAACAGTCGTTTTGCACTGTGCGCTGTGCTTTGGCGTAAACCAACAGTCGTTTTGCACTGTGCACTATGATTTGGCGTAAACCAGCAGTCGTTTTGCACTGTGCGCTGTGCTTTGGCGTAAACCAACAGTCGTTTTGCACTGTGCACTATGATTTGGCGTAAACCAGCAGTCGTTTTGCACTGTGCACTATGCTTTTGCGTAAACCAACAGTCGTTTTGCACTGTGCACTATGCTTTTGCGTAAACCAGCAGTCGTTTTACACTGTGCACTATGCTTTTGAGTAAACCAACAGTCGTTTTGCACTGTGCACTATGATTTGGCGTAAACCAGCAGTCGTTTTGGACTGTGCACTATGCTTTTGAGTAAACCAACAGTCGTTTTGCATTGTGCACTATGCTTTTGCGTAAACCAAAAGTCGTTTTGGACTGTGCACTATGCTTTTGAGTAAACCAACAGTCGTTTTGCACTGTGCACTATGCTTTTGCGTAAACCAACAGTCGTTTTGCACTGTGCACTATGCTTTGGCGTAAACCAACAGTCATTTTGCACTCTGCACTATGCTTTGGCGTAAACCAGCAGTCGTTTTGCACTGTGCACTATGCTTTTGCGTAAACCAACAGTCGTTTTGCACTGTGCACTATGCTTTTGCGTAAACCAACAGTCGTGTTGCACTGTGCACTATGCTTTTGCGTAAACCAACAGTCGTTTTGCACTGTGCGCTGTGCTCTGGCGTAAACCAACAGTCGTTTTGCACTGTGCACTATGATTTGGCGTAAACCAGCAGTCGTTTTGCACTGTGCGCTGTGCTTTGGCGTAAACCAACAGTCGTTTTGCACTGTGCACTATGATTTGGCGTAAACCAGCAGTCGTTTTGCACTGTGCACTATGCTTTTGCGTAAACCAACAGTCGTTTTGCACTGTGCACTATGCTTTTGCTTAAACCAACAGTCGTTTTGCACTGTGCGCTGTGCCTTGGCGTAAACCAACAGTCATTTTGCGCTGTGCACTATGCTTTGGCGTAAACCAGCAGTCGTTTTGCACTGTGCACTATGCTTTTGCGTAAACCAACAGTCGTTTTGCACTGTGCACCATGCTTTGGCGTAAACCAGCAGTGGTTTTGCACTGTGCGCTGTGCTTTGGCGTAAACCAACAGTCATTTTGCACTGTGCACTATGCTTTGGCGTAAACCAGCTGTCGTTTTGCACTGTGCACTATGCTTTTGCGTAAACCAACAGTCGTTTTGCACTGTGCGCTGTGCTTTGGCGTAAACCAACAGTCGTTTTGCACTGTGCACTATGATTTGGCGTAAACCAGCAGTCGTTTTGCACTGTGCACTATGCTTTTGCGTAAACCAACAGTCGTTTTGCACTGTGCACTATGCTTTTGCGTAAACCAACAGTCGTTTTGCACTGTGCACCATGCTTTGGCGTAAACCAGCAGTCGTTTTGCACTGTGTGCTGTGCATTGGCGTAAACGAACAGTCGTTTTGCACTGTGCACCATGCTTTGGCGTAAACCAGCAGTCGTTTTGCACTGTGCACTATGCTTTTGCGTAAACCAACAGTCGTTTTGCACTGTGCACTATGCTTTTGCGTAAACCAACAGTCGTTTTGCACTGTGCACTATGCTTTTGCCTAAACCAACAGTCGTTTTGCACTGTGCACTATTCTTTTGCGTAAACCAACAGTCGTTTTGCACTGTGCACTGTGCTTTATCGTAAACCAAGCGTCGTTTTGCACTGTGCACTATGATTTTGCGTAAACCAACAGTCGTTTTGCACTGTGCACTATGCTTTTGCGTAAACCAACAGTCGTTTTGCACTGTGCGCTGTGCTTTGGCGTAAACCAACAGTCATTTTGCACTGTGCACTATGCTTGGGCGTAAACCAGCAGTCGTTTTGCACTGTGCACTATGCTTTTGCGTAAACCAACAGTCGTTTTGCACTGTGCACCATGCTTTGGCGTAAACCAGCAGTCGTTTTGCACTGTGCACTATGCTTTTGCGTAAACCAACAGTCGTTTTGCACTGTGCACTATGCTTTTGCGTAAACCAACAGTCGTTTTGCACTGTGCACCATGCTTTGGCGTAAACCAGCAGTCGTTTTGCACTGTGCGCTGTGCTTTGGCGTAGACCAGCAGTCGTTTTGCACTGTGCACCATGCTTTGGCGTAAACCAGCAGTCGTTTTGCACTGTGCACTATGCTTTTGCGTAAACCAACAGTCGTTTTGCACTGTGCGCTGTGCTTTGGCGTAAACCAACAGTCGTTTTGCACTGTGCACTTTGATTTGGCGTAAACCAGCAGTCGTTTTGCACTGTGCACTATGCTTTTGCGTAAACCAACAGTCGTTTTGCACTGTGCACTATGCTTTTGCGTAAACCAACAGTCGTTTTGCACTGTGCACCATGCTTTGGCGTAAACCAGCAGTCGTTTTGCACTGTGCACTATGCTTTGGCGTAAACCAGCAGTCGTTTTGCACTGTGTGCTGTGCATTGGCGTAAACCAACAGTCGTTTTGCACTGTGCGCTGTGCTTTGGCGTAAACCAACAGTCGTTTTGCACTGTGCACTATGATTTGGCGTAAACCAGCAGTCGTTTTGCACTCTGCACTGTGCTTTTGCGTAAACCAACAGTCGTTTTGCACTGTGCACTATGCTTTTGCGTAAACCAACAATCGTTTTACACTGTGCACTATGCTTTTGAGTAAACCAACAGTCGTTTTGCACTGTGCACTATGAATTTTCGTAAACCAAAAGTCGTTTTGGACTGTGCACTATGCTTTTGAGTAAACCAACAGTCGTTTTGCACTGTGCACTATGCTTTTGCGTAAACCAACAGTCGTTTTGCACTGTGCACTGTGCTTTGGCGTAAACCAACAGTCATTTTGCACTCTGCACTATGCTTTGGCGTAAACCAGCAGTCGTTTTGCACTGTGCACTATGCTTTTGCGTAAACCAACAGTCGTTTTGCACTGTGCACTATGCTTTTGCGTAAACCAACAGTCGTTTTGCACTGTGCACCATGCTTTGGCGTAAACCAGCAGTCGTTTTGCACTGTGCGCTGTGCTTTGGCGTAAACCAACAGTCGTTTTGCACTGTGCACCATGCTTTGGCGTAAACCAGCAGTCGTTTTGCACTGTGCACTATGCTTTTGCGTAAACCAACAGTCGTTTTGCACTGTGCGCTGTGCTTTGGCGTAAACCAACAGTCGTTTTGCACTGTGCACTTTGATTTGGCGTAAACCAGCAGTCGTTTTGCACTGTGCACTATGCTTTTGCGTAAACCAACAGTCGTTGTGCACTGTGCACTATGCTTTTGCGTAAACCAACAGTCGTGTTGCACTGTGCACTATGCTTTTGCGTAAACCAACAGTCGTTTTGCACTGTGCGCTGTGCTTTGGCGTAAACCAACAGTCGTTTTGCACTGTGCACTATGATTTGGCGTAAACCAGCAGTCGTTTTGCACTGTGCACTGTGCTTTTGCGTAAACCAACAGTCGTTTTGCACTGTGCACTATGCTTTTGCGTAAACCAACAGTCGTTTTACACTGTGCACTATGCTTTTGAGTAAACCAACAATCGTTTTGCACTGTGCACTATGAATTTTCGTAAACCAAAAGTCGTTTTGGACTGTGCACTATGCTTTTGAGTAAACCAACAGTCGTATCGCATTGTGCACTATGCTTTTGCGTAAAACAAAAGTCGTTTTGGACTGTGCACTATGGTTTTGAGTAAACCAACAGTCGTTTTGCACTGTGCACTATGCTTTTGCGTAAACCAACAGTCGTTTTGCACTTGCACTGTGCTTTGGCGTAAACCAACAGTCATTTTGCACTCTGCACTATGCTTTGGCGTAACCCAGCAGTCGTTTTGCACTGTGCACTATGCTTTTGCGTAAACCAACAGTCGTTTTGCACTGTGCACTATGCTTTTGCGTAAACCAACAGTCGTGTTGCACTGTGCACTATGCTTTTGCGTAAACCAACAGTCGTTTTGCACTGTGCGCTGTGCTTTGGCGTAAACCAACAGTCGTTTTGCACTGTGCACTATGATTTGGCGTAAACCAACAGTCGTTTTGCACTGTGCACTATGCTTTTGCGTAAACCAACAGTCGTGTTGCACTGTGCACTATGCTTTTGCGTAAACCAACAGTCGTTTTGCACTGTGCGCTGTGCTTTGGCGTAAACCAACAGTCGTTTTGCACTGTGCACTATGATTTGGCGTAAACCAGCAGTCGTTTTGCACTGTGCGCTGTGCTTTGGCGTAAACCAACAGTCATTTTGCACTGTGCACTATGATTTGGCGTAAACCAGCAGTCGTTTTGCACTGTGCGCTGTGCTTTGGCGTAAACCAACAGTCGTTTTGCACTGTGCACTATGATTTGGCGTAAACCAGCAGTCGTTTTGCACTGTGCACTATGCTTTTGCGTAAACCAACAGTCGTTTTGCACTGCGCACTATGCTTTTGCGTAAACCAACAGTCGTTTTGCACTGTGCGCTGTGCTTTGGCGTAAACCAACAGTCATTTTGCACTGTGCACTATGCTTTGGCGTAAACCAGCAGTCGTTTTGCACTGTGCACTATGCTTTTGCGTAAACCAACAGTCGTTTTGCACTGTGCACCATGCTTTGGCGTAAACCAGCAGTCGTTTTGCACTGTGCGCTGTGCTTTGGCGTAAACCAACAGTCATTTTGCACTGTGCACTATGCTTTGGCGTAAACCAGCAGTCGTTTTGCACTGTGCACTATGCTTTTGCGTAAACCAACAGTCGTTTTGCACTGTGCGCTGTGCTTTGCCGTAAACCAACAGTCGTTTTGCACTGTGCACTATGATTTGGCGTAAACCTGCAGTCGTTTTGCACTGTGCACTATGCTTTTGCGTAAACCAACAGTCGTTTTGCACTGTGCACTATGCTTTTGCGTAAACCAACAGTCGTTTTGCACTGTGCACTATACTTTTGCGTAAACCAACAGTCGTTTTGCACTGTGCACTGTGCTTTATCGTAAACCAAGCGTCGTTTTGCACTGTGCACTATGATTTTGCGTAAACCAACAGTCGTTTTGCACTGTGCACTATGCTTTTGCGTAAACCAACAGTCGTTTTGCACTGTGCACTGTGCTTTATCGTAAACCAAGCGTCGTTTTGCACTGTGCACTATGAATTTGCTTAAACCAACAGTCGTTTTGCACTGTGCACTATGCTTTTGCGTAAACCAACAGTCGTTTTGCACAGTGCGCTGTGCTTTGGCGTAAACCAACAGTCATTTTGCACTGTGCACTATGCTTTGGCGTAAACCAGCAGTCGTTTTGCACTGTGCACTATGCTTCTGCGTAAACCAACAGTCGTTTTGCACTGTGCACCATGCTTTGGCGTAAACCAGCAGTCGTTTTGCACTGTGCACTATGCTTTTGCGTAAACCAACAGTCGTTTTGCACTGTGCACTATGCTTTTGCGTAAACCAACAGTCGTTTTGCACTGTGCACCATGCTTTGGCGTAAACCAGCAGTCGTTTTGCACTGTGCGCTGTGCTTTGGCGTAAACCAACAGTCGTTGTGCACTGTGCACCATGCTTTGGCGTAAACCAGCAGTCGTTTTGCACTGTGCACTATGCTTTTGCGTAAACCAACAGTCGTTTTGCACTGTGCACCATGCTTTGGCGTAAACCAGCAGTCGTTTTGCACTGTGCGCTGTGCTTTGGCGTAAACCAACAGTCGTTGTGCACTGTGCACCATGCTTTGGCGTAAACCAACAGTCATTTTGCACTGTGCGCTGTGCTTTGGCGTAAACCAACAGTAATTTTGCACTGTGCACTATGCTTTGGCGTAAAGCAGCAGTCGTTTTGCACTGTGCACTATGCTTTTGCGTAAACCAACAGTCGTTTTGCACTGTGCACTATGCTTTTGCGTAAACCAACAGTCATTTTGCACTGTGCACTATGCTTTGGCGTAAACCAACAGTCGTTTTGCACTGTGCACTATGCTTTTGCGTAAACCAGCAGTCGTTTTGCACTGTGCACTATGCTTTTGCGTAAACCAGCAGTCGTTTTGCACTGTGCACTATGCTTTTGCGTAAACCAACAGTCGTTTTGCACTGTGCGCTGTGCTTTGGCGTAAACCAACAGTCGTTTTGCACTGTGCACTTTGATTTGGCGTAAACCAGCAGTCGTTTTGCACTGTGCACTATGCTTTTGCGTAAACCAACAGTCGTTTTGCACTGTGCACTATGCTTTTGCGTAAACCAGCAGTCGTTTTACACTGTGCACTATGCTTTTGAGTAAACCAACAGTCGTTTTACACTGTGCACTATGCTTTTGAGTAAACCAACAGTCGTTTTGCACTGTGCACTATGAATTTGCGTAAACCAACAGTCGTTTTGCACTGTGCACTATGCTTTTGCGTAAACCAACAGTCGTTTTGCACTGTGCACTATGCTTTTGCGTAAACCAACAGTCGTTTTGCACTGTGCACCATGCTTTGGCGTAAACCAGCAGTCGTTTTGCACAGTGCACTATGCTTTTGCGTAAACCAACAGTCGTTTTGCACTGTGCACTATGCTTTTGCGTAAACCAACAGTCGTTTTGCACTGTGCACTGTGCTTTATCGTAAACCAAGTGTCGTTTTGCACTGTGCACCATGCTTTGGCGTAAACCAGCAGTCGTTTTGCACAGTGCACTATGCTTTTGCGTAAACCAACAGTCGTTTTGCACTGTGCACTATGCTTTTGCGTAAACCAACAGTCGTTTTGCACTGTGCACTGTGCTTTATCGTAAACCAAGTGTCGTTTTGCACTGTGCACTATGAATTTGCGTAAACCAACAGTCGTTTTGCACTGTGCACTATGCTTTTGCGTAAACCAACAGTCGTTTTGCACTGTGCACTATGCTTTTGCGTAAACCAACAGTCGTTTTGCACTGTGCACTGTGCTTTATCGTAAACCAAGCGTCGTTTTGCACTGTGCACTATGATTTTGCGTAAACCAACAGTCGTTTTGCACTGTGCACCATGCTTTGGCGTAAACCAGCAGTCGTTTTGCACTGTGCACTATGCTTTCGCGTAAACCAACAGTCGTTTTGCACTGTGCACTATGCTTTTGCGTAAACCAACAGTCGTTTTGCACTGTGCACCATGCTTTGGCGTAAACCAGCAGTCGTTTTGCACTGTGCGCTGTGCTTTGGCGTAAACCAACAGTCGTTTTGCACTGTGCACCATGCTTTAGCGTAAACCAGCAGTCGTTTTGCACTGTGCGCTATGCTTTTGCGTAAACCAACAGTCGTTTTGCACTGTGCTCTGTGCTTTGGCGTAAACCAACTGTCATTTTGCACTGTGCACTATGCTTTGGCGTAAACCAGCAGTCGTTTTGCACTGTGCACTATGCTTTTGCGTAAACCAACAGTCGTTTTGCACTGTGCACCATGCTTTGGCGTAAACCAGCAGTCGTTTTGCACTGTGCACTATGTTTTTGCGTAAACCAACAGTCGTTTTGCACTGTGCACTATGCTTTTGCGTAAACCAACAGTCGTTTTGCACTGTGCACCATGCTTTGGCGTAAACCAGCAGTCGTTTTGCACTGTGCGCTGTGCTTTGGCGTAAACCAACAGTCGTTTTGCACTGTGCACCATGCTTTAGCGTAAACCAGCAGTCGTTTTGCACTGTGCGCTGTGCTTTGGCGTAAACCAACAGTCATTTTGCACTGTGCACTATGCTTTGGCGTAAACCAACAGTCGTTTTGCACTGTGCACTATGCTTTTGCGTAAACCAGCAGTCGTTTTGCACTGTGCACTATGCTTTTGCGTAAACCAACAGTCGTTTTGCACTGTGCACTATGCTTTTGCGTAAACCAACAGTCATTTTGCACTGTGCACTATGCTTTGGCGTAAACCAACAGTCGTTTTGCACTGTGCACTATGCTTTTGCGTAAACCAGCAGTCGTTTTGCACTGTGCACTATGCTTTTGCGTAAACCAGCAGTCGTTTTGCACTGTGCACTATGCTTTTGCGTAAACCAACAGTCGTTTTGCACTGTGCGCTGTGCTTTGGCGTAAACCAACAGTCGTTTTGCACTGTGCACTTTGATTTGGCGTAAACCAACAGTCGTTTTGCACTGTGCACTATGCTTTTGCGTAAACCAACAGTCGTGTTGCACTGTGCACTATGCTTTTGCGTAAACCAACAGTCGTTTTGCACTGTGCGCTGTGCTTTGGCGTAAACCAACAGTCGTTTTGCACTGTGCACTATGATTTGGCGTAAACCAGCAGTCGTTTTGCACTGTGCGCTGTGCTTTGGCGTAAACCAACAGTCGTTTTGCACTGTGCACTATGATTTGGCGTAAACCAGCAGTCGTTTTGCACTGTGCACTATGCTTTTGCGTAAACCAACAGTCGTTTTGCACTGTGCACTATGCTTTTGAGTAAACCAGCAGTCGTTTTACACTGTGCACTATGCTTTTGAGTAAACCAACAGTCGTTTTGCACTGTGCACTATGAATTTGCGTAAACCAAAAGTCGTTTTGGACTGTGCACTATGCTTTTGAGTAAACCAACAGTCGTTTTGCACTGTGCACTATGCTTTTGCGTAAACCAACAGTCGTTTTGCACTGTGCACTGTGCTTTGGCGTAAACCAACAGTCATTTTGCAGTCTGCACTATGCTTTGGCGTAAACCAGCAGTCGTTTTGCACTGTGCACTAGGCTTTTGCGTAAACCAACAGTCGTTTTGCACTGTGCACTATGCTTTTGCGTAAACCAACAGTCGTGTTGCACTGTGCACTATGCTTTTGCGTAAACCAACAGTCGTTTTGCACTGTGCGCTGTGCTTTGGCGTAAACCAACAGTCGTTTTGCACTGTGCACTATGATTTGGCTTAAACCAGCAGTCGTTTTGCACTGTGCGCTGTGCTTTGGCGTAAACCAACAGTCGTTTTGCACTGTGCACTATGATTTGGCGTAAACCAGCAGTCGTTTTGCACTGTGCACTATGCTTTTGCGTAAACCAACAGTCGTTTTGCACTGTGCACTATGCTTTTGCGTAAACCAACAGTCGTTTTGCACTGTGCGCTGTGCTTTGGCGTAAACCAACAGTCATTTCGCACTGTGCACTATGCTTTGGCGTAAACCAGCAGTCGTTTTGCAGTGTGCACTATGCTTTTGCGTAAACCAACAGACGTTTTGCACTGTGCACCATGCTTTGGCGTAAACCAGCAGTCGTTTTGCACTGTGCGCTGTGCTTTGGCGTAAACCAACAGTCATTTTGCACTGTGCACTATGCTTTGGCGTAAACCAGCAGTCGTTTTGCACTGTGCACTATGCTTTTGCGTAAACCAACAGTCGTTTTGCACTGTGCGCTGTGCTTTGGCGTAAACCAACAGTCGTTTTGCACTGTGCACTATGATTTGGCGTAAACCAGCACTCGTTTTGCACTGTGCACTATGCTTTTGCGTAAACCAACAGTCGTTTTGCACTGTGCACCATGCTTTGGCGTAAACCAGCAGTCGTTTTGCACTGTGCACTATGCTTTTGCGTAAACCAACAGTCGTTTTGCACTGTGCACCATGCTTTGGCGTAAACCAGCAGTCGTTTTGCACAGTGCACTATGCTTTTGCGTAAACCAACAGTCGTTTTGCACTGTGCACTATGCTTTTGCGTAAACCAACAGTCGTTTTGCACTGTGCACTGTGCTTTATCGTAAACCAAGTGTCGTTTTGCACTGTGCACTATGATTTTGCGTAAACCAACAGTCGTTTTGCACTGTGCACCATGCTTTGGCGTAAACCAGCAGTCGTTTTGCACTGTGCACTATGCTTTTGCGTAAACCAACAGTCGTTTTGCACTGTGCACTATGCTTTTGCGTAAACCAACAGTCCTTTTGCACTGTGCACAGTGCTTTATCGTAAACCAAGCGTCGTTTTGCACTGTGCACTATGATTTTGCGTAAACCAACAGTCGTTTTGCACTGTGCACCATGCTTTGGCGTAAACCAGCAGTCGTTTTGCACTGTGCACTATGCTTTCGCGTAAACCAACAGTCGTGTTGCACTGTGCACTATGCTTTTGCGTAAACCAACAGTCGTTTTGCACTGTGCACCATGCTTTGGCGTAAACCAGCAGTCGTTTTGCACTGTGCACTATGTTTTTGCGTAAACCAAAAGTCGTTTTGCACTGTGCACTATGCTTTTGCGTAAACCAACAGTCGTTTTGCACTGTGCACCATGCTTTGGCGTAAACCAGCAGTCGTTTTGCACTGTGCGCTGTGCTTTGGCGTAAACCAACAGTCGTTTTGCACTGTGCACCATGCTTTAGCGTAAACCAGCAGTCGTTTTGGACTGTGCGCTATGCTTTTGCGTAAACCAACAGTCGTTTTGCACTGTGCCCTGTGCTTTGGCGTAAACCAACAGTCATTTTGCACTGTGCACTATGTTTTGGCGTAAACCAGCTGTTGTTTTGCACTGTGCACTATGCTTTTGCGTAAACCAACAGTCGTTTTGCACTGTGCACCATGCTTTTGCGTAAACCAACAGTCGGTTTGCACTGTGCACCATGCTTTGGCGTAAACCAGCAGTCGTTTTGCACTGTGCACTATGTTTTTGCGTAAACCAACAGTCGTTTTGCACTGTGCACTATGCTTTTGCGTAAACCAACAGTCGTTTTGCACTGTGCACCATGCTTTGGCGTAAACCAGCAGTCGTTTTGCACTGTGCGCTGTGCTTTGGCGTAAACCAACAGTCGTTTTGCACTGTGCACCATGCTTTAGCGTAAACCAGCAGTCGTTTTGCACTGTGCGCTATGCTTTTGCGTAAACCAACAGTCGTTTTGCACTGTGCGCTGTGCTTTGGTGTAAACCAACAGTCATTTTGCACTGTGCACTATGTTTTGGCGTAAACCAGCTGTCGTTTTGCACTGTGCACTATGCTTTTGCGTAAACCAACAGTCGTTTTGCACTGTGCACCATGCTTTTGCGTAAACCAACAGTCGTTTTGCACTGTGCACTATGCTTTTGCGTAAACCAACAGTCATTTTGCACTGTGCACTATACTTTGGCGTAAACCAACAGTCGTTTTGCACTGTGCACTATGCTTTTGCGTAAACCAACAGTCGTTTTGCACTGTGCACTATGCTTTTGCGTAAACCAGCAGTCGTTTTGCACTGTGCACTATGCTTTTGCGTAAACCAACAGTCGTTTTGCACTGTGCACTATGCTTTTGCGTAAACCAACAGTCGTTTTGCACTGTGCGCTGTGCTTTGGCGTAAACCAACAGTCGTTTTGCACTGTGCACTTTGATTTGGAGTAAACCAGCAGTCGTTTTGCACTGTGCACTATGCTTTTGCGTAAACCAACAGTCGTTTTGCACTGTGCACTATGCTTTTGCGCCGTCTCCCAGGCTTCAGACGTCGTTAGCATGAAAGTTATCAGCCCTCTTTGTGTCACCTGTCCACCTATTGCCATTTCGAGTATATCCCTGGCCGTCGAGTATCCTCGGCATTCCATCAGGATATGCTCTGCATTCTGGGTTTTCCCATCGCAATGCGGGCAATATGGGTCATCCGCATGTTTGTATTTGTAGAGGTACTCCCGGAAGCATCCATGCCCCGAGAGGAATTGCGTTAGGTAGTAGTTTACCTCTCCGTGTCCTCTACTGTTCCACTCCTCTATGTTGGGGATTAATGTGTGGGTCCATCTCCCCTTGGTGGTAGTATCCCATCTGTCTTGCCACTGTGCCTGGATGGCAGCGCCAGCTATTCTTCTTTGTTCCGGCTCGGTTCCACGTTGTTTGGCTGCCTTTTTGACTTCTAAGTCAATAGGCATTCTGCCCGATATCACGCTTATGGCTTCCGCAGACACAGTTCTAAAAGCGCAGCATACTCTTATCGAAGCGACTCGGTGCGATGCTTTCATGTATTTCATGTACGACTTGACTTCCGACGCTGATGCCCACACGGGAGACGCGTACATAAGCATCGACTTGCTCACTGTTGCTAACAGGTTTCTGATGGGCTGCCTGGGTCCTCCTACATTTGGCATTATCCTCGACAGTGCCGCTACTGCCCTGGAGGCTTTTTCACCTGCGTATCTTAGGTGCTCTTTGAAACTGAGCCTGTGGTCCAACAGCATTCCCAGGTATCTAATGTGTGGGCTCGACTCAATGGTATGCTCGCCAACCTGTATGGTGAGGTATTCTAACCTTTTTCTGCTGCTTATTAGTACTGCTTCTGTTTTGTGGTCCGCCAGTTCTAAGTTTGATGTCTGTAGCCAGGCCCTGACATCTCTGATGGCATGCCCACATTTCTCTGACGTTTCGGTAATCGTTTTTGCCACAACAACTACTGCAATATCGTCCGCGTAGCCAATGATGTGGACTCCGCTCGGCTTTGGTGTTCTTAGGATCCCATCGTACATTATGTTCCACAACACTGGGCCAAGCACTGACCCTTGCGGAACTCCTCCAGTAATGTTATATTCCTTTGGCCCTTCTTCTGTGTCGTAGTGAAGGGTTCTGTCTTTGAGGTAGCTGGCGATTATTCTCCTTATATAGTTAGGTGTCTGCAGGTTGCATAAGGCTCTGCTTATACAGTTCCAGCTGACTGAGTTGAAAGCGTTTTTTATGTCGAGTGTTATGACGGCACAGTACCGCTTTGTCCCTCCTAACCATCTTCTTCCCGCGATTGCTTCACGCGCAATGTTGCACACTGCCTCTATAGCATGTATGGTGCTTCGCTTCTTTCTGAAGCCATACTGTTGGTTGGAGAGCCCGTGGTCTCCTTCAGTGTGTCTCTCGAGTCTTGCTCGTATAATTTTCTCTAGAATTTTTCCCATTGTGTCGAGCATGCACAGCGGCCTGTATGACGACGGCTGGTCAGGTGGCTTGTTACCCTTCGGGATGAGGACTAGCCGCTGTCTTTTCCACTGTAGTGGGAATTCCAATTCCACTAAGCATGTCGTATACAATTGTGTGAAGATCTCTGGCCTTATCTTGATCGCTTTTTTGATATTTAACGCTGCTGCAGCTTCTAGGATTTCCTCAGTTGTTACTGGCGGTATTATCTCCGCTTCCGCTGACGTTTCTTGATAGAGTATCGGGACCTCATCTTTCGCCGGAAATAGAGTGTTAACGATCAAGCGCATCATGTTCGGACATGTCGGTGCCGCTGCCGTAACATGTTTCAGTTTTTTCATAACTATTTGATACGCACTTCCCCATGGGTTATGCTGCAGTTCATCTCTCAGTCGTTTTGCACTGTGCACTATGATTTGGCGTAAACCAGCAGTCGTTTTGCACTGTGCACTATGCTTTTGCGTAAACCAGCAGTCGTTTTACACTGTGCACTATGCTTTTGAGTGAACCAACAGTCGTTTTGCACTGTGCGCTGTGCTTTGGCGTAAACCAACAGTCATTTTGCACTGTGCACTATGCTTTGGCGTAAACCAGCAGTCGTTTTGCACTGTGCACTATGCTTTTGCGTAAACCAACAGTCGTTTTGCACTGTGCACCATGCTTTGGCGTAAACCAGCAGTCGTTTTGCACTGTGCACGATGCTTTTGCGTAAACCAACAGTCGTTTTGCACTGTGCGCTGTGCTTTGGCGTAAACCAACAGTCGTTTTGTACTGTGCACTATGATTTGGCGTAAACCAGCAGTCGTTTTGCACTGTGCACTATTCTTTTGCGTAAACCGACAGTCGTTTTGCACTGTGCAGCATGGTTTGGCGTAAACCAGCAGTCGTTTTGCACTGTGCACTATGCTTTTGCGTAAACCAACAGTCGTTTTGCACTGTGCACCATGCTTTGGCGTAAACCAGCAGTCGTTTTGCACTGTGCACTATGTTTTTGCGTAAACCAAAAGTCGTTTTGCACTGTGCACTATGCTTTTGCGTAAACCAACAGTCGTTTTGCACTGTGCACCATGCTTTGGCGTAAACCAGCAGTCGTTTTGCACTGTGCGCTGTGCTTTGGCGTAAACCAACAGTCGTTTTGCACTGTGCACCATGCTTTAGCGTAAACCAGCAGTCGTTTTGCACTGTGCGCTATGCTTTTGCGTAAACCAACAGTCGTTTTGCACTGTGCCCTGTGCTTTGGCGTAAACCAACAGTCATTTTGCACTGTGCACTATGTTTTGGCGTAAACCAGCTGTTGTTTTGCACTGTGCACTATGCTTTTGCGTAAACCAACAGTCGTTTTGCACTGTGCACCATGCTTTTGCGTAAACCAACAGTCGTTTTGCACTGTGCACCATGCTTTTGCGTAAACCAACAGTCGTTTTGCACTGTGCACCATGCTTTTGCGTAAACCAACAGTCGTTTTGCACTGTGCACCATGCTTTTGCGTAAACCAACAGTCGTTTTGCACTGTGCACTATGCTTTTGCGTAAACCAACAGTCATTTTGCACTGTGCACTATACTTTGGCGTAAACCAACAGTCGTTTTGCACTGTGCACTATGCTTTTGCGTAAACCAACAGTCGTTTTGCACTGTGCACTATGCTTTTGCGTAAACCAGCAGTCGTTTTGCACTGTGCACTATGCTTTTGCGTAAACCAACAGTCGTTTTGCACTGTGCACTATGCTTTTGCGTAAACCAACAGTCGTTTTGCACTGTGCGCTGTGCTTTGGCGTAAACCAACAGTCGTTTTGCACTGTGCACTTTGATTTGGAGTAAACCAGCAGTCGTTTTGCACTGTGCACTATGCTTTTGCGTAAACCAACAGTCGTTTTGCACTGTGCACTATGCTTTTGCGCCGTCTCCCAGGCTTCAGACGTCGTTAGCATGAAAGTTATCAGCCCTCTTTGTGTCACCTGTCCACCTATTGCCATTTCGAGTATATCCCTGGCCGTCGAGTATCCTCGGCATTCCATCAGGATATGCTCTGCATTCTGGGTTTTCCCATCGCAATGCGGGCAATATGGGTCATCCGCATGTTTGTATTTGTAGAGGTACTCCCGGAAGCATCCATGCCCCGAGAGGAATTGCGTTAGGTAGTAGTTTACCTCTCCGTGTCCTCTACTGTTCCACTCCTCTATGTTGGGGATTAATGTGTGGGTCCATCTCCCCTTGGTGGTAGTATCCCATCTGTCTTGCCACTGTGCCTGGATGGCAGCGCCAGCTATTCTTCTTTGTTCCGGCTCGGTTCCACGTTGTTTGGCTGCCTTTTTGACTTCTAAGTCAATAGGCATTCTGCCCGATATCACGCTTATGGCTTCCGCAGACACAGTTCTAAAAGCGCAGCATACTCTTATCGAAGCGACTCGGTGCGATGCTTTCATGTATTTCATGTACGACTTGACTTCCGACGCTGATGCCCACACGGGAGACGCGTACATAAGCATCGACTTGCTCACTGTTGCTAACAGGTTTCTGATGGGCTGCCTGGGTCCTCCTACATTTGGCATTATCCTCGACAGTGCCGCTACTGCCCTGGAGGCTTTTTCACCTGCGTATCTTAGGTGCTCTTTGAAACTGAGCCTGTGGTCCAACAGCATTCCCAGGTATCTAATGTGTGGGCTCGACTCAATGGTATGCTCGCCAACCTGTATGGTGAGGTATTCTAACCTTTTTCTGCTGCTTATTAGTACTGCTTCTGTTTTGTGGTCCGCCAGTTCTAAGTTTGATGTCTGTAGCCAGGCCCTGACATCTCTGATGGCATGCCCACATTTCTCTGACGTTTCGGTAATCGTTTTTGCCACAACAACTACTGCAATATCGTCCGCGTAGCCAATGATGTGGACTCCGCTCGGCTTTGGTGTTCTTAGGATCCCATCGTACATTATGTTCCACAACACTGGGCCAAGCACTGACCCTTGCGGAACTCCTCCAGTAATGTTATATTCCTTTGGCCCTTCTTCTGTGTCGTAGTGAAGGGTTCTGTCTTTGAGGTAGCTGGCGATTATTCTCCTTATATAGTTAGGTGTCTGCAGGTTGCATAAGGCTCTGCTTATACAGTTCCAGCTGACTGAGTTGAAAGCGTTTTTTATGTCGAGTGTTATGACGGCACAGTACCGCTTTGTCCCTCCTAACCATCTTCTTCCCGCGATTGCTTCACGCGCAATGTTGCACACTGCCTCTATAGCATGTATGGTGCTTCTCTTCTTTCTGAAGCCATACTGTTGGTTGGAGAGCCCGTGGTCTCCTTCAGTGTGTCTCTCGAGTCTTGCTCGTATAATTTTCTCTAGAATTTTTCCCATTGTGTCGAGCATGCACAGCGGCCTGTATGACGACGGCTGGTCAGGTGGCTTGTTACCCTTCGGGATGAGGACTAGCCGCTGTCTTTTCCACTGTAGTGGGAATTCCCCTTCCACTAAGCATGTCGTATACAATTGTGTGAAGATCTCTGGCCTTATCTTGATCGCTTTTTTGATATTTAACGCTGCTGCAGCTTCTAGGATTTCCTCAGTTGTTACTGGCGGTATTATCTCCGCTTCCGCTGACGTTTCTTGATAGAGTATCGGGACCTCATCTTTCGCCGGAAATAGAGTGTTAACGATCAAGCGCATCATGTTCGGACATGTCGGTGCCGCTGCCGTAACATGTTTCAGTTTTTTCATAACTATTTGATACGCACTTCCCCACGGGTTATGCTGCAGTTCATCTCTCAGTCGTTTTGCACTGTGCACTATGATTTGGCGTAAACCAGCAGTCGTTTTGCACTGTGCACTATGCTTTTGCGTAAACCAACAGTCGTTTTGCACTGTGCACTATGCTTTTGCGTAAACCAGCAGTCGTTTTACACTGTGCACTATGCTTTTGAGTAAACCAACAGTCGTTTTGCACTGTGCGCTGTGCTTTGGCGTAAACCAACAGTCATTTTGGCGTAAACCAGCAGTCGTTTTGCACTGTGCACTATGCTTTTGCGTAAACCAACAGTCGTTTTGCACTGTGCACCATGCTTTGGCGTAAACCAGCAGTCGTTTTGCACTGTGCACGATGCTTTTGCGTAAACCAACAGTCGTTTTGCACTGTGCGCTGTGCTTTGGCGTAAACCAACAGTCGTTTTGTACTGTGCACTATGATTTGGTGTAAACCAGCAGTCGTTTTGCACTGTGCACTATTCTTTTGCGTAAACCGACAGTCGTTTTGCACTGTGCAGCATGGTTTGGCGTAAACCAGCAGTCGTTTTGCACTGTGCACTATGCTTTTGAGTAAACCAACAGCCGTTTTGCACTGTGCACCATGCTTTGGCGTAAACCAGCAGTCGTTTTGCACTGTGCACTATGCTTTTGCGTAAACCAGCAGTCGTTTTACACTGTGCACTATGCTTTTGAGTAAACCAGCAGTCGTTTTGCACTGTGCACTATGCTTTTGCGTAAACCAACAGTCGTTTTGCACTGTGCACCATGCTTTGGCGTAAACCAGCAGTCGTTTTGCACAGTGTACTATGCTTTTGCGTAAACCAACAGTCGTTTTGCACTGTGCACTATGCTTTTGCGTAAACCAACAGTCGTTTTGCACTGTGCACTGTGCTTTATCGTAAACCAAGCGTCGTTTTGCACTGTGCACTATGATTTTGCGTAAACCAACAGTCGTTTTGCACTGTGCACCATGCTTTGGCGTAAACCAGCAGTCGTTTTGCACTGTGCACTATGCTTTGGCGTAAACCAGCAGTCGTTTTGCACTGTGCACTATTCTTTTGCGTAAACCAACAGTGTTTTGCACTGTGCACTATGCTTTTGCGTAAACCAACAGTCGTGTTGCACTGTGCACTATGCTTTTGCGTAAACCAACAGTCGTTTTGCACTGTGCGCTGTGCTTTGGCGTAAACCAGCAGTCGTTTTGCACAGTGCACTATGCTTTTGCGTAAACCAGCAGTCGTTTTGCACTGTGCACCATGCTTTGGCGTAAACCAGCAGTCGTTTTGCACTGTGCACTATGCTTTGGCGTAAACCAGCAGTCGTTTTGCACAGTGCACTATGCTTTTGCGTAAACCAGCAGTCGTTTTGCACTGTGCACTATGCTTTTGCGTAAACCAGCAGTCGTTTTGCACTGTGCACCATGCTTTGGCGTAAACCAGCAGTCGTTTTGCACTGTGCACTATGCTTTGGCGTAAACCAACAGTCGTGTTGCACTGTGCACTATGCTTTTGCGTAAACCAACAGTCGTTTTGCACTGTGCACTATGCTTTTGCGTAAACCAGCAGTCGTATTACACTGTGCACTATGCTTTTGAGTAAACCAACAGTCGTTTTGCACTGTGCACTATGAATTTGCGTAAACCAAAAGTCGTTTTGGACTGTGCACTATGCTTTTGAGTAAACCAACAGTCGTTTTGCATTGTGCACTATGCTTTTGCGTAAACCAAAAGTCGTTTTGGACTGTGCACTATGCTTTTGAGTAAACCAACAGTCGTTTTGCACTGTGCACTATGCTTTTGCGTAAACCAACAGTCGTTTTGCACTGTGCACTGTGGTTTGGCGTAAACCAACAGTCATTTTGCACACTGCACTATGCTTTGGCGTAAACCAGCAGTCGTTTTGCACTGTGCACTATGCTTTTGCGTAAACCAACAGTCGTTTTGCACTGTGCACTATGCTTTTGCGTAAACCAACAGTCGTGTTGCACTGTGCACTATGCTTCTGCGTAAACCAACAGTCGTTTTGCACTGTGCGCTGTGCTTTGGCGTAAACCAACAGTCATTTTGCACTGTGCACTATGATTTGGCGTAAACCAGCAGTCGATTTGCACTGTGCGCTGTGCTTTGGCGTAAACCAACAGTCGTTTTGCACTGTGCACTATGATTTGGCGTAAACCAGCAGTCGTTTTGCACTGTGCACTATGCTTTTGCGTAAACCAACAGTCGTTTTGCACTGTGCACTATGCTTTTGCGTAAACCAACAGTCGTTTTGCACTGTGCGCTGTGCTTTGGCGTAAACCAACAGTCATTTTGCACTGTGCACTATGCTTTGGCGTAAACCAGCAGTCGTTTTGCACTGTGCACTATGCTTTTGCGTAAACCAACAGTCGTTTTGCACTGTGCACCATGCTTTGGCGTAAACCAGCAGTCGTTTTGCACTGTGCGCTGTGCTTTGGCGTAAACCAACAGTCATTTTGCACTGTGCACTATGATTTGGCGTAAACCAGCAGTCGTTTTGCACTGTGCACTATGCTTTTGCGTAAACCAACAGTCGTTTTGCACTGTGCACCATGCTTTGGCGTAAACCAGCAGTCGTTTTGCACTGTGCACTATGCTTTTGCGTAAACCAACAGTCGTTTTGCACTGTGCACCATGCTTTGGCGTAAACCAGCAGTCGTTTTGCACAGTGCACTATGCTTTTGCGTAAACCAACAGTCGTTTTGCACTGTGCACTATGCTTTTGCGTAAACCAACAGTCGTTTTGCACTGTGCACCATGCTTTGGCGTAAACCAGCAGTCGTTTTGCACTGTGCACTATGATTTTGCGTAAACCAACAGTCGTTTTGCACTGTGCACCATGCTTTGGCGTAAACCAGCAGTCGTTTTGCACTGTGCACTGTGCTTTATCGTAAACCAAGCGTCGTTTTGAACTGTGCACTATGATTTTTCGTAAACCAACAGTCGTTTTCCACTGTGCACCATGCTTTGGCGTAAACCAGCAGTCGTTTTGCACTGTGCACTATGTTTTTGCGTAAACCAACAGTCGTTTTGCACTGTGCACTATGCTTTTGCGTAAACCAACAGTCGTTTTGCACTGTGCACCATGCTTTGGCGTAAACCAGCAGTCGTTTTGCACTGTGCACCATGCTTTAGCGTAAACCAGCAGTCGTTTTGCACTGTGCACTATGCTTTTGCGTAAACCAACAGTCGTTTTGCACTGTGCGCTGTGCTTTGGCGTAAACCAACAGTCATTTTGCACTGTGCACTATGTTTTGGCGTAAACCAGCAGTCGTTTTGCACTGTGCACTATGCTTTTGCGTAAACCAACAGTCGTTTTGCACTGTGCACCATGCTTTTGCGTAAACCAACAGTCGTTTTGCACTGTGCACTATGCTTTTAGCACTGACCCTTGCGGAACTCCTCCAGTAATGTTATATTCCTTTGGCCCTTCTTCTGTGTCGTAGTGAAGGGTTCTGTCTTTGAGGTAGCTGGCGATTATTCTCCTTATATAGTTAGGTGTCTGCAGGTTGCATAAGGCTCTGCTTATACAGTTCCAGCTGACTGAGTTGAAAGCGTTTTTTATGTCGAGTGTTATGACGGCACAGTACCGCTTTGTCCTTCCTAACCACCTTCTTCCCGCGATTGCTTCACGCGCAATGTTGCACACTGCCTCTATAGCATGTGTGGTGCTTCGCTTCTTTCTGAAGCCATACTGTTGGTTGTAGAGCCCGTGGTCTCCTTCAGTGTGTCTCTCGAGTCTTGCTCGTATAATTTTCTCTAGAATTTTTCCCATTGTGTCGAGCATGCACAGCGGCCTGTATGACGACGGCTGGTCAGGTGGCTTGTTGGACTAGCCGCTGTCTTTTCCACTGTAGTGGGAATTCCCCTTCCACTAAGCATGTCGTATACAATTGTGTGAAGATCTCTGGCCTTATCTTGATCGCTTTTTTGATATTTAACGCTGCTGCAGCTTCTAGGATTTCCTCAGTTGTTACTGGCGGTATTATCTCCGCTTCCGCTGACGTTTCTTGATAGAGTATCGGGACCTCATCTTTCGCCGGAAATAGAGTGTTAACGATCAAGCGCATCATGTTCGGACATGTCGGTGCCGCTGCCGTAACATGTTTCAGTTTTTTCATAACTATTTGATACGCACTTCCCCATGGGTTATGCTGCAGTTCATCTCTCAGTCGTTTTGCACTGTGCACTATGATTTGGCGTAAACCAGCAGTCGTTTTGCACTGTGCACTATGCTTTTGCGTAAACCAACAGTCGTTTTGCACTGTGCACTATGCTTTTGCGTAAACCAGCAGTCGTTTTACACTGTGCACTATGCTTTTGAGTAAAAAAACAGCCGTTTTGCACTGTCCGCTGTGCTTTGGCGTAAACCAACAGTCATTTTGCACTGTGCACTATGCTTTGGCGTAAACCAGCAGTCGTTTTGCACTGTGCACTATGCTTTTGCGTAAACCAACAGTCGTTTTGCACTGTGCACCATGCTTTGGCGTAAACCAGCAGTCGTTTTGCACTGTGCACGATGCTTTTGCGTAAACCAACAGTCGTTTTGCACTGTGCGCTGTGCTTTGGCGTAAACCAACAGTCGTTTTGTACTGTGCACTATGATTTGGCGTAAACCAGCAGTCGTTTTGCACTGTGCACTATTCTTTTGCGTAAACCGACAGTCGTTTTGCACTGTGCACCATGCTTTGGCGTAAACCAGCAGTCGTTTTGCACTGTGCACCATGCTTTTGCGTAAACCAACAGTCGTTTTGCACTGTGCACCATGCTTTGGCGTAAACCAGCAGTCGTTTTGCACTGTGCGCTGTGCTTTGGCGTAAACCAACAGTCGTTTTGCACTGTCCACTATGATTTGGCGTAAACCAGCAGTCGTTTTGCACTGTGCACTATTCTTTTGCGTAAATTAACAGTCGTTTTGCACTGTGCACCATGCTTTGGCGTAAACCAGCAGTCGTTTTGCACTGTGCATTATGCTTTTGCGTAAACCAACAGTCGTTTTGCACTGTGCACCATACTTTGGCGTAAACCAGCAGTCGTTTTGCACAGTGCACTATGCTTTTGCGTAAACCAAGCGTCGTTTTGCACTGTGCACTATGCTTTTGCGTAAACCAACAGTCGTTTTGCACTGTGCACCATGCTTTGGCGTAAACCAGCAGTCGTTTTGCACTGTGCACTATGCTTTGGCGTAAACCAGCATTCGTTTTGCACTGTGCACTATTCTTTTGCGTAAACCAACAGTCGTTTTGCACTGTGCACCATGCTTTGGCGTAAACCAGCAGTCGTTTTGAACTGTGCACTATTCTTTTGTGTAAACCAACAGTCGTTTTGCACTGTGCACCATGCTTTGGCGTAAACCAGCAGTCGTTTTGCACAGTGCACTATGCTTTTGCGTAAACCAACAGTCGTTTTGCACTGTGCACTATGCTTTTGCGTAAACCAACAGTCGTTTTGCAGTGTGCACTGTGCTTTATCGTAAACCAAGCGTCGTTTTGCACTGTGCACTATGATTTTGCGTAAACCAACAGTCGTTTTGCACTGTGCACCATGCTTTGGCGTAAACCACCAGTCGTTTTGCACTGTGCACTATGCTTTTGCGTAAACCAACAGTCGTTTTGCACTGTGCACTGTGCTTTATCGTAAACCAAGCGTCGTTTTGCACTGTGCACTATGATTTTGCGTAAACCAACAGTCGTTTTGCACTGTGCACCATGCTTTGGCGTAAACCAGCAGTCGTTTTGCACTGTGCACTATGCTTTGGCGTAAACCAGCATTCGTTTTGCACTGTGCACTATTCTTTTGCGTAAACCAACAGTCGTTTTGCACTGTGCACCATGCTTTGGCGTAAACCAGCAGTCGTTTTGAACTGTGCACTATTCTTTTGTGTAAACCAAAAGTCGTTTTGCACTGTGCACCATGCTTTGGCGTAAACCAGCAGTCGTTTTGCACAGTGCACTATGCTTTTGCGTAAACCAACAGTCGTTTTGCACTGTGCATATGCTTTTGCGTAAACCAACAGTCGTTTTGCAGTGTGCACTGTGCTTTATCGTAAACCAAGCGTCGTTTTGCACTGTGCACTATGATTTTGCGTAAACCAACAGTCGTTTTGCACTGTGCACCATGCTTTGGCGTAAACCACCAGTCGTTTTGCACTGTGCACTATGCTTTGGCGTAAACCAACAGTCGTTTTGCAGTGTGCACTGTGCTTTATCGTAAACCAAGCGTCGTTTTGCACTGTGCACTATGATTTTGCGTAAACCAACAGTCGTTTTGCACTGTGCACCATGCTTTGGCGTAAACCACCAGTCGTTTTGCACTGTGCACTATGCTTTTGCGTAAACCAACAGTCGTTTTGCACTGTGCACTATGCTTTTGCGTAAACCAACAGTCGTTTTGCACTGTGCACTGTGCTTTATCGTAAACCAAGCGTCGTTTTGCACTGTGCACTATGATTTTGCGTAAACCAACAGTCGTTTTGCACTGTGCACCATGCTTTGGCGTAAACCAGCAGTCGTTTTGCACTGTGCACTACGCTTTGGCGTAAACCAGCATTCGTTTTGCACTGTGCACTATTCTTTTGCGTAAACCAACAGTCGTTTTGCACTGTGCACCATGCTTTGGCGTAAACCAGCAGTCGTTTTGAACTGTGCACTATTCTTTTGTGTAAACCAACAGTCGTTTTGCACTGTGCACCATGCTTTGGCGTAAACCAGCAGTCGTTTTGCACAGTGCACTATGCTTTTGCGTAAACCAACAGTCGTTTTGCACTGTGCACTATGCTTTTGCGTAAACCAACAGTCGTTTTGCAGTGTGCACTGTGCTTTATCGTAAACCAAGCGTCGTTTTGCACTGTGCACTATGATTTTGCGTAAACCAACAGTCGTTTTGCACTGTGCACCATGCTTTGGCGTAAACCGCCAGTCGTTTTGCACTGTGCACTATGCTTTGGCGTAAACCAACAGTCGTTTTGCACTGTGCACTATTCTTTTGCGTAAACCAACAGTCGTTTTGCACTGTGCACCATGCTTTGGCGTAAACCAGCAGTCGTTATGCACTGTGCACTATGCTTTTGCGTAAACCAACAGTCGTTTTGCACTGTGCACCATGCTTTGGCGTAAACCAGCAGTCGTTTTGCACAGTGCGCTGTGTTTTGGCGTACACCAACAGTTATTTTGCACTGTGCACTATGCTTTGGCGTAAACCAGCAGTCGTTTTGCACTGTGCACTATACTTTTGCGTAAACCAACAGTCGTTTTGCACTGTGCACCATGCTTTGGAGTAAACCAGCAGTCGTTTTGCACTGTGCACTATGCTTTTGCGTAAACCAACAGTCGTTTTGCACTGTGCGCTGTGCTTTGGCGTAAACCAACAGTCGTTTTGCACTGTGCACTATGATTTGGCGTAAACCAGCAGTCGTTTTGCACTGTGCACTATTCTTTTGCGTAAACCAACAGTCGTTTTGCACTGTGCACCATGCTTTGGCGTAAACCAGCAGTCGTTTTGCACTGTGCACTATGCTTTTGCGTAAACCAACAGTCGTTTTGCACTGTGCACCATGCTTTGGCGTAAACCAGCAGTCGTTTTGCACAGTGCACTATGCTTTTGCGTAAACCAACAGTCGTTTTGCACTGTGCACTATGCTTTTGCGTAAACCAACAGTCGTTTTGCACTGTGCACTGCGCTTTATCGTAAACCAAGCGTCGTTTTGCACTGTGCACTATGATTTTGCGTAAACCAACAGTCGTTTTGCACTTTGCACCATGCTTTGGCGTAAACCAGCAGTCGTTTTGCACTGTGCACTATGCTTTTGCGTAAACCAACAGTCGTTTTGCACTGTGCACTGTGCTTTATCGTAAACCAAGCGTCGTTTTGCACTGTGCACTATGATTTTGCGTAAACCAACAGTCGTTTTGCACTGTGCACTATGCTTTTGCGTAAACCAACAGTCGTTTTGCACTGTGCACCGTGCTTTGGCGAAAACCAGCAGTCGTTTTGCACTGTGCGCTGTGCTTTGGCGTAAACCAACAGTCGTTTTGCACTGTGCACCATGCTTTGGCGTAAACCAGCAGTCGTTTTGCACTGTGCACTATGCTTTTGCGTAAACCAACAGTCGTTTTGCACTGTGCACCATGCTTTGGCGTAAACCAGCAGTCGTTGTGCACTGTGCACTATGCTTTTGCGTAAACCAACAGTCGTTTTGCACTGTGCGCTGTGCTTTGGCGTAAACCAACAGCCATTTTGCACTGTGCACTATGCTTTGGCGTAAACCAGCAGTCGTTTTGCACTGTGCACTATGCTTTTGCGTAAACCAACAGTCGTTTTGCACTGTGCACTATGCTTTTGCGTAAACCAGCAGTCGTTTTGCACTGTGCACTATGCTTTTGCGTAAACCAACAGTCGTTTTGCACTGTGCACTATGCTTTTGCGTAAACCAGCAGTCGTTTTGCACTGTGCACTATGCTTTGGCGTAAACCAGCATTCGTTTTGCACTGTGCACTATGCTTTGGCGTAAACCAGCATTCGTTTTGCACTGTGCACTATTCTTTTGCGTAAACCAACAGTCGTTTTGCACTGTGCACTATGCTTTTGCGTAAACCAGCAGTCGTTTTGCACTGTGCGCTGTGCTTTGGCGTAAACCAACAGCCATTTTGCACTGTGCACTATGCTTTGGCGTAAACCAGCAGTCGTTTTGCACTGTGCACTATGCTTTTGCGTAAACCAACAGTCGTTTTGCACTGTGCACTATGCTTTTGCGTAAACCAGCAGTCGTTTTGCACTGTGCGCTGTGCTTTGGCGTAAACCAACAGCCATTTTGCACTGTGCACTATGCTTTGGCGTAAACCAGCAGTCGTTTTGCACTGTGCACTATGCTTTTGCGTAAACCAACAGTCGTTTTGCACTGTGCACTATGCTTTTGCGTAAACCAACAGTCGTTTTGCACTGTGCACCATGCTTTGGCGTAAACCAGCAGTCGTTTTGCACTGTGCACTATGCTTTGGCGTAAACCAGCATTCGTTTTGCACTGTGCACTATTCTTTTGCGTAAACCAGCAGTCATTTTGCACTGTGCACTATGCTTTGGCGTAAACCAGCAGTCGTTTTACACTGTGCGCTGTGCTTTGGCGTAAACCAACAGTCGTTTTGCACTGTGCACTTTGATTTGGCGTAAACCAGCAGTCGTTTTGCACTGTGCACCATGCTTTGGCGTAAACCAGCAGTCGTTTTGCACTGTGCACTATTCTTTTGCGTAAACCAACAGTCGTTTTGCACTGTGCACCATGCTTTGGCGTAAACCAGCAGTCGTTTTGCACTGTGCACTATGCTTTTGCGTAAACCAACAGTCGTTTTGCACTGTGCACCATGCTTTGGCGTAAACCAGCAGTCGTTTTGCACAGTGCACTATGCTTTTGCGTAAACCAACAGTCGTTTTGCACTGTGCACTATGCTTTTGCGTAAACCAACAGTCGTTTTGCAGTGTGCACTGTGCTTTATCGTAAACCAAGCGTCGTTTTGCACTGTGCACTATGATTTTGCGTAAACCAACAGTCGTTTTGCACTGTGCACCATGCTTTGGCGTAAACCAGCAGTCGTTTTGCACTGTGCACTATGCTTTGGCGTAAACCAACAGTCGTTTTGCACTGTGCACTATTCTTTTGCGTAAACCAACAGTCGTTTTGCACTGTGCACCATGCTTTGGCGTAAACCAGCAGTCGTTATGCACTGTGCACTATGCTTTTGCGTAAACCAACAGTCATTTTGCACTGTGCACCATGCTTTGGCGTAAACCAGCAGTCGTTTTGCACAGTGCGCTGTGTTTTGGCGTACACCAACAGTTATTTTGCACTGTGCACTATGCTTTGGCGTAAACCAGCAGTCGTTTTGCACTGTGCACTATACTTTTGCGTAAACCAACAGTCGTTTTGCACTGTGCACCATGCTTTGGCGTAAACCAGCAGTCGTTTTGTACTGTGCACTATGCTTTTGCGTAAACCAACAGTCGTTTTGCACTGTGCGCTGTGCTTTGGCGTAAACCAACAGTCGTTTTGCACTGTGCACTATGCTTTTGCGTAAACCAACAGTCGTTTTGCACTGTGCACTATGCTTTTGCGTAAGCCAACAGTCGTTTTGCACTGTGCACTGTGCTTTATCGTAAACCAAGCGTCGTTTTGCACTGTGCACTATGATTTTGCGTAAACCAACAGTCGTTTTGCACTGTGCACCATGCTTTGGCGTAAGCCAACAGTCGTTTTGCACTGTGCACTGTGCTTTATCGTAAACCAAGCGTCGTTTTGCACTGTGCACTATGATTTTGCGTAAACCAACAGTCGTTTTGCACTGTGCACCATGCTTTGGCGTAAACCAGCAGTCGTTTTGCACTGTGCACTATGCTTTTGCGTAAACCAGCAGTCGTTTTGCACTGTGCACTATGCTTTTGCGTAAACCAACAGTCGTTTTGCACTGTGCACTGTGCTTTATCGTAAACCAAGCGTCGTTTTGCACTGTGCACTATGATTTTGCGTAAACCAACAGTCGTTTTGCACTGTGCACTATGCTTTTGCTTAAGCCAACAGTCGTTTTGCACTGTGCACTGTGCTTTATCGTAAACCAAGCGTCGTTTTGCACTGTGCACTATGCTTTTGCGTAAACCAACAGTCGTTTTGCACTGTGCACTATGCTTTTGCGTAAGCCAACAGTCGTTTTGCACTGTGCACTGTGCTTTATCGTAAACCAAGCGTCGTTTTGCACTGTGCACTATGATTTTGCATAAACCAACAGTCGTTTTGCACTGTGCACCATGCTTTGGCGTAAACCAGCAGTCGTTTTGCACTGTGCACTATGCTTTTGCGTAAACCAGCAGTCGTTTTGCACTGTGCACTATGCTTTTGCGTAAACCAACAGTCGTTTTGCACTGTGCACTGTGCTTTATCGTAAACCAAGCGTCGTTTTGCACTGTGCACTATGATTTTGAGTAAACCAACAGTCGTTTTGCACTGTGCACTATGCTTTTGCGTAAGCCAACAGTCGTTTTGCACTGTGCACTGTGCTTTATCGTAAACCAAGCGTCGTTTTGCACTGTGCACTATGCTTTTGCGTAAACCAACAGTCGTTTTGCACTGTGCACTATGCTTTTGCGTAAGCCAACAGTCGTTTTGCACTGTGCACTGTGCTTTATCGTAAACCAAGCGTCGTTTTGCACTGTGCACTATGATTTTGCGTAAACCAACAGTCGTTTTGCACTGTGCACTATGCTTCTGCGTAAACCAACAGTCGTTTTGCACTGTGCACTATGCTTTTGCGTAAACCAACAGTCGTTTTGCACTGTGCGCTGTGCTTTGGCGTACACCAACAGTCGTTTTGCACTGTGCACTATGATTTGGCGGAAACCAGCAGTCGTTTTGCACTGTGCACTATACTTTTGCGTAAACCAACAGTCGTTTTGCACTGTGCACTATGCTTTTGCGTAAACCAACAGTCGTTTTGCACTGTGCACTATGCTTTTGCGTAAACCAACAGTCGTGTTGCACTGTGCACTATGCTTTTGCGTAAACCAACAGTCGTTTTGCACTGTGCGCTGTGCTTTGGCGTAAACCAACAGTCGTTTTGCACTGTGCACTATGATTTGGCGTAAACCAGCAGTCGTTTTGCACTGTGCGCTGTGCTTTGGCGTACACCAACAGTCGTTTTGCACTGTGCACTATGCTTTGGCGTAAACCAGCATTCGTTTTGCACTGTGCACTATTCTTTTGCGTAAACCAGCAGTCATTTTGCACTGTGCACTATGCTTTGGCGTAAACCAGCAGTCGTTTTACACTGTGCGCTGTGCTTTGGCGTAAACCAACAGTCGTTTTGCACTGTGCACTTTGATTTGGCGTAAACCAGCAGTCGTTTTGCACTGTGCAATATGCTTTTGCGTAAACCAACAGTCGTTTTGCACTGTGCACCATGCTTTGGCGTAAACCAGCAGTCGTTTTGCACTGTGCACTATGCTTTTGCGTAAACCAACAGTCGTTTTGCACTGTGCGCTGTGCTTTGGCGTAAACCAACAGCCATTTTGCACTGTGCACTATGCTTTGGCGTAAACCAGCAGTCGTTTTGCACTGTGCACTATGCTTTTGCGTAAACCAACAGTCGTTTTGCACTGTGCACTATGCTTTTGCGTAAACCAGCAGTCGTTTTGCACTGTGCACTATGCTTTTGCGTAAACCAACAGTCGTTTTGCACTGTGCACCTTACTTTGGCGTAAACCAGCAGTCGTTTTGCACAGTGCACTATGCTTTTGCGTAAACCAACAGTCGTTTTGCACTGTGCACTATGCTTTTGCGTAAACCAACAGTCGTTTTACACTGTGCACTGTGCTTTATCGTAAACCAAGCGTCGTTTTGCACTGTGCACTATGATTTTGCGTAAACCAACAGTCGTTTTGCACTGTGCACTATGCTTTGGCGTAAACCAGCAGTCGTTTTGCACTGTGCACTATGCTTTGGCGTAAACCAGCATTCGTTTTGCACTGTGCACTATTCTTTTGCGTAAACCAACAGTCGTTTTGCACTGTGCACCATGCTTTGGCGTAAACCAGCAGTCGTTTTGCACTGTGCACTATTCTTTTGCGTAAACCAACAGTCGTTTTGCACTGTGCACCATGCTTTGGCGTAAACCAGCAGTCGTTTTGCACTGTGCACTATGCTTTTGCGTAAACCAACAGTCGTTTTGCACTGTGCACCATGCTTTGGCGTAAACCAGCAGTCGTTTTGCACAGTGCACTATGCTTTTGCGTAAACCAACAGTCGTTTTGCACTGTGCACTATGCTTTTGCGTAAACCAACAGTCGTTTTGCAGTGTGCACTGTGCTTTATCGTAAACCAAGCGTCGTTTTGCACTGTGCACTATGATTTTGCGTAAACCAACAGTCGTTTTGCACTGTGCACCATGCTTTGGCGTAAACCAGCAGTCGTTTTGCACTGTGCACTATGCTTTGGCGTAAACCAACAGTCGTTTTGCACTGTGCACCATGCTTTGGCGTAAACCAGCAGTCGTTTTGCACTGTGCACTATTCTTTTGCGTAAACCAACAGTCGTTTTGCACTGTGCACCATGCTTTGGCGTAAACCAGCAGTCGTTTTGCACTGTGCACTATGCTTTTGCGTAAACCAACAGTCGTTTTGCACTGTGCACCATGCTTTGGCGTAAACCAGCAGTCGTTTTGCACAGTGCACTATGCTTTTGCGTAAACCAACAGTCGTTTTGCACTGTGCACTATGCTTTTGCGTAAACCAACAGTCGTTTTGCAGTGTGCACTGTGCTTTATCGTAAACCAAGCGTCGTTTTGCACTGTGCACTATGATTTTGCGTAAACCAACAGTCGTTTTGCACTGTGCACCATGCTTTGGCGTAAACCAGCAGTCGTTATGCACTGTGCACTATGCTTTTGCGTAAACCAACAGTCATTTTGCACTGTGCACCATGCTTTGGCGTAAACCAGCAGTCGTTTTGCACAGTGCGCTGTGTTTTGGCGTACACCAACAGTTATTTTGCACTGTGCACTATGCTTTGGCGTAAACCAGCAGTCGTTTTGCACTGTGCACTATACTTTTGCGTAAACCAACAGTCGTTTTGCACTGTGCACCATGCTTTGGCGTAAACCAGCAGTCGTTTTGTACTGTGCACTATGCTTTTGCGTAAACCAACAGTCGTTTTGCACTGTGCGCTGTGCTTTGGCGTAAACCAACAGTCGTTTTGCACTGTGCACTATGCTTTTGCGTAAACCAACAGTCGTTTTGCACTGTGCACTATGCTTTTGCGTAAGCCAACAGTCGTTTTGCACTGTGCACTGTGCTTTATCGTAAACCAAGCGTCGTTTTGCACTGTGCACTATGATTTTGCGTAAACCAACAGTCGTTTTGCACTGTGCACCATGCTTTGGCGTAAGCCAACAGTCGTTTTGCACTGTGCACTGTGCTTTATCGTAAACCAAGCGTCGTTTTGCACTGTGCACTATGATTTTGCGTAAACCAACAGTCGTTTTGCACTGTGCACCATGCTTTGGCGTAAACCAGCAGTCGTTTTGCACTGTGCACTATGCTTTTGCGTAAACCAGCAGTCGTTTTGCACTGTGCACTATGCTTTTGCGTAAACCAACAGTCGTTTTGCACTGTGCACTGTGCTTTATCGTAAACCAAGCGTCGTTTTGCACTGTGCACTATGATTTTGCGTAAACCAACAGTCGTTTTGCACTGTGCACTATGCTTTTGCTTAAGCCAACAGTCGTTTTGCACTGTGCACTGTGCTTTATCGTAAACCAAGCGTCGTTTTGCACTGTGCACTATGCTTTTGCGTAAACCAACAGTCGTTTTGCACTGTGCACTATGCTTTTGCGTAAGCCAACAGTCGTTTTGCACTGTGCACTGTGCTTTATCGTAAACCAAGCGTCGTTTTGCACTGTGCACTATGATTTTGCGTAAACCAACAGTCGTTTTGCACTGTGCACTATGCTTCTGCGTAAACCAACAGTCGTTTTGCACTGTGCACTATGCTTTTGCGTAAACCAACAGTCGTTTTGCACTGTGCGCTGTGCTTTGGCGTACACCAACAGTCGTTTTGCACTGTGCACTATGATTTGGCGGAAACCAGCAGTCGTTTTGCACTGTGCACTATACTTTTGCGTAAACCAACAGTCGTTTTGCACTGTGCACTATGCTTTTGCGTAAACCAACAGTCGTTTTGCACTGTGCACTATGCTTTTGCGTAAACCAACAGTCGTGTTGCACTGTGCACTATGCTTTTGCGTAAACCAACAGTCGTTTTGCACTGTGCGCTGTGCTTTGGCGTAAACCAACAGTCGTTTTGCACTGTGCACTATGATTTGGCGTAAACCAGCAGTCGTTTTGCACTGTGCGCTGTGCTTTGGCGTAAACCAACAGTCGTTTTGGACTGTGCACTATGCCTTTGAGTAAACCAACAGTCGTTTTGCACTGTGCACTATGCTTTTGCGTAAACCAACAGTCGTTTTGCACTGTGCACTATGATTTGGCGGAAACCAGCAGTCGTTTTGCACTGTGCACTATGCTTTTGCGTAAACCAACAGTCGTTTTGCACTGTGCACTATGCTTTTGCGTAAACCAACAGTCGTTTTGCACTGTGCACTATGCTTTTGCGTAAACCAACAGTCGTGTTGCACTGTGCACTATGCTTTTGCGTAAACCAACAGTCGTTTTGCACTGTGCACTATGATTTTGCGTAAACCAAAAGTCGTTTTGGACTGTGCACTATGCTTTTGAGTAAACCAACAGTCGTTTTGCACTGTGCACTATGCTTTTGCGTAAACCAAAAGTCGTTTTGGACTGTGCACTATGCTTTTGAGTAAATCAACAGTCGTTTTGCACTGTGCACTATGCTTTTGCGTAAACCAACAGTCGTTTTGCACTGTGCGCTGTGCTTTGGAGTAAACCAACAGTCATTTTGCACTGTGCACTATGCTTTGGCGTAAACCAGGAGTCGTTTTGCACTGTGCACTATGCTTTTGCGTAAACCAACAGTCGTTTTGCACTGTGCACTATTCTTTTGCGTAAACCAACAGTCGTTTTGCACTGTGCACCATGCTTTGGCGTAAACCAGCAGTCGTTTTGCACTGTGCACTATGCTTTGGCGTAAACCAACAGTCGTTTTGCACTGTGCACCATGCTTTGGCGTAAACCAGCAGTCGTTTTGCACTGTGCACTATGCTTTTGCGTAAACCAGCAGTCGTTTTGCACTGTGCACTATGCTTTTGCGTAAACCAACAGTCGTTTTGCACTGTGCACTGTGCTTTATCGTAAACCAAGCGTCGTTTTGCACTGTGCACTATGATTTTGCGTAAACCAACAGTCGTTTTGCACTGTGCACCATGCTTTGGCGTAAGCCAACAGTCGTTTTGCACTGTGCACTGTGCTTTATCGTAAACCAAGCGTCGTTTTGCACTGTGCACTATGATTTTGCGTAAACCAACAGTCGTTTTGCACTGTGCACTATGCTTTTGCGTAAGCCAACAGTCGTTTTGCACTGTGCACTGTGCTTTATCGTAAACCAAGCGTCGTTTTGCACTGTGCACTGTGCTTTTGCGTAAACCAACAGTCGTTTTGCACTGTGCACTATGCTTTTGCGTAAGCCAACAGTCGTTTTGCACTGTGCACTGTGCTTTATCGTAAACCAAGCGTCGTTTTGCACTGTGCACTGTGCTTTTGCGTAAACCAACAGTCGTTTTGCACTGTGCACTATGCTTTTGCGTAAGCCAACAGTCGTTTTGCACTGTGCACTGTGCTTTATCGTAAACCAAGCGTCGTTTTGCACTGTGCACTATGATTTTGCGTAAACCAACAGTCGTTTTGCACTGTGCACCATGCTTTGGCGTAAACCAGCAGTCGTTTTGCACTGTGCACTATGCTTTTGCGTAAACCAGCAGTCGTTTTGCACTGTGCACTATGCTTTTGCGTAAACCAACAGTCGTTTTGCACTGTGCACTGTGCTTTATCGTAAACCAAGCGTCGTTTTGCACTGTGCACTATGATTTTGCGTAAACCAACAGTCGTTTTGCACTGTGCACTATGCTTTTGCGTAAACCAACAGTCGTTTTGCACTGTGCACCGTGCTTTGGCGAAAACCAGCAGTCGTTTTGCACTGTGCACTATGCTTTTGCGTAAACCAACAGTCGTTTTGCACTGTGCACTGTGCTTTATCGTAAACCAAGCGTCGTTTTGCACTGTGCACTATGATTTTGCGTAAACCAACAGTCGTTTTGCACTGTGCACTATGCTTTTGCGTAAACCAACAGTCGTTTTGCACTGTGCACCATGCTTTGGCGTAAACCAGCAGTCGTTTTGCACTGTGCACCATGCTTTGGCGTAAACCAGCAGTCGTTTTGCACTGTGCACTATGCTTTTGCGTAAACCAACAGTCGTTTTGCACTGTGCACCATGCTTTTGCGTAAACCAGCAGTCGTTTTGCACTGTGCACTATGCTTTTGCGTAAACCAACAGTCGTTTTGCACTGTGCGCTGTGCTTTGGCGTAAACCAACAGCCATTTTGCACTGTGCACTATGCTTTGGCGTAAACCAGCAGTCGTTTTGCACTGTGCACTATGCTTTTGCGTAAACCAACAGTCGTTTTGCACTGTGCACTATGCTTTTGCGTAAACCAGCAGTCGTTTTGCACTGTGCACTATGCTTCTGCGTAAACCAACAGTCGTTTTGCACTGTGCACTATGCTTTTGCGTAAACCAACAGTCGTTTTGCACTGTGCGCTGTGCTTTGGCGTACACCAACAGTCGTTTTGCACTGTGCACTATGATTTGGCGGAAACCAGCAGTCGTTTTGCACTGTGCACTATACTTTTGCGTAAACCAACAGTCGTTTTGCACTGTGCACTATGCTTTTGCGTAAACCAACAGTCGTTTTGCACTGTGCACTATGCTTTTGCGTAAACCAACAGTCGTGTTGCACTGTGCACTATGCTTTTGCGTAAACCAACAGTCGTTTTGCACTGTGCGCTGTGCTTTGGCGTAAACCAACAGTCGTTTTGCACTGTGCACTATGATTTGGCGTAAACCAGCAGTCGTTTTGCACTGTGCGCTGTGCTTTGGCGTAAACCAACAGTCGTTTTGGACTGTGCACTATGCCTTTGAGTAAACCAACAGTCGTTTTGCACTGTGCACTATGCTTTTGCGTAAACCAACAGTCGTTTTGCACTGTGCACTATGATTTGGCGGAAACCAGCAGTCGTTTTGCACTGTGCACTATGCTTTTGCGTAAACCAACAGTCGTTTTGCACTGTGCACTATGCTTTTGCGTAAACCAACAGTCGTTTTGCACTGTGCACTATGCTTTTGCGTAAACCAACAGTCGTGTTGCACTGTGCACTATGCTTTTGCGTAAACCAACAGTCGTTTTGCACTGTGCACTATGATTTTGCGTAAACCAAAAGTCGTTTTGGACTGTGCACTATGCTTTTGAGTAAACCAACAGTCGTTTTGCACTGTGCACTATGCTTTTGCGTAAACCAAAAGTCGTTTTGGACTGTGCACTATGCTTTTGAGTAAATCAACAGTCGTTTTGCACTGTGCACTATGCTTTTGCGTAAACCAACAGTCGTTTTGCACTGTGCGCTGTGCTTTGGAGTAAACCAACAGTCATTTTGCACTGTGCACTATGCTTTGGCGTAAACCAGGAGTCGTTTTGCACTGTGCACTATGCTTTTGCGTAAACCAACAGTCGTTATGCACTGTGCACTATTCTTTTGCGTAAACCAACAGTCGTTTTGCACTGTGCACCATGCTTTGGCGTAAACCAGCAGTCGTTTTGCACTGTGCACTATGCTTTGGCGTAAACCAACAGTCGTTTTGCACTGTGCACTATTCTTTTGCGTAAACCAACAGTCGTTTTGCACTGTGCAACATGCTTTGGCGTAAACCAGCAGTCGTTATGCACTGTGCACTATGCTTTTGAGTAAACCAACAGTCGTTTTGCACTGTGCACCATGCTTTGGCGTAAACCAGCAGTCGTTTTGCACAGTGCGCTGTGTTTTGGCGTACACCAACAGTTATTTTGCACTGTGCACTATGCTTTGGCGTAAACCAGCAGTCGTTTTGCACTGTGCACTATACTTTTGCGTAAACCAACAGTCGTTTTGCACTGTGCACCATGCTTTGGCGTAAACCAGCAGTCGTTTTGTACTGTGCACTATGCTTTTGCGTAAACCAACAGTCGTTTTGCACTGTGCGCTGTGCTTTGGCGTAAACCAACAGTCGTTTTGCACTGTGCACTATGCTTTTGCGTAAACCAACAGTCGTTTTGCACTGTGCACTATGCTTTTGCGTAAGCCAACAGTCGTTTTGCACTGTGCACTGTGCTTTATCGTAAACCAAGCGTCGTTTTGCACTGTGCACTATGATTTTGCGTAAACCAACAGTCGTTTTGCACTGTGCACCATGCTTTGGCGTAAACCAGCAGTCGTTTTGCACTGTGCACTATGCTTTTGCGTAAACCAGCAGTCGTTTTGCACTGTGCACTATGCTTTTGCGTAAACCAACAGTCGTTTTGCACTGTGCACTGTGCTTTATCGTAAACCAAGCGTCGTTTTGCACTGTGCACTATGATTTTGCGTAAACCAACAGTCGTTTTGCACTGTGCACTATGCTTTTGCGTAAACCAACAGTCGTTTTGCACTGTGCACCGTGCTTTGGCGAAAACCAGCAGTCGTTTTGCACTGTGCACTATGCTTTTGCGTAAACCAACAGTCGTTTTGCACTGTGCACTGTGCTTTATCGTAAACCAAGCGTCGTTTTGCACTGTGCACTATGATTTTGCGTAAACCAACAGTCGTTTTGCACTGTGCACTATGCTTTTGCGTAAACCAACAGTCGCTTTGCACTGTGCACCATGCTTTGGCGTAAACCAGCAGTCGTTTTGCACTGTGCACCATGCTTTGGCGTAAACCAGCAGTCGTTTTGCACTGTGCACTATGCTTTTGCGTAAACCAACAGTCGTTTTGCACTGTGCACCATGCTTTGGCGTAAACGAGCAGTCGTTTTGCACTGTGCACTATGCTTTTGCGTAAACCAACAGTCCTTTTGCACTGTGCGCTGTGCTTTGGCGTAAACCAACAGCCATTTTGCACTGTGCACTATGCTTTGGCGTAAACCAGCAGTCGTTTTGCACTGTGCACTATGCTTTTGCGTAAACCAACAGTCGTTTTGCACTGTGCACTATGCTTTTGCGTAAACCAGCAGTCGTTTTGCACTGTGCATTATGCTTCTGCGTAAACCAACAGTCGTTTTGCACTGTGCACTATGCTTTTGCGTAAACCAACAGTCGTTTTGCACTGTGCGCTGTGCTTTGGCGTAAACCAACAGTCGTTTTGCACTGTGCACTATGATTTGGCGGAAACCAGCAGTCGTTTTGCACTGTGCACTATACTTTTGCGTAAACCAACAGTCGTTTTGCACTGTGCACTATGCTTTTGCGTAAACCAACAGTCGTTTTGCACTGTGCACTATGCTTTTGCGTAAACCAACAGTCGTGTTGCACTGTGCACTATGCTTTTGCGTAAACCAACAGTCGTTTTGCACTGTGCGCTGTGCTTTGGCGTAAACCAACAGTCGTTTTGCACTGTGCACTATGATTTGGCGTAAACCAGCAGTCGTTTTGAACTGTGCACTATTCTTTTGCGTAAACCAACAGTCGTTTTGCACTGTGCACCATGCTTTGGCGTAAACCAGCAGTCGTTTTGCACTGTGCACCATGCTTTGGCGTAAACCAGCAGTCGTTTTGCACTGTGCACTATTCTTTTGCGTAAACCAACAGTCGTTTTGCACTGTGCACCATGCTTTGGCGTAAACCAGCAGTCGTTTTGCACTGTGCACTATGCTTTTGCGTAAACCAACAGTCGTTTTGCACTGTGCACCATGCTTTGGCGTAAACCAGCAGTCGTTTTGCACAGTGCACTATGCTTTTGCGTAAACCAACAGTCGTTTTGCACTGTGCACTATGTTTTGCGTAAACCAACAGTCGTTTTGCAGTGTGCACTGTGCTTTATCGTAAACCAAGCGTCGTTTTGCACTGTGCACTATGATTTTGCGTAAACCAACAGTCGTTTTGCACTGTGCACCATGCTTTGGCGTAAACCAGCAGTCGTTTTGCACTGTGCACTATGCTTTGGCGTAAACCAACAGTCGTTTTGCACTGTGCACCATGCTTTGGCGTAAACCAGCAGTCGTTTTGTACTGTGCACCATGCTTTGGCGTAAACCAGCAGTCGTTTTGCACAGTGCGCTGTGTTTTGGCGTACACCAACAGTTATTTTGCACTGTGCACTATGCTTTGGCGTAAACCAGCAGTCGTTTTGCACTGTGCACTATACTTTTGCGTAAACCAACAGTCGTTTTGCACTGTGCACCATGCTTTGGCGTAAACCAGCAGTCGTTTTGTACTGTGCACTATGCTTTTGCGTAAACCAACAGTCGTTTTGCACTGTGCGCTGTGCTTTGGCGTAAACCAACAGTCGTTTTGCACTGTGCACTATGCTTTTGCGTAAACCAACAGTCGTTTTGCACTGTGCACTATGCTTTTGCGTAAGCCAACAGTCGTTTTGCACTGTGCACTGTGCTTTATCGTAAACCAAGCGTCGTTTTGCACTGTGCACTATGATTTTGCGTAAACCAACAGTCGTTTTGCACTGTGCACCATGCTTTGGCGTAAACCAGCAGTCGTTTTGCACTGTGCACTATGCTTTTGCGTAAACCAGCAGTCGTTTTGCACTGTGCACTATGCTTTTGCGTAAACCAACAGTCGTTTTGCACTGTGCACTGTGCTTTATCGTAAACCAAGCGTCGTTTTGCACTGTGCACTATGATTTTGCGTAAACCAACAGTCGTTTTGCACTGTGCACTATGCTTTTGCGTAAACCAACAGTCGTTTTGCACTGTGCACCGTGCTTTGGCGAAAACCAGCAGTCGTTTTGCACTGTGCACTATGCTTTTGCGTAAACCAACAGTCGTTTTGCACTGTGCACTGTGCTTTATCGTAAACCAAGCGTCGTTTTGCACTGTGCACTATGATTTTGCGTAAACCAACAGTCGTTTTGCACTGTGCACTATGCTTTTGCCTAAACCAACAGTCGTTTTGCACTGTGCACCATGCTTTGGCGTAAACCAGCAGTCGTTTTGCACTGTGCACCATGCTTTGGCGTAAACCAGCAGTCGTTTTGCACTGTGCACTATGCTTTGGCGTAAACCAGCAGTCGTTTTGCACTGTGCACCATGCTTTGGCGTAAACCAGCAGTCGTTTTGCACTGTGCACTATGCTTTTGCGTAAACCAACAGTCGTTTTGCACTGTGCACCATGCTTTGGCGTAAACCAGCAGTCGTTTTGCACTGTGCACTATGCTTTTGCGTAAACCAACAGTCGTTTTGCACTGTGCGCTGTGCTTTGGCGTAAACCAACAGCCATTTTGCACTGTGCACTATGCTTTGGCGTAAACCAGCAGTCGTTTTGCACTGTGCACTATGCTTTTGCGTAAACCAACAGTCGTTTTGCACTGTGCACTATGCTTTTGCGTAAACCAGCAGTCGTTTTGCACTGTGCACTATGCTTCTGCGTAAACCAACAGTCGTTTTGCACTGTGTACTATGCTTTTGCGTAAACCAACAGTCGTTTTGCACTGTGCGCTGTGCTTTGGCGTAAACCAACAGTCGTTTTGCACTGTGCACTATGATTTGGCGGAAACCAGCAGTCGTTTTGCACTGTGCACCATGCTTTGGCGTAAACCAGCAGTCGTTTTGCACTGTGCACTATGCTTTTGCGTAAACCAACAGTCGTTTTGCACTGTGCACCATGCTTTGGCGTAAACCAGCAGTCGTTTTGCACTGTGCACTATGCTTTTGCGTAAACCAACAGTCGTTTTGCACTGTGCGCTGTGCTTTGGCGTAAACCAACAGCCATTTTGCACTGTGCACTATGCTTTGGCGTAAACCAGCAGTCGTTTTGCACTGTGCACTATGCTTTTGCGTAAACCAACAGTCGTTTTGCACTGTGCACTATGCTTTTGCGTAAACCAGCAGTCGTTTTGCACTGTGCACTATGCTTCTGCGTAAACCAACAGTCGTTTTGCACTGTGTACTATGCTTTTGCGTAAACCAACAGTCGTTTTGCACTGTGTGCTGTGCTTTGGCGTAAACCAACAGTCGTTTTGCACTGTGCACTATGATTTGGCGGAAACCAGCAGTCGTTTTGCACTGTGCACTATACTTTTGCGTAAACCAACAGTCGTTTTGCACTGTGCACTATGCTTTTGCGTAAACCAACAGTCGTTTTGCACTGTGCACTATGCTTTTGCGTAAACCAACAGTCGTGTTGCACTGTGCACTATGCTTTTGCGTAAACCAACAGTCGTTTTGCACTGTGCGCTGTGCTTTGGCGTAAACCAACAGTCGTTTTGCACTGTGCACTATGATTTGGCGTAAACCAGCAGTCGTTTTGCACTGTGCGCTGTGCTTTGGCGTAAACCAACAGTCGTTTTGGACTGTGCACTATGCCTTTGAGTAAACCAACAGTCGTTTTGCACTGTGCACTATGCTTTTGCGTAAACCAACAGTCGTTTTGCACTGTGCACTATGATTTGGCGGAAACCAGCAGTCGTTTTGCACTGTGCACTATGCTTTTGCGTAAACCAACAGTCGTTTTGCACTGTGCACTATGCTTTTGCGTAAACCAACAGTCGTTTTGCACTGTGCACTATGCTTTTGCGTAAACCAACAGTCGTGTTGCACTGTGCACTATGCTTTTGCGTAAACCAACAGTCGTTTTGCACTGTGCACTATGATTTTGCGTAAACCAAAAGTCGTTTTGGACTGTGCACTATGCTTTTGAGTAAACCAACAGTCGTTTTGCACTGTGCACTATGCTTTTGCGTAAACCAAAAGTCGTTTTGGACTGTGCACTATGCTTTTGAGTAAATCAACAGTCGTTTTGCACTGTGCACTATGCTTTTGCGTAAACCAACAGTCGTTTTGCACTGTGCGCTGTGCTTTGGAGTAAACCAACAGTCATTTTGCACTGTGCACTATGCTTTGGCGTAAACCAGGAGTCGTTTTGCACTGTGCACTATGCTTTTGCGTAAACCAACAGTCGTTTTGCACTGTGCACTATGCTTTTGCGTAAACCAACAGTCGTTTTGCACTGTGCGCTGTGCTTTGGCGTAAACCAACAGTCATTTTGCACTGTGCACTATGCTTTGGCGTAAACCAACAGTCGTTTTGCACTGTGCACTATGCTTTTGCGTAAACCAACAGTCGTTTTCACTGTGCACCATGCTTTGGCGTAAACCAGCAGTCGTTTTGTACTGTGCGCTGTGCTTTGGCGTTAACCAACAGTCATTTTGCACTGTGCACTATGCTTTGGCGTAAACCAGCAGTCGTTTTGCACTGTGCACTATGCTTTTGCGTAAACCAACAGTCTTTTTGCACTGTGCACCATGCTTTGACGTAAACCAGCAGTCGTTTTGCACTGTGCACTATGCTTTTGCGTAAACCAACAGTCGTTTTGCACTGTGCGCTGTGCTTTGGCGTAAACCAACAGTCATTTGCACTGTGCACTATGCTTTGGCGTAAACCAGCAGTCGTTTTGCACTGTGCACTATGCTTTTGCGGAAACCAACAGTCGTTTTGCACTGTGCACCATGCTTTGGCGTAAACCAGCAGTCGTTTTGCACTGTGCACTATGCTTTTGCGTAAACCAACAGTCGTTTTGCACTGTGCGCTGTGCTTTGGCGTAAACCAACAGTCATTTTGCACTGTGCACTATGCTTTGGCGTAAACCAGCAGTCGTTTTGCACTGTGCACTATGCTTTTGCGTAAACCAACAGTCGTTTTGCACTGTGCACCATGCTTTGGCGTAAACCAGCAGTCGTTTTGCACTGTGCGCTGTGCTTTGGCGTAAACCAACCGTCATTTTGCACTGTGCACTATGCTTTGGCGTAAACCAGCAGTCGTTTTGCACTGTGCGCTGTGCTTTGGCGTAAACCAACAGTCGTTTTGCACTGTGCACCATGCTTTGGCGTAAACCAGCAGTCGTTTTGCACTGTGCACTATGCTTTTGCGTAAACCAACAGTCATTTTGCACTGTGCACTATACTTTGGCGTAAACCAACAGTCGTTTTGCACTGTGCACTATGCTTTTGCGTAAACCAACAGTCGTTTTGCACTGTGCACTATGCTTTTGCGTAAACCAGCAGTCGTTTTGCACTGTGCGCTGTGCTTTGGCGTAAACCAACAGTCGTTTTGCACTGTGCACCATGCTTTGGCGTAAACCAGCAGTCGTTTAGCACTGTGCACTATGCTTTTGCGTAAACCAACAGTCATTTTGCACTGTGCACTACACTTTGGCGTAAACCAACAGTCGTTTTGCACTGTGCACTATGCTTTTGCGTAAACCAACAGTCGTTTTGCACTGTGCACTATGCTTTTGCGTAAACCAGCAGTCGTTTTGCACTGTGCACTATGCTTTTGCGTAAACCAACAGTCGTTTTGCACTGTGCACTATGCTTTTGCGTAAACCAACAGTCGTTTTGCACTGTGCGCTGTGCTTTGGCGTAAACCAACAGTCGTTTTACACTGAGCACTATGCTTTTGAGTAAACCAACAGTCGTTTTGCACTGTGCACTATGCTTTTGCGTAAACCAGCAGTCGTTTTACACTGTGCACTATGGTTTTGAGTAAACCATCAGTCGTTTTGCACTGTGCACTATGATTTTGCGTAAACCAAAAGTCGTTTTGGACTGTGCACTATGCTTTTGAGTAAATCAACAGTCGTTTTGCACTGTGCACTATGATTTTGCGTAAACCAAAAGTCGTTTTGGACTGTGCACTATGCTTTTGAGTAAACCAGCAGTCGTTTTGCACTGTGCGCTGTGCTTTGGCGTAAACCAACAGTCATTTTGCACTGTGCACTATGCTTTGGCGTAAACCAGCAGTCGTTTTGCACTGTGCGCTGTGTTTTGGCGTAAACCAACAGTCGTTTTGCACTGTGCACTATGATTTGGCGTCAACCAGCAGTCGTTTTGCACTGTGCACTATGCTTTTGCGTAAACCAACAGTCGTTTTGCACTGTGCACTATGATTTGGCGTCAACCAGCAGTCGTTTTGCACTGTGCACTATGCTTTGGCGTAAACCAGCAGTCGTTTTGCACTGTGCACTATGCTTTTGCGTAAACCAACAGTCGTTTTGCACTGTGCACCATGCTTTGGCGTAAACCAGCAGTCGTTTTGCACTGTGCACGATGCTTTTGCGTAAACCAACAGTCGTTTTGCACTGTGCGCTGTGCTTTGGCGTAAACCAACAGTCGTTTTGTACTGTGCACTATGATTTGGCGTAAACCAGCAGTCGTTTTGCACTGTGCACTATTCTTGTGCGTAAACCGACAGTCGATTTGCACTGTGCACCATGCTTTGGCGTAAACCAGCAGTCGTTTTGCACTGTGCACTATGCTTTTGCGTAAACCAACAGTCGTTTTGCACTGTGCGCTGTGCTTTGGCGTAAACCAACAGTCGTTTTGCACTGTGCACTATGATTTTGCGTAAATCAAAAGTCGTTTTGGACTGTGCACTATGCTTTTGAGTAAACCAGCAGTCGTTTTGCACTGTGCGCTGTGCTTTGGCGTAAACCAACAGTCATTTTGCACTGTGCACTATGCTTTGGCGTAAACCAGCAGTCGTTTTGCACTGTGCGCTGTGCTTTGGCGTAAACCAACAGTCGTTTTGCACTGTGCACTATGATTTGGCGTCAACCAGCAGTCGTTTTGCACTGTGCACTATGCTTTTGCGTAAACCAACAGTCGTTTTGCACTGTGCACTATGCTTTTGCGTAAACCAGCAGTCGTTTTACACTGTGCACTATGCTTTTGAGTAAACCAACAGTCGTTTTGCACTGTCAACTATGATTTTGCGTAAATCAAAAGTCGTTTTGGACTGTGCACTATGCTTTTGAGTAAACCAACAGTCGTTTTGCACTGTGCACTATGATTTTGCGTAAACCAAAAGTCGTTTTGGACTGTGCACTATGCTTTTGAGTAAACCAACAGTCGTTTTGCACTGTGCACTATGCTTTTGCGTAAACCAACAGTCGTTTTGCACTGTGCGCTGTGCTTTGGCGTAAACCAACAGTCATTATGCACTGTGCCCTATGCTTTTGCGTAAACCAGCAGTCGTTTTACACTGTGCACTATGCTTTTGAGTAAACCAACAGTCGTTTTGCACTGTGCACTATGATTTTGCGTAAACCGAAAGTCGTTTTGGACTGTGCACTATGCTTTTGAGTAAACCAGCAGTCGTTTTGCACTGTGCGCTGTGCTTTGGCGTAAACCAACAGTCATTTTGCACTGTGCACTATGCTTTGGCGTAAACCAGCAGTCGTTTTGCACTGTGCGCTGTGCTTTGGCGTAAACCAACAGTCGTTTTGCACTGTGCACTATGATTTGGCGTCAACCAGCAGTCGTTTTGCACTGTGCACTATGCTTTTGCGTAAACCAACAGTCGTTTTGCACTGTGCACTATGATTTGGCGTCAACCAGCAGTCGTTTTGCACTGTGCACTATGCTTTGGCGTAAACCAGCAGTCGTTTTGCACTGTGCACTATGCTTTTGCGTAAACCAACAGTCGTTTTGCACTGTGCACCATGCTTTGGCGTAAACCAGCAGTCGTTTTGCACTGTGCACGATGCTTTTGCGTAAACCAACAGTCGTTTTGCACTGTGCGCTGTGCTTTGGCGTAAACCAACAGTCGTTTTGTACTGTGCACTATGATTTGGCGTAAACCAGCAGTCGTTTTGCACTGTGCACTATTCTTGTGCGTAAACCGACAGTCGATTTGCACTGTGCACCATGCTTTGGCGTAAACCAGCAGTCGTTTTGCACTGTGCGCTGTGCTTTGGCGTAAACCAACAGTCATTTTGCACTGTGCACTATGCTTTGGCGTAAACCAACAGTCATTTTGCACTGTGCACTATGCTTTTGCGTAAGCCAACAGTCGTTTTGCACTGTGCACTGTGCTTTATCGTAAACCAAGCGTCGTTTTGCACTGTGCACTATGATTTTGCGTAAACCAACAGTCGTTTTGCACTGTGCACCATGCTTTGGCGTAAACCAGCAGTCGTTTTGCACTGTGCACTATGCTTTTGCGTAAACCAGCAGTCGTTTTGCACTGTGCACTATGCTTTTGCGTAAACCAACAGTCGTTTTGCACTGTGCACTGTGCATTATCGTAAACCAAGCGTCGTTTTGCACTGTGCACTATGATTTGGCGTAAACCAGCAGTCGTTTTGCACTGTGCGCTGTGCTTTGGCGTAAACCAACAGTCGTTTTGGACTGTGCACTATGCCTTTGAGTAAACCAACAGTCGTTTTGCACTGTGCACTATGCTTTTGCGTAAACCAACAGTCGTTTTGCACTGTGCACTATGATTTGGCGGAAACCAGCAGTCGTTTTGCACTGTGCACTATGCTTTTGCGTAAACCAACAGTCGTTTTGCACTGTGCACTATGCTTTTGCGTAAACCAACAGTCGTTTTGCACTGTGCACTATGCTTTTGCGTAAACCAACAGTCGTGTTGCACTGTGCACTATGCTTTTGCGTAAACCAACAGTCGTTTTGCACTGTGCACTATGATTTTGCGTAAACCAAAAGTCGTTTTGGACTGTGCACTATGCTTTTGAGTAAACCAACAGTCGTTTTGCACTGTGCACTATGCTTTTGCGTAAACCAAAAGTCGTTTTGGACTGTGCACTATGCTTTTGAGTAAATCAACAGTCGTTTTGCACTGTGCACTATGCTTTTGCGTAAACCAACAGTCGTTTTGCACTGTGCGCTGTGCTTTGGCGTAAACCAACAGTCATTTGCACTGTGCACTATGCTTTGGCGTAAACCAGCAGTCGTTTTGCACTGTGCACTATGCTTTTGCGGAAACCAACAGTCGTTTTGCACTGTGCACCATGCTTTGGCGTAAACCAGCAGTCGTTTTGCACTGTGCACTATGCTTTTGCGTAAACCAACAGTCGTTTTGCACTGTGCGCTGTGCTTTGGCGTAAACCAACAGTCATTTTGCACTGTGCACTATGCTTTGGCGTAAACCAGCAGTCGTTTTGCACTGTGCACTATGCTTTTGCGTAAACCAACAGTCGTTTTGCACTGTGCACCATGCTTTGGCGTAAACCAGCAGTCGTTTTGCACTGTGCGCTGTGCTTTGGCGTAAACCAACAGTCATTTTGCACTGTGCACTATGCTTTGGCGTAAACCAGCAGTCGTTTTGCACTGTGCGCTGTGCTTTGGCGTAAACCAACAGTCGTTTTGCACTGTGCACCATGCTTTGGCGTAAACCAGCAGTCGTTTTGCACTGTGCACTATGCTTTTGCGTAAACCAACAGTCATTTTGCACTGTGCACTATACTTTGGCGTAAACCAACAGTCGTTTTGCACTGTGCACTATGCTTTTGCGTAAACCAACAGTCGTTTTGCACTGTGCACTATGCTTTTGCGTAAACCAGCAGTCGTTTTGCACTGTGCGCTGTGCTTTGGCGTAAACCAACAGTCGTTTTGCACTGTGCACCATGCTTTGGCGTAAACCAGCAGTCGTTTAGCACTGTGCACTATGCTTTTGCGTAAACCAACAGTCATTTTGCACTGTGCACTACACTTTGGCGTAAACCAACAGTCGTTTTGCACTGTGCACTATGCTTTTGCGTAAACCAACAGTCGTTTTGCACTGTGCACTATGCTTTTGCGTAAACCAGCAGTCGTTTTGCACTGTGCACTATGCTTTTGCGTAAACCAACAGTCGTTTTGCACTGTGCACTATGCTTTTGCGTAAACCAACAGTCGTTTTGCACTGTGCGCTGTGCTTTGGCGTAAACCAACAGTCGTTTTACACTGAGCACTATGCTTTTGAGTAAACCAACAGTCGTTTTGCACTGTGCACTATGCTTTTGCGTAAACCAGCAGTCGTTTTACACTGTGCACTATGGTTTTGAGTAAACCATCAGTCGTTTTGCACTGTGCACTATGATTTTGCGTAAACCAAAAGTCGTTTTGGACTGTGCACTATGCTTTTGAGTAAATCAACAGTCGTTTTGCACTGTGCACTATGATTTTGCGTAAACCAAAAGTCGTTTTGGACTGTGCACTATGCTTTTGAGTAAACCAGCAGTCGTTTTGCACTGTGCGCTGTGCTTTGGCGTAAACCAACAGTCATTTTGCACTGTGCACTATGCTTTGGCGTAAACCAGCAGTCGTTTTGCACTGTGCGCTGTGCTTTGGCGTAAACCAACAGTCGTTTTGCACTGTGCACTATGATTTGGCGTCAACCAGCAGTCGTTTTGCACTGTGCACTATGCTTTTGCGTAAACCAACAGTCGTTTTGCACTGTGCACTATGATTTGGCGTCAACCAGCAGTCGTTTTGCACTGTGCACTATGCTTTGGCGTAAACCAGCAGTCGTTTTGCACTGTGCACTATGCTTTTGCGTAAACCAACAGTCGTTTTGCACTGTGCACCATGCTTTGGCGTAAACCAGCAGTCGTTTTGCACTGTGCACGATGCTTTTGCGTAAACCAACAGTCGTTTTGCACTGTGCGCTGTGCTTTGGCGTAAACCAACAGTCGTTTTGTACTGTGCACTATGATTTGGCGTAAACCAGCAGTCGTTTTGCACTGTGCACTATTCTTGTGCGTAAACCGACAGTCGATTTGCACTGTGCACCATGCTTTGGCGTAAACCAGCAGTCGTTTTGCACTGTGCACTATGCTTTTGCGTAAACCAACAGTCGTTTTGCACTGTGCGCTGTGCTTTGGCGTAAACCAACAGTCGTTTTGCACTGTGCACTATGATTTTGCGTAAATCAAAAGTCGTTTTGGACTGTGCACTATGCTTTTGAGTAAACCAGCAGTCGTTTTGCACTGTGCGCTGTGCTTTGGCGTAAACCAACAGTCATTTTGCACTGTGCACTATGCTTTGGCGTAAACCAGCAGTCGTTTTGCACTGTGCGCTGTGCTTTGGCGTAAACCAACAGTCGTTTTGCACTGTGCACTATGATTTGGCGTCAACCAGCAGTCGTTTTGCACTGTGCACTATGCTTTTGCGTAAACCAACAGTCGTTTTGCACTGTGCACTATGCTTTTGCGTAAACCAGCAGTCGTTTTACACTGTGCACTATGCTTTTGAGTAAACCAACAGTCGTTTTGCACTGTCAACTATGATTTTGCGTAAATCAAAAGTCGTTTTGGACTGTGCACTATGCTTTTGAGTAAACCAACAGTCGTTTTGCACTGTGCACTATGATTTTGCGTAAACCAAAAGTCGTTTTGGACTGTGCACTATGCTTTTGAGTAAACCAACAGTCGTTTTGCACTGTGCACTATGCTTTTGCGTAAACCAACAGTCGTTTTGCACTGTGCGCTGTGCTTTGGCGTAAACCAACAGTCATTTTGCACTGTGCACTATGCTTTTGCGTAAACCAGCAGTCGTTTTACACTGTGCACTATGCTTTTGAGTAAACCAACAGTCGTTTTGCACTGTCAACTATGATTTGGCGTCAACCAGCAGTCGTTTTGCACTGTGCACTATGCTTTGGCGTAAACCAGCAGTCGTTTTGCACTGTGCACTATGCTTTTGCGTAAACCAACAGTCGTTTTGCACTGTGCACCATGCTTTGGCGTAAACCAGCAGTCGTTTTGCACTGTGCACGATGCTTTTGCGTAAACCAACAGTCGTTTTGCACTGTGCGCTGTGCTTTGGCGTAAACCAACAGTCGTTTTGTACTGTGCACTATGATTTGGCGTAAACCAGCAGTCGTTTTGCACTGTGCACTATTCTTGTGCGTAAACCGACAGTCGATTTGCACTGTGCACCATGCTTTGGCGTAAACCAGCAGTCGTTTTGCACTGTGCGCTGTGCTTTGGCGTAAACCAACAGTCATTTTGCACTGTGCACTATGCTTTGGCGTAAACCAACAGTCATTTTGCACTGTGCACTATGCTTTTGCGTAAGCCAACAGTCGTTTTGCACTGTGCACTGTGCTTTATCGTAAACCAAGCGTCGTTTTGCACGGTGCACTATGATTTTGCGTAAACCAACAGTCGTTTTGCACTGTGCACCATGCTTTGGCGTAAACCAGCAGTCGTTTTGCACTGTGCACTATGCTTTTGCGTAAACCAGCAGTCGTTTTGCACTGTGCACTATGCTTTTGCGTAAACCAACAGTCGTTTTGCACTGTGCACTGTGCTTTATCGTAAACCAAGCGTCGTTTTGCACTGTGCACTATGATTTTGCGTAAACCAACAGTCGTTTTGCACTGTGCACTATGCTTTTGCGTAAACCAACAGTCGTTTTGCACTGTGCACCGTGCTTTGGCGAAAACCAGCAGTCGTTTTGCACTGTGCACTATGCTTTTGCGTAAACCAACAGTCGTTTTGCACTGTGCACTGTGCTTTATCGTAAACCAAGCGTCGTTTTGCACTGTGCACTATGATTTTGCGTAAACCAACAGTCGTTTTGCACTGTGCACTATGCTTTTGCGTAAACCAACAGTCGTTTTGCACTGTGCACCATGCTTTGGCGTAAACCAGCAGTCGTTTTGCACTGTGCACCATGCTTTGGCGTAAACCAGCAGTCGTTTTGCACTGTGCACTATGCTTTTGCGTAAACCAACAGTCGTTTTGCACTGTGCACCATGCTTTGGCGTAAACCAGCAGTCGTTTTGCACTGTGCACTATGCTTTTGCGTAAACCAACAGTCGTTTTGCACTGTGCGCTGTGCTTTGGCGTAAACCAACAGCCATTTTGCACTGTGCACTATGCTTTGGCGTAAACCAGCAGTCGTTTTGCACTGTGCACTATGCTTTTGCGTAAACCAACAGTCGTTTTGCACTGTGCACTATGCTTTTGCGTAAACCAGCAGTCGTTTTGCACTGTGCACTATGCTTCTGCGTAAACCAACAGTCGTTTTGCACTGTGCACTATGCTTTTGCGTAAACCAACAGTCGTTTTGCACTGTGCGCTGTGCTTTGGCGTAAACCAACAGTCGTTTTGCACTGTGCACTATGATTTGGCGGAAACCAGCAGTCGTTTTGCACTGTGCACTATACTTTTGCGTAAACCAACAGTCGTTTTGCACTGTGCACTATGCTTTTGCGTAAACCAACAGTCGTTTTGCACTGTGCACTATGCTTTTGCGTAAACCAACAGTCGTGTTGCACTGTGCACTATGCTTTTGCGTAAACCAACAGTCGTTTTGCACTGTGCGCTGTGCTTTGGCGTAAACCAACAGTCGTTTTGCACTGTGCACTATGATTTGGCGTAAACCAGCAGTCGTTTTGCACTGTGCGCTGTGCTTTGGCGTAAACCAACAGTCGTTTTGGACTGTGCACTATGCCTTTGAGTAAACCAACAGTCGTTTTGCACTGTGCACTATGCTTTTGCGTAAACCAACAGTCGTTTTGCACTGTGCACTATGATTTGGCGGAAACCAGCAGTCGTTTTGCACTGTGCACTATGCTTTTGCGTAAACCAACAGTCGTTTTGCACTGTGCACTATGCTTTTGCGTAAACCAACAGTCGTTTTGCACTGTGCACTATGCTTTTGCGTAAACCAACAGTCGTGTTGCACTGTGCACTATGCTTTTGCGTAAACCAACAGTCGTTTTGCACTGTGCACTATGATTTTGCGTAAACCAAAAGTCGTTTTGGACTGTGCACTATGCTTTTGAGTAAACCAACAGTCGTTTTGCACTGTGCACTATGCTTTTGCGTAAACCAAAAGTCGTTTTGGACTGTGCACTATGCTTTTGAGTAAATCAACAGTCGTTTTGCACTGTGCACTATGCTTTTGCGTAAACCAACAGTCGTTTTGCACTGTGCGCTGTGCTTTGGAGTAAACCAACAGTCATTTTGCACTGTGCACTATGCTTTGGCGTAAACCAGGAGTCGTTTTGCACTGTGCACTATGCTTTTGCGTAAACCAACAGTCGTTTTGCACTGTGCACTATGCTTTTGCGTAAACCAACAGTCGTTTTGCACTGTGCGCTGTGCTTTGGCGTAAACCAACAGTCATTTTGCACTGTGCACTATGCTTTGGCGTAAACCAGCAGTCGTTTTGCACTGTGCACTATGCTTTTGCGTAAACCAACAGTCGTTTTCACTGTGCACCATGCTTTGGCGTAAACCAGCAGTCGTTTTGCACTGTGCGCTGTGCTTTGGCGTTAACCAACAGTCATTTTGCACTGTGCACTATGCTTTGGCGTAAACCAGCAGTCGTTTTGCACTGTGCACTATGCTTTTGCGTAAACCAACAGTCGTTTTGCACTGTGCACCATGCTTTGACGTAAACCAGCAGTCGTTTTGCACTGTGCACTATGCTTTTGCGTAAACCAACAGTCGTTTTGCACTGTGCGCTGTGCTTTGGCGTAAACCAACAGTCATTTGCACTGTGCACTATGCTTTGGCGTAAACCAGCAGTCGTTTTGCACTGTGCACTATGCTTTTGCGGAAACCAACAGTCGTTTTGCACTGTGCACCATGCTTTGGCGTAAACCAGCAGTCGTTTTGCACTGTGCACTATGCTTTTGCGTAAACCAACAGTCGTTTTGCACTGTGCGCTGTGCTTTGGCGTAAACCAACAGTCATTTTGCACTGTGCACTATGCTTTGGCGTAAACCAGCAGTCGTTTTGCACTGTGCACTATGCTTTTGCGTAAACCAACAGTCGTTTTGCACTGTGCACCATGCTTTGGCGTAAAGCAGCAGTCGTTTTGCACTGTGCGCTGTGCTTTGGCGTAAACCAACAGTCATTTTGCACTGTGCACTATGCTTTGGCGTAAACCAGCAGTCGTTTTGCACTGTGCGCTGTGCTTTGGCGTAAACCAACAGTCGTTTTGCACTGTGCACCATGCTTTGGCGTAAACCAGCAGTCGTTTTGCACTGTGCACTATGCTTTTGCGTAAACCAACAGTCATTTTGCACTGTGCACTATACTTTGGCGTAAACCAACAGTCGTTTTGCACTGTGCACTATGCTTTTGCGTAAACCAACAGTCGTTTTGCACTGTGCACTATGCTTTTGCGTAAACCAGCAGTCGTTTTGCACTGTGCGCTGTGCTTTGGCGTAAACCAACAGTCGTTTTGCACTGTGCACTATGCTTTGGCGTAAACCAGCAGTCGTTTTGCACTGTGCACTATGCTTTTGCGTAAACCAACAGTCATTTTGCACTGTGCACTACACTTTGGCGTAAACCAACAGTCGTTTTGCACTGTGCACTATGCTTTTGCGTAAACCAACAGTCGTTTTGCACTGTGCACTATGCTTTTGCGTAAACCAGCAGTCGTTTTGCACTGTGCACTATGCTTTTGCGTAAACCAACAGTCGTTTTGCACTGTGCACTATGCTTTTGCGTAAACCAACAGTCGTTTTGCACTGTGCGCTGTGCTTTGGCGTAAACCAACAGTGGTTTTACACTGAGCACTATGCTTTTGAGTAAACCAACAGTCGTTTTGCACTGTGCACTATGCTTTTGCGTAAACCAGCAGTCGTTTTACACTGTGCACTATGGTTTTGAGTAAACCATCAGTCGTTTTGCACTGTGCACTATGATTTTGCGTAAACCAAAAGTCGTTTTGGACTGTGCACTATGCTTTTGAGTAAATCAACAGTCGTTTTGCACTGTGCACTATGATTTTGCGTAAACCAAAAGTCGTTTTGGACTGTGCACTATGCTTTTGAGTAAACCAGCAGTCGTTTTGCACTGTGCACTATGCTTTTGCGTAAACCAACAGTCATTTTGCACTGTGCACTACACTTTGGCGTAAACCAACAGTCGTTTTGCACTGTGCACTATGCTTTTGCGTAAACCAACAGTCGTTTTGCACTGTGCACTATGCTTTTGCGTAAACCAGCAGTCGTTTTGCACTGTGCACTATGCTTTTGCGTAAACCAACAGTCGTTTTGCACTGTGCACTATGCTTTTGCGTAAACCAACAGTCGTTTTGCACTGTGCGCTGTGCTTTGGCGTAAACCAACAGTCGTTTTACACTGAGCACTATGCTTTTGAGTAAACCAACAGTCGTTTTGCACTGTGCACTATGCTTTTGCGTAAACCAGCAGTCGTTTTACACTGTGCACTATGGTTTTGAGTAAACCATCAGTCGTTTTGCACTGTGCACTATGATTTTGCGTAAACCAAAAGTCGTTTTGGACTGTGCACTATGCTTTTGAGTAAACCAGCAGTGGTTTTGCACTGTGCGCTGTGCTTTGGCGTAAACCAACAGTCATTTTGCACTGTGCACTATGCTTTGGCGTAAACCAGCAGTCGTTTTGCACTGTGCGCTGTGCTTTGGCGTAAACCAACAGTCGTTTTGCACTGTGCACTATGATTTGGCGTCAACCAGCAGTCGTTTTGCACTGTGCACTATGCTTTTGCGTAAACCAACAGTCGTTTTGCACTGTGCACTATGATTTGGCGTCAACCAGCAGTCGTTTTGCACTGTGCACTATGCTTTGGCGTAAACCAGCAGTCGTTTTGCACTGTGCACTATGCTTTTGCGTAAACCAACAGTCGTTTTGCACTGTGCACCATGCTTTGGCGTAAACCAGCAGTCGTTTTGCACTGTGCACGATGCTTTTGCGTAAACCAACAGTCGTTTTGCACTGTGCGCTGTGCTTTGGCGTAAACCAACAGTCGTTTTGTACTGTGCACTATGATTTGGCGTAAACCAGCAGTCGTTTTGCACTGTGCACTATTCTTGTGCGTAAACCGACAGTCGATTTGCACTGTGCACCATGCTTTGGCGTAAACCAGCAGTCGTTTTGCACTGTGCACTATGCTTTTGCGTAAACCAACAGTCGTTTTGCACTGTGCGCTGTGCTTTGGCGTAAACCAACAGTCGTTTTGCACTGTGCACTATGATTTTGCGTAAATCAAAAGTCGTTTTGGACTGTGCACTATGCTTTTGAGTAAACCAGCAGTCGTTTTGCACTGTGCGCTGTGCTTTGGCGTAAACCAACAGTCATTTTGCACTGTGCACTATGCTTTGGCGTAAACCAGCAGTCGTTTTGCACTGTGCGCTGTGCTTTGGCGTAAACCAACAGTCGTTTTGCACTGTGCACTATGATTTGGCGTCAACCAGCAGTCGTTTTGCACTGTGCACTATGCTTTTGCGTAAACCAACAGTCGTTTTGCACTGTGCACTATGCTTTTGCGTAAACCAGCAGTCGTTTTACACTGTGCACTATGCTTTTGAGTAAACCAACAGTCGTTTTGCACTGTCAACTATGATTTTGCGTAAATCAAAAGTCGTTTTGGACTGTGCACTATGCTTTTGAGTAAACCAACAGTCGTTTTGCACTGTGCACTATGATTTTGCGTAAACCAAAAGTCGTTTTGGACTGTGCACTATGCTTTTGAGTAAACCAACAGTCGTTTTGCACTGTGCACTATGCTTTTGCGTAAACCAACAGTCGTTTTGCACTGTGCGCTGTGCTTTGGCGTAAACCAACAGTCATTTTGCACTGTGCCCTATGCTTTTGCGTAAACCAGCAGTCGTTTTACACTGTGCACTATGCTTTTGAGTAAACCAACAGTCGTTTTGCACTGTGCACTATGATTTTGCGTAAACCGAAAGTCGTTTTGGACTGTGCACTATGCTTTTGAGTAAACCAACAGTCATTTTGCACTGTGCACTATGCTTTTGCGTAAACCAACAGTCGTTTTCCACTGTGCGCTGTGCTTTGGCGTAAACCAACAGTCATTATGCACTGTGCACTATGCTTTGGCGTAAACCAGCAGTCGTTTTGCACTGTGCACTATGCTTTTGCGTAAACCAACAGTCGTTTTGCACTGTGCACCATGCTTTGGCGTAAACCAGCAGTCGTTTTGCACTATGCGCTGTGCTTTGGCGTAAACCAACAGTCGTTTTGCACTGTGCACTATGATTTGGCGTAAACCAGCAGTCGTTTTGCACTGTGCACTATGCTTTTGCGTAAACCAACAGTCGTTTTGCACTGTGCATCATGCTTTGGAGTAAACCAGCAGTCGTTTTGCACTGTGCGCTGTGCTCTGGCGTAAACCAACAGTCATTTTGCACTGTGCACTATGCTTTGGCGTAAACCAACAGTCATTTTGCACTGTGCACTATGCTTTGGCGTAAACCAGCAGTCGTTTTGCACTGTGCACTATGCTTTTGCGAAATCCAACAGTCGTTTTGCACTGTACACCATGCTTTGGCGTAAACCAGCAGTCGTTTTGCACTGTGCACTATGCTTTTGCGTAAACCAACAGTCGTTTTGCACTGTGCACTATGCTTTTGCGTAAACCAGCAGTCATTTTGCACTGTGCACTATGCTTTGGCGTAAACCAGCAGTCGTTTTGCACTGTGCACTATGCTTTTGCGTAAACCAAGAGTCGTTATGCACTGTGCACTATGCTTTTGCGTAAACCAACAGTCGTTTTGCACTGTGCACTATGCTTTTGCGTAAACCAACAGTCATTTTGCACTGTGCACTATGCTTTGGCGTAAACCAGCAGTCGTTTTGCACTGTGCACTATGCTTTTGCGTAAACCAACAGTCGTTTTGCACTGTGCACCATGCTTTGACGTAAACCAGCAGTCGTTTTGCACTGTGCATCATGCTTTGGAGTAAACCAACAGTCGTTTTGCACTGTGCGCTGTGCTTTGGCGTAAACCAACAGTCATTTTGCACTGTGCACTATGCTTTGGCGTAAATCAGCAGTCGTTTTGCACTGTGCACTATGCTTTTGCGTAAACCAACAGTCGTTTTGCACTGTGCACCATGCTTTGGCGTAAACCAAGAGTCGTTATGCACTGTGCACTATGCTTTTGCGTAAACCAACAGTCGTTTTGCACTGTGCACTATGCTTTTGCGTAAACCAACAGTCATTTTGCACTGTGCACTATGCTTTGGCGTAAACCAGCAGTCGTTTTGCACTGTGCACTATGCTTTTGCGTAAACCAAGAGTCGTTATGCACTGTGCACTATGCTTTTGCGTAAACCAACAGTCGTTTTGCACTGTGCACTATGCTTTTGCGTAAACGAACAGTCATTTTGCACTGTGCACTATGCTTTGGCGTAAACCAGCAGTCGTTTTGCACTGTGCACTATGCTTTTGCGTAAACCAACAGTCGTTTTGCACTGTGCACCATGCTTTGACGTAAACCAGCAGTCGTTTTGCACTGTGCACTATGCTTTTGCGTAAACCAACAGTCGTTTTGCACTGTGCGCTGTGCTTTGGCGTAAACCAACAGTCATTTTGCACTGTGCACTATGATTTGGCGTCAACCAGCAGTCGTTTTGCACTGTGCACTATGCTTTTGCGTAAACCAACAGTCGTTTTGCACTGTGCACTATGCTTTTGCGTAAACCAGCAGTCGTTTTACACTGTGCACTATGCTTTTGAGTAAACCAACAGTCGTTTTGCACTGTCAACTATGATTTTGCGTAAACCAAAAGTCGTTTTGGACTGTGCACTATGCTTTTGAGTAAACCAACAGTCGTTTTGCACTGTGCACTATGATTTTGCGTAAACCAAAAGTCGTTTTGGACTGTGCACTATGCTTTTGAGTAAACCAACAGTCGTTTTGCACTGTGCACTATGCTTTTGCGTAAACCAACAGTCGTTTTGCACTGTGCGCTGTGCTTTGGCGTAAACCAACAGTCATTTTGCACTGTGCCCTATGCTTTTGCGTAAACCAGCAGTCGTTTTACACTGTGCACTATGCTTTTGAGTAAACCAACAGTCGTTTTGCACTGTGCACTATGATTTTGCGTAAACCGAAAGTCGTTTTGGACTGTGCACTATGCTTTTGAGTAAACCAACAGTCGTTTTGCACTGTGCACTATGCTTTTGCGTAAACCAACAGTCGTTTTCCACTGTGCGCTGTGCTTTGGCGTAAACCAACAGTCATTATGCACTGTGCACTATGCTTTGGCGTAAACCAGCAGTCGTTTTGCACTGTGCACTATGCTTTTGCGTAAACCAGCAGTCGTTTTGCACTGTGCGCTGTGCTTTGGCGTAAACCAACAGTCGTTTTGCACTGTGCACTATGATTTGGCGTAAACCAGCAGTCGTTTTGCACTGTGCACTATGCTTTTGCGTAAACCAACAGTCGTTTTGCACTGTGCACCATGCTTTGGCGTAAACCAGCAGTCGTTTTGCACTGTGCGCTGTGCTTTGGCGTAAACCAACAGTCATTTTGCACTGTGCACTATGCTTTGGCGTAAACCAGCAGTCGTTTTGCACTGTGCGCTGTGCTTTGGCGTAAACCAACAGTCGTTTTGCACTGTGCACCATGCTTTGGCGTAAACCAGCAGTCGTTTTGCACTGTGCACTATGCTTTTGCGTAAACCAACAGTCATTTTGCACTGTGCACTATACTTTGGCGTAAACCAACAGTCGTTTTGCACTGTGCACTATGCTTTTGCGTAAACCAACAGTCGTTTTGCACTGTGCACTATGCTTTTGCGTAAACCAGCAGTCGTTTTGCACTGTGCACTATGCTTTTGCGTAAACCAACAGTCGTTTTGCACTGTGCACTATGCTTTTGCGTAAACCAACAGTCGTTTTGCACTGTGCGCTGTACTTTGGCGTAAACCAACAGTCGTTTTACACTGTGCACTATGCTTTTGAGTAAACCAACAGTCGTTTTGCACTGTGCACTATGCTTTTGCGTAAACCAGCAGTCGTTTTACACTGTGCACTATGCTTTTGAGTAAACCAACAGTCGTTTTGCACTGTGCACTATGATTTTGGGTAAACCAAAAGTCGTTTTGGACTGTGCACTATGCTTTTGAGTAAACCAACAGTCGTTTTGCACTGTGCACTATGATTTTGCGTAAACCAAAAGTCGTTTTGGACTGTGCACTATGCTTTTGAGTAAACCAGCAGTCGTTTTGCACTGTGCGCTGTGCTTTGGCGTAAACCAACAGTCATTTTGCACTGTGCACTATGCTTTGGCGTAAACTAGCAGTCGTTTTGCACTGTGCGCTGTGCTTTGGCGTAAACCAACAGTCGTTTTGCGCTGTGCACTATGATTTGGCGTCAACCAGCAGTCGTTTTGCACTGTGCACTATGCTTTTGCGTAAACCAACAGTCGTTTTGCACTGTGCACTATGATTTGGCGTCAACCAGCAGTCGTTTTGCACTGTGCACTATGCTTTGGCGTAAACCAGCAGTCGTTTTGCACTGTGCACTATGCTTTTGCGTAAACCAACAGTCGTTTTGCACTGTGCGCCATGCTTTGGCGTAAACCAGCAGTCGTTTTGCACTGTGCACGATGCTTTTGCGTAAACCAACAGTCGTTTTGCACTGTGCGCTGTGCTTTGGCGTAAACCAACAGTCGTTTTGTACTGTGCACTATGATTTGGCGTAAACCAGCAGTCGTTTTGCACTGTGCACTATTCGTTTGCGTAAACCGACAGTCGATTTGCACTGTGCACCATGCTTTGGCGTAAACCAGCAGTCGTTTTGCACTGTGCACTATGATTTTGCGTAAACCAAAAGTCGTTTTGGACTGTGCACTATGCTTTTGAGTAAACCAGCAGTCGTTTTGCACTGTGGGCTGTGCTTTGGCGTAAACCAACAGGCATTTTGCACTGTGCACTATGCTTTGGCGTAAACCAGCAGTCGTTTTGCACTGTGCGCTGTGCTTTGGCGTAAACCAACAGTCGTTTTGCACTGTGCACTATGATTTGGCGTCAACCAGCAGTCGTTTTGCACTGTGCACTATGCTTTTGCGTAAACCAACAGTCGTTTTGCACTGTGCACTATGCTTTTGCGTAAACCAGCAGTCGTTTTACACTGTGCACTATGCTTTTGAGTAAACCAACAGTCGTTTTGCACTGTCAACTATGATTTTGCGTAAACCAAAAGTCGTTTTGGACTGTGCACTATGCTTTTGAGTAAACCAACAGTCGTTTTGCACTGTGCACTATGATTTTGCGTAAACCAAAAGTCGATTTGGACTGTGCACTATGCTTTTGAGTAAACCAACAGTCGTTTTGCACTGTGCACTATGCTTTTGCGTAAACCAACAGTCGTTTTGCACTGTGCGCTGTGCTTTGGCGTAAACCAACAGTCATTTTGCACTGTGCCCTATGCTTTTGCGTAAACCAGCAGTCGTTTTACACTGTGCACTATGCTTTTGAGTAAACCAACAGTCGTTTTGCACTGTGCACTATGATTTTGCGTAAACCAAAAGTCGTTTTGGACTGTGCACTATGCTTTTGAGTAAACCAACAGTCGTTTTGCACTGTGCACTATGATTTTGCGTAAACCAAAAGTCGTTTTGGACTGTGCACTATGCTTTTGAGTAAACCAACAGTCGTTTTGCACTGTGCACTATGCTTTTGCGTAAACCAACAGTCGTTTTGCACTGTGCGCTGTGCTTTGGCGTAAACCAACAGTCATTTTGCACTGTGCCCTATGCTTTTGCGTAAACCAGCAGACGTTTTACACTGTGCACTATGCTTTTGCGTAAACCAACAGTCGTTTTGCACTGTGCGGTGTGCTTTGGCGTAAACCAACAGTCATTATGCACTGTGCACTATGCTTTGGCGTAAACCAGCAGTCGTTTTGCACTGTGCGCTGTGCTTTGGCGTAAACCGACAGTCGTTTTGCACTGTGCACTATGATTTGGCGTCAACCAGCAGTCGTTTTGCACTGTGCACTATGCTTTTGCGTAAACCAACAGTCGTTTTGCACTGTGCACTATGCTTTTGCGTAAACCAGCAGTCGTTTTACACTGTGCACTATGCTTTTGAGTAAACCAACAGTCGTTTTGCACTGTCAACTATGATTTTGCGTAAACCAAAAGTCGTTTTGGACTGTGCACTATGCTTTTGAGTAAACCAACAGTCGTTTTGCACTGTGCACTATGATTTTGCGTAAACCAAAAGTCGTTTTGGACTGTGCGCTGTGCTTTGGCGTAAACCAGCAGTCGTTTTGCACTGTGCACTATGATTTTGCGTAAACCAGCAGTCGTTTTGCACTGTGCACTATGCTTTTGCGTAAACCAACAGTCGTTTTGCACTGTACACTATGCTTTTGCGTAAACCAACAGTCGTTTTGCACTGTGCGCTGTGCTTTGGCGTAAACCAGCAGTCGTTTTGCACTGTGCTCTATGCTTTTGCGTAAACCAACAGTCGTTTTGCACTGTGCACCATGCTTTGGCGTAAACCAGCAGTCGTTTTGCACTGTGCGCTGTGCTTTGGCGTAAACCAACAGTCGTTTTGCACTGTGCACTATGATTTGGCGTAAACCAGCAGTCGTTTTGCACTGTGCACTATGCTTTTGCGTAAACCAACAGTCGTTTTGCACTGTGCTCTATGCTTTTGCGTAAACCAGCAGTCATTATGCACTGTGCACTATGCTTTGGCGTAAACCAGCACTCGTTTTGCACTGTGCACTATGCTTTTGCGTAAACCAACAGTCGTTTTGCACTGTGCACCATGCTTTGGCGTAAACCAGCAGTCGTTTTGCACTGTGCACTATGTTTTTGCGTAAACCAACAGTCATTATGCACTGTGCACTATGCTTTGGCGTAAACCAACAGTCGTTTTGCACTGTGCACTATGCTTTTGCGTAAACCAACAGTCGTTTTGCACTGTGCACCATGCTTTGGCGTAAACCAGCAGTCGTTTTGCACTGTGCGCTGTGCTTTGGCGTAAACCAACAGTCGTTTTGCACTGTGCACTATGATTTGGCGTAAACCAGCAGTCGTTGTGCACTGTGCACTATGCTTTTGCGTAAACCAGCAGTCGTTTTGCACTGTGCGCTGTGCTTTGGCGTAAACCAACAGTCGTTTTGCACTGTGCACTATGATTTGGCGTCAACCAGCAATCGTTTTGCACTGTGCACTATGCTTTTGCGTAAACCAACAGTCGTTTTGCAGTCATGACGACTGCTGGTTTACGCAAAAGCATAGTGCACAGTGCAAAACGACTGCTGGTTTACGCCAAAGCATAGTGCACAGTGCAAAATGACTGTTGGTTTACGCAAAAGCATAGTGCACAGTGCAAAACGACTGTTGGTTTACGCAAAAGCATAGTGCACAGTGCAAAACGACTGCTGGTTTACGCAAAAGCATAGTGCACAATGCAAAACGACTGCTGGTTTACGCCAAATCATAGTGCACAGTGCAAAACGACTGTTGGTTTACGCCAAAGCACAGCGCACAGTGCAAAACGACTGCTGGTTTACGCCAAAGCATGGTGCACAGTGCAAAACGACTGTTGGATTACGCAAAAGCATAGTGCACAGTGCAAAACGACTGCTGGTTTACGTCAAAGCATAGTGCACAGTGCAAAATGACTGTTGGTTTACGCCAAAGCATAGTGCACAGTGCAAAATGACTGTTGGTTTACGCAAAAGCACAGCGCACAGTGCAAAACGACTGCTGGTTTACGCCAAAGCATGATGCACAGTGCAAAACGACTGTTGGTTTACGCAAAAGCATAGTGCACAGTGCAAAACGACTGCTGGTTTACGCCAAATCATGGTGCACAGTGCAAAACGACTGTTGGTTTACGCCAAAGCACAGCGCACAGTGCAAATCGATTGCTGGTTTACGCCAAAGCATGGTGCACAGTGCAAAACGACTGTTGGTTTACGCAAAAGCATAGTGCACAGTGCAAAACGACTGCTGGTTTACGCCAAAGCATAGTGCACAGTGCATAATGACTGTTGGTTTATGCCAAAGCACAGCGCACAGTGCAAAACGACTGTTGGTTTACGCAAAAGCATAGTGCACAGTGCAAAACGACTGTTGGTTTACTCAAAAGCATAGTGCACAGTCCAAAACGACTTTTGGTTTACGCAAAATCATAGTGCACAGTGCAAAACGACTGTTGGTTTACTCAAAAGCATAGTGCACAGTGTAAAACGACTGCTGGTTTACGCAAAAGCATAGGGCACAGTGCAAAATGACTGTTGGTTTACGCCAAAGCACAGCGCACAGTGCAAAACGACTGTTGGTTTACGCAAAAGCATAGTGCACAGTGCAAAACGACTGTTGGTTTACGCCAAAGCACAGCGCACAGTGCAAAACGACTGCTGGTTTACGCCAAAGCATAGTGCACAGTGCAAAATGACTGTTGGTTTACGCCAAAGCACAGCGCACAGTGCAAAACGACTGCTGGTTTACGCCAAAGCATGGTGCACAGTGCAAAACGACTGTTGGTTTACGCAAAAGCATAGTGCACAGTGCAAAACGACTGCTGGTTTACGCAAAAGCATAGTGCACAGTGCAAAACGACTGTTGGTTTACGCAAAAGCATAGTGCACAGTGCAAAACGACTGCTGGTTGACGCCAAATCATAGTGCACAGTGCAAAACGACTGTTGGTTTACGCCAAAGCACAGCGCACAGTGCAAAACGACTGCTGGTTTACGCCAAAGCATAGTGCACAGTGCAAAATGACTGTTGGTTTACGCCAAAGCACAGCGCACAGTGCAAAACGACTGCTGGTTTACGCCAAAGCATGGTGCACAGTGCAAAACGACTGTTGGTTTACGCAAAAGCATAGTGCACAGTGCAAAACGACTGCTGATTTGCGCCAAAGCATAGTGCACAGTGCAAAATGACTGTTGGTTTACGCCAAAGCACAGCGCACAGTGCAAAACGACTGTTAGTTTACGCAAAAGCATAGTGCACAGTGCAAAACGACTGCTGGTTTACGCCAAAGCATAGTGCACAGTGCAAAATGACTGCTGGTTTACGCCAAAGCATAGTGCACAGTGCAAAATGACTGTTGGTTTACGCCAAATCACAGCGCACAGTGCAAAACGACTGCTGATTTACGCCAAAGCATAGTGCACAGTGCAAAATGACTGTTGGTTTACGCCAAAGCACAGCGCGCAGTGCAAAACGACTGTTGGTTTACGCAAAAGCATAGTGCACAGTGCAAAACGACTGCTGGTTTACGCCAAAGCATGGTGCACAGTGCAAAACGACTGTTGGTTTACGCAAAAGCATAGTGCACAGTGCAAAACGACTGCTGGTTTACGCCAAAGCATAGTGCACAGTGCAAAATGACTGTTGGTTTACGCCAAAGCACAGCGCACAGTGCAAAACGACTGCTGGTTTACGCCAAAGCATGGTGCACAGTGCAAAACAACTGTTGGTTTACGCAAAAGCATAGTGCACAGTGCAAAACGACTGCTGGTTTACGCCAAAGCATAGTGCACAGTGCAAAATGACTGTTGGTTTACGCCAAAGCACAGCGCACAGTGCAAAACGACTGTTGGTTTACGCAAAAGCATAGTGCACAGTGCAAAACGACTGCTGGTTTACGCCAAAGCATAGTGCACAGTGCAAAATGACTGCTGGTTTACGCCAAAGCATAGTGCACAGTGCAAAATGACTGTTGGTTTACGCCAAAGCACAGCGCACAGTGCAAAACGACTGTTGGTTTACGCAAAAGCATAGTGCACAGTGCAAAACGACTGCTGGTTTACGCCAAAGCATGGTGCACAGTGCAAAACGACTGTTGGTTTACGCAAAAGCATAGTGCACAGTGCAAAACGACTGCTGGTTTACGCCAAAGCATAGTGCACAGTGCAAAATGACTGTTGGTTTACGCCAAAGCACAGCGCACAGTGCAAAACGACTGTTGGTTTACGCAAAAGCATAGTGCACAGTGCAAAACGACTGCTGGTTTACGCCAAAGCATGGTGCACAGTGCAAAACGACTGTTGGTTTACGCAAAAGCATAGTGCACAGTGCAAAACGACTGCTGGTTTACGCCAAAGCATAGTGCACAGTGCAAAATGACTGCTGGTTTACGCCAAAGCATAGTGCACAGTGCAAAATGACTGTTGGTTTACGCCAAAGCACAGCGCACAGTGCAAAACGACTGCTGGTTTACGCCAAAGCATAGTGCACAGTGCAAAATGACTGTTGGTTTACGCAAAAGCATAGTGCACAGTGCAAAATGACTGTTGGTTTACGCCAAATCATAGTGCACAGTGCAAAACGACTGTTGGTTTACGCCAAAGCACAGCGCACAGTGCAAAACGACTGCTGGCTTTACGCCAAAGCATAGTGCACAGTGCAAAATGACTGTTGGTTTACGCCAAAGCACAGCGCACAGTGCAAAACGACTGTTGGTTTACGCAAAAGCATAGTGCACAGTGCAAAACGACTGCTGGTTTACGCCAAAGCATGGTGCACAGTGCAAAACGACTGTTGGTTTACGCAAAAGCATAGAGCACAGTGCAAAACGATTGCTGGTTTACGCCAAAGCACAGCGCACAGTGCAAAACGACTGCTGGTTTACGCCAAAGCATAGTGCACAGTGCAAAATGACTGTTGGTTTACGCCAAAGCACAGCGCACAGTGCAAAACGACTGTTGGTTTACGCAAAAGCATAGTGCACAGTGCAAAATGACTGTTGGTTTACGCAAAAGCATAGTGCACAGTGCAAAACGACTGTTGGTTTACGCAAAAGCATAGTGCACAGTGCAAAACGACTGTTGGTTTACGCAAAATCATAGTGCACAGTGCAAAATGACTGTTGGTTTACGCCAAAGCACAGCGCACAGTGCAAAACGACTGCTGGTTTACGCCAAAGCATGGTGCACAGTGCAAAACGACTGTTGGTTTACGCAAAAGCATAGTGCACAGTGCAAAACGACTGCTGGTTTACGCCAAAGCATAGTGCACAGTGCAAAATGACTGTTGGTTTACGCCAAAGCACAGCGCACAGTGCAAAACGACTGCTGGTTTACGCCAAAGCATGGTGCACAGTGCAAAACAACTATTGGTTTACGCAAAAGCATAGTGCACAGTGCAGAACGACTGCTGGTTTACGCCAAAGCATAGTGCACAGTGCAAAATGACTGTTGGTTTACGCCAAAGCACAGCGCACAGTGCAAAACGACTGTTGGTTTACGCAAAAGCATAGTGCACAGTGCAAAACGACTGCTGGTTTACGCCAGAGCATAGTGCACAGTGCAAAATGACTGCTGGTTTACGCCAAAGCATAGTGCACATTGCAAAATGACTGTTGGTTTACGCCAAAGCACAGCGCACAGTGCAAAACGACTGTTGGTTTACGCAAAAGCATAGTGCACAGTGCAAAACGACTGCTGGTTTACGCCAAAGCATGGTGCACAGTGCAAAACGACTGTTGGTTTACGCAAAAGCATAGTGCACAGTGCAAAACGACTGCTGGTTTACGCCAAAGCATAGTGCACAGTGCAAAATGACTGTTGGTTTACGCCAAAGCACAGCGCACAGTGCAAAACGACTGTTGGTTTACGCAAAAGCATAGTGCACAGTGCAAAACGACTGCTGGTTTACGCCAAAGCATGGTGCACAGTGCAAAACGACTGTTGGTTTACGCAAAAGCATAGTGCACAGTGCAAAACGACTGCTGGTTTACGCCAAAGCATAGTGCACAGTGCAAAATGACTGCTGGTTTACGCCAAAGCATAGTGCACAGTGCAAAATGACTGTTGGTTTACGCCAAAGCACAGCGCACAGCGCAAAACGACTGTTGGTTTACGCAAAAGCATAGTGCACAGTGCAAAACGACTGCTTGTTTACGCCAAAGCATGGTGCACAGTGCAAAACGACTGTTGGTTTACGCAAAAGCATAGTGCACAGTGCAAAACGACTGCTGGTTTACGCCAAATCATAGTGCACAGTGCAAAACGACTGTTGGTTTACGCCAAAGCACAGCGCACAGTGCAAAACGACTGTTGGTTTACGCAAAAGCATAGTGCACAGTGCAAAACGACTGCTGGTTTACGCCAAAGCATGGTGCACAGTGCAAAACGACTGTTGGTTTACGCAAAAGCATAGAGCACAGTGCAAAACGATTGCTGGTTTACGCCAAAGCACAGCGCACAGTGCAAAACGACTGCTGGTTTACGCCAAAGCATAGTGCACAGTGCAAAATGACTGTTGGTTTACGCCAAATCATAGTGCACAGTGCAAAACGACTGTTGGTTTACGCCAAAGCACAGCGCACAGTGCAAAACGACTGCTGGCTTTACGCCAAAGCATAGTGCACAGTGCAAAATGACTGTTGGTTTACGCCAAAGCACAGCGCACAGTGCAAAACGACTGTTGGTTTACGCAAAAGCATAGTGCACAGTGCAAAACGACTGCTGGTTTACGCCAAAGCATGGTGCACAGTGCAAAACGACTGTTGGTTTACGCAAAAGCATAGAGCACAGTGCAAAACGATTGCTGGTTTACGCCAAAGCACAGCGCACAGTGCAAAACGACTGCTGGTTTACGCCAAAGCATAGTGCACAGTGCAAAATGACTGTTGGTTTACGCCAAAGCACAGCGCACAGTGCAAAACGACTGTTGGTTTACGCAAAAGCATAGTGCACAGTGCAAAATGACTGTTGGTTTACGCAAAAGCATAGTGCACAGTGCAAAACGACTGTTGGTTTACGCAAAAGCATAGTGCACAGTGCAAAACGACTGTTGGTTTACGCAAAATCATAGTGCACAGTGCAAAATGACTGTTGGTTTACGCCAAAGCACAGCGCACAGTGCAAAACGACTGCTGGTTTACGCCAAAGCATGGTGCACAGTGCAAAACGACTGTTGGTTTACGCAAAAGCATAGTGCACAGTGCAAAACGACTGCTGGTTTACGCCAAAGCATAGTGCACAGTGCAAAATGACTGTTGGTTTACGCCAAAGCACAGCGCACAGTGCAAAACGACTGCTGGTTTACGCCAAAGCATGGTGCACAGTGCAAAACAACTATTGGTTTACGCAAAAGCATAGTGCACAGTGCAGAACGACTGCTGGTTTACGCCAAAGCATAGTGCACAGTGCAAAATGACTGTTGGTTTACGCCAAAGCACAGCGCACAGTGCAAAACGACTGTTGGTTTACGCAAAAGCATAGTGCACAGTGCAAAACGACTGCTGGTTTACGCCAGAGCATAGTGCACAGTGCAAAATGACTGCTGGTTTACGCCAAAGCATAGTGCACATTGCAAAATGACTGTTGGTTTACGCCAAAGCACAGCGCACAGTGCAAAACGACTGTTGGTTTACGCAAAAGCATAGTGCACAGTGCAAAACGACTGCTGGTTTACGCCAAAGCATGGTGCACAGTGCAAAACGACTGTTGGTTTACGCAAAAGCATAGTGCACAGTGCAAAACGACTGCTGGTTTACGCCAAAGCATAGTGCACAGTGCAAAATGACTGTTGGTTTACGCCAAAGCACAGCGCACAGTGCAAAACGACTGTTGGTTTACGCAAAAGCATAGTGCACAGTGCAAAACGACTGCTGGTTTACGCCAAAGCATGGTGCACAGTGCAAAACGACTGTTGGTTTACGCAAAAGCATAGTGCACAGTGCAAAACGACTGCTGGTTTACGCCAAAGCATAGTGCACAGTGCAAAATGACTGCTGGTTTACGCCAAAGCATAGTGCACAGTGCAAAATGACTGTTGGTTTACGCCAAAGCACAGCGCACAGCGCAAAACGACTGTTGGTTTACGCAAAAGCATAGTGCACAGTGCAAAACGACTGCTTGTTTACGCCAAAGCATGGTGCACAGTGCAAAACGACTGTTGGTTTACGCAAAAGCATAGTGCACAGTGCAAAACGACTGCTGGTTTACGCCAAATCATAGTGCACAGTGCAAAACGACTGTTGGTTTACGCCAAAGCACAGCGCACAGTGCAAAACGACTGTTGGTTTACGCAAAAGCATAGTGCACAGTGCAAAACGACTGCTGGTTTACGCCAAAGCATGGTGCACAGTGCAAAACGACTGTTGGTTTACGCAAAATCATAGTGCACAGTGCAAAACGACTGCTGGTTTACGCCAAAGCATAGTGCACAGTGCAAAACGACTGCTGGTTTACGCCAAAGCATAGTGCACAGTGCAAAATGACTGCTGGTTTACGCCAAAGCATAGTGCACAGTGCAAAATGACTGCTGGTTTACGCCAAAGCATAGTGCACAGTGCAAAACGACTGCTGGTTTACGCCAAAGCATAGTGCACAGTGCAAAATGACTGCTGGTTTACGCCAAAGCATAGTGCACAGTGCAAAACGACTGTTGGTTTACGCCAAAGCACAGCGCACAGTGCAAAACGACTGTTGGTTTACGCAAAAGCATAGTGCACAGTGCAAAACGACTGCTGGTTTACGCCAAAGCACAGCGCACAGTGCAAAACGACTGCTGGTTTACGCAAAAGAATAGTGCACAGTGCAAAACGACTGCTGGTTTACGCCAAATCATAGTGCACAGTGCAAAACGACTGCTGGTTTACGCCAAAGCATAGTGCACATTGCAAAACGACTGCTGGTTTACGCCAAAGCATGGTGCACAGTGCAAAACGACTGTTGGTTTACGCAAAATCATAGTGCACAGTGCAAAACGACTGCTGGTTTACGCCAAAGCATAGTGCACAGTGCAAAATGACTGCTGGTTTACGCCAAAGCATAGTGCACAGTGCAAAACGACTGCTGGTTTACGCCAAAGCATAGTGCACAGTGCAAAATGACTGCTGGTTTACGCCAAAGCATAGTGCACAGTGCAAAATGACTGTTGGTTTACGCCAAAGCACAGCGCACAGTGCAAAACGACTGTTGGTTTACGCAAAAGCATAGTGCACAGTGCAAAACGACTGCTGGTTTACGCCAAAGCATAGTGCACAGTGCAAAATGACTGTAGGTTTACGCCAAAGCACAGCGCACAGTGCAAAACGACTGCTGGTTTACGCCAAAGCATGGTGCACAGTGCAAAACGACTGTTGGTTTACGCAAAAGCATAGTGCACAGTGCAAAACGACTGCTGGTTTACGCCAAAGCATAGTGCACAGTGCAAAATGACTGTTGGTTTACGCCAAAGCACAGCGCACAGTGCAAAACGACTGTTGGTTTACGCAAAAGCATAGTGCACAGTGCAAAACGACTGCTGGTTTACGCCAAAGCATAGTGCACAGTGCAAAATGACTGCTGGTTTACGCCAAAGCATAGTGCACAGTGCAAAATGACTGTTGGTTTACGCCAAAGCACAGCGCACAGTGCAAAACGACTGTTGGTTTACGCAAAAGCATAGTGCACAGTGGAAAACGACTGCTGGTTTACGCCAAAGCATGGTGCACAGTGCAAAACGACTGTTGGTTTACGCAAAAGCATAGTGCACAGTGCAAAACGACTGCTGGTTTACGCCAAAGCATGGTGCACAGTGCAAAACGACTGTTGGTTTACGCAAAAGCATAGTGCACAGTGCAAAACGACTGCTGGTTTACGCCAAAGCATAGTGCACAGTGCAAAATGACTGTTGGTTTACGCCAAAGCACAGCGCACAGTGCAAAACGACTGCTGGTTTACGCCAAAGCATGGTGCACAGTGCAAAACAACTGTTGGTTTACGCAAAAGCATAGTGCACAGTGCAGAACGACTGCTGGTTTACGCCAAAGCATAGTGCACAGTGCAAAATGACTGTTGGTTTACGCCAAAGCACAGCGCACAGTGCAAAACGACTGTTGGTTTACGCAAAAGCATAGTGCACAGTGCAAAACGACTGCTGGTTTACGCCAGAGCATAGTGCACAGTGCAAAATGACTGCTGGTTTACGCCAAAGCACAGCGCACAGTGCAAAACGACTGTTGGTTTACGCAAAAGCATAGTGCACAGTGCAAAACGACTGCTGGTTTACGCCAAAGCATGGTGCACAGTGCAAAACGACTGTTGGTTTACGCAAAAGCATAGTGCACAGTGCAAAACGACTACTGGTTTACGCCAAAGCATGGTGCACAGTGCAAAACGACTGTTGGTTTACGCAAAAGCATAGTGCACAGTGCAAAACGACTGCTGGTTTACGCCAAAGCATAGTGCACAGTGCAAAATGACTGTTGGTTTACGCCAAAGCACAGCGCACAGTGCAAAACGACTGTTGGTTTACGCAAAAGCATAGTGCACAGTGCAAAACGACTGCTGGTTTACGCCAAAGCATGGTGCACAGTGCAAAACGACTGTTGGTTTACGCAAAAGCATAGTGCACAGTGCAAAACGACTGCTGGTTTACGCCAAAGCATGGTGCACAGTGCAAAACGACTGTTGGTTTACGCAAAAGCATAGTGCACAGTGCAAAACGACTGCTGGTTTACGCCAAAGCATAGTGCACAGTGCAAAATGACTGTTGGTTTACGCCAAAGCACAGCGCACAGTGCAAAACGACTGTTGGTTTACGCAAAAGCATAGTGCACAGTGCAAAACGACTGCTGGTTTACGCCAAAGCATGGTGCACAGTGCAAAACGACTGTTGGTTTACGCAAAAGCATAGTACACAGTGCAAAACGACTGCTGGTTTACGCCAAAGCATAGTGCACAGTGCAAAATGACTGCTGGTTTACGCCAAAGCATAGTGCACAGTGCAAAATGACTGTTGGTTTACGCCAAAGCACAGCGCACAGTGCAAAACGACTGTTGGTTTACGCAAAAGCATAGTGCACAGTGCAAAACGACTGCTTGTTTACGCCAAAGCATGGTGCACAGTGCAAAACGACTGTTGGTTTACGCAAAAGCATAGTGCACAGTGCAAAACGACTGCTGGTTTACGCCAAATCATAGTGCACAGTGCAAAACGACTGTTGGTTTACGCCAAAGCACAGCGCACAGTGCAAAACGACTGTTGGTTTACGCAAAAGCATAGTGCACAGTGCAAAACGACTGCTGGTTTACGCCAAAGCATGGTGCACAGTGCAAAACCACTGTTGGTTTACGCAAAAGAATAGTGCACAGTGCAAAACGACTGCTGGTTTACGCCAAATCATAGTGCACAGTGCAAAACGACTGTTGGTTTACGCCAAAGCACAGCGCACAGTGCAAAACGACTGCTGGCTTTACGCCAAAGCATAGTGCACAGTGCAAAATGACTGTTGGTTTACGCCAAAGCACAGCGCACAGTGCAAAACGACTGTTGGTTTACGCAAAAGCATAGTGCACAGTGCAAAACGACTGTTGGTTTACTCAAAAGCATAGTGCACAGTCCAAAACGACTTTTGGTTTACGCAAAATCATAGTGCACAGTGCAAAACGACTGTTGGTTTACTCAAAAGCATAGTGCACAGTGTAAAACGACTGCTGGTTTACGCAAAAGCATAGGGCACAGTGCAAAATGACTGTTGGTTTACGCCAAAGCACAGCGCACAGTGCAAAACGACTGTTGGTTTACGCCAAAGCATGGTGGACAGTGCAAAACGACTGTTGGTTTACGCAAAAGCACAGTGCACAGTGCACAGTGCAAAACGACTGTTGGTTTACGCAAAAGCATAGTGCACAGTGCAAAACGACTGCTGGTTTACGCCAAAGCATAGTGCACAGTGCAAAATGACTGTTGGTTTACGCCAAAGCACAGCGCACAGTGCAAAACGACTGCTGGTTTACGCCAAAGCATGGTGCACAGTGCAAAACAACTGTTGGTTTACGCAAAAGCATAGTGCACAGTGCAAAACGACTGCTGGTTTACGCCAAAGCATAGTGCACAGTGCAAAATGACTGTTGGTTTACGCCAAAGCACAGCGCAGAGTGCAAAACGACTGTTGGTTTACGCAAAAGCATAGTGCACAGTGCAAAACGACTGCTGGTTTACGCCAAAGCATAGTGCACAGTGCAAAATGACTGCTGGTTTACGCCAAAGCATAGTGCACAGTGCAAAATGACTGTTGGTTTACGCCAAAGCACAGCGCACAGTGCAAAACGACTGTTGGTTTACGCAAAAGCATAGTGCACAGTGCAAAACGACTGCTGGTTTACGCCAAAGCATGGTGCACAGTGCAAAACGACTGTTGGTTTACGCAAAAGCATAGTGCACAGTGCAAAACGACTGCTGGTTTACGCCAAAGCATAGTGCACAGTGCAAAATGACTGTTGGTTTACGCCAAAGCACAGCGCACAGTGCAAAACGACTGTTGGTTTACGCAAAAGCATAGTGCACAGTGCAAAACGACTGCTGGTTTACGCCAAAGCATGGTGCACAGTGCAAAACGACTGTTGGTTTACGCAAAAGCATAGTGCACAGTGCAAAACGACTGCTGGTTTACGCCAAAGCATAGTGCACAGTGAAAATTGACTGCTGGTTTACGCCAAAGCATAGTGCACAGTGCAAAATGACTGTTGGTTTACGCCAAAGCACAGCGCACAGTGCAAAACGACTGCTGGTTTACGCCAAAGCATAGTGCACAGTGCAAAATGACTGTTGGTTTACGCCAAATCATAGTGCACAGTGCAAAACGACTGTTGGTTTACGCCAAAGCACAGCGCACAGTGCAAAACGACTGCTGGCTTTACGCCAAAGCATAGTGCACAGTGCAAAATGACTGTTGGTTTACGCCAAAGCACAGCGCACAGTGCAAAACGACTGTTGGTTTACGCAAAAGCATAGTGCACAGTGCAAAACGACTGCTGGTTTACGCCAAAGCATGGTGCACAGTGCAAAACGACTGTTGGTTTACGCAAAAGCATAGAGCACAGTGCAAAACGATTGCTGGTTTACGCCAAAGCACAGCGCACAGTGCAAAACGACTGCTGGTTTACGCCAAAGCATAGTGCACAGTGCAAAATGACTGTTGGTTTACGCCAAAGCACAGCGCACAGTGCAAAACGACTGTTGGTTTACGCAAAAGCATAGTGCACAGTGCAAAATGACTGTTGGTTTACGCAAAAGCATAGTGCACAGTGCAAAACGACTGTTGGTTTACGCAAAAGCATAGTGCACAGTGCAAAACGACTGTTGGTTTACGCAAAATCATAGTGCACAGTGCAAAATGACTGTTGGTTTACGCCAAAGCACAGCGCACAGTGCAAAACGACTGCTGGTTTACGCCAAAGCATGGTGCACAGTGCAAAACGACTGTTGGTTTACGCAAAAGCATAGTGCACAGTGCAAAACGACTGCTGGTTTACGCCAAAGCATAGTGCACAGTGCAAAATGACTGTTGGTTTACGCCAAAGCACAGCGCACAGTGCAAAACGACTGCTGGTTTACGCCAAAGCATGGTGCACAGTGCAAAACAACTATTGGTTTACGCAAAAGCATAGTGCACAGTGCAGAACGACTGCTGGTTTACGCCAAAGCATAGTGCACAGTGCAAAATGACTGTTGGTTTACGCCAAAGCACAGCGCACAGTGCAAAACGACTGTTGGTTTACGCAAAAGCATAGTGCACAGTGCAAAACGACTGCTGGTTTACGCCAGAGCATAGTGCACAGTGCAAAATGACTGCTGGTTTACGCCAAAGCATAGTGCACATTGCAAAATGACTGTTGGTTTACGCCAAAGCACAGCGCACAGTGCAAAACGACTGTTGGTTTACGCAAAAGCATAGTGCACAGTGCAAAACGACTGCTGGTTTACGCCAAAGCATGGTGCACAGTGCAGAACGACTGTTGGTTTACGCAAAAGCATAGTGCACAGTGCAAAACGACTGCTGGTTTACGCCAAAGCATAGTGCACAGTGCAAAATGACTGTTGGTTTACGCCAAAGCACAGCGCACAGTGCAAAACGACTGTTGGTTTACGCAAAAGCATAGTGCACAGTGCAAAACGACTGCTGGTTTACGCCAAAGCATGGTGCACAGTGCAAAACGACTGTTGGTTTACGCAAAAGCATAGTGCACAGTGCAAAACGACTGCTGGTTTACGCCAAAGCATAGTGCACAGTGCAAAATGACTGCTGGTTTACGCCAAAGCATAGTGCACAGTGCAAAATGACTGTTGGTTTACGCCAAAGCACAGCGCACAGTGCAAAACGACTGTTGGTTTACGCAAAAGCATAGTGCACAGTGCAAAACGACTGCTTGTTTACGCCAAAGCATGGTGCACAGTGCAAAACGACTGTTGGTTTACGCAAAAGCATAGTGCACAGTGCAAAACGACTGCTGGTTTACGCCAAATCATAGTGCACAGTGCAAAACGACTGTTGGTTTACGCCAAAGCACAGCGCACAGTGCAAAACGACTGTTGGTTTACGCAAAAGCATAGTGCACAGTGCAAAACGACTGCTGGTTTACGCCAAAGCATGGTGCACAGTGCAAAACGACGGTTGGTTTACGCAAAAGAATAGTGCACAGTGCAAAACGACTGCTGGTTTACGCCAAATCATAGTGCACAGTGCAAAACGACTGTTGGTTTACGCCAAAGCACAGCGCACAGTGCAAAACGACTGCTGGTTTACGCCAAAGCATGGTGCACAGTGCAAAACGACTGCTGGTTTACGCAAAATCATAGTGCACAGTGCAAAACGACTGCTGGTTTACGCCAAAGCATAGTGCACAGTGCAAAATGACTGCTGGTTTACGCCAAAGCATAGTGCACAGTGCAAAACGACTGCTGGTTTACGCCAAAGCATAGTGCACAGTGCAAAATGACTGCTGGTTTACGCCAAAGCATAGTGCACAGTGCAAAATGACTGTTGGTTTACGCCAAAGCACAGCGCACAGTGCAAAACGACTGCTGGTTTACGCAAAAGAATAGTGCACAGTGCAAAACGACTGCTGGTTTACGCCAAATCATAGTGCACAGTGCAAAACGACTGCTGGTTTACGCCAAAGCATAGTGCACATTGCAAAACGACTGCTGGTTTACGCCAAAGCATGGTGCACAGTGCAAAACGACTGTTGGTTTACGCAAAATCATAGTGCACAGTGCAAAACGACTGCTGGTTTACGCCAAAGCATAGTGCACAGTGCAAAATGACTGCTGGTTTACGCCAAAGCATAGTGCACAGTGCAAAATGACTGTTGGTTTACGCCAAAGCACAGCGCACAGTGCAAAACGACTGTTGGTTTACGCAAAAGCATAGTGCACAGTGCAAAACGACTGCTGGTTTACGCCAAAGCATAGTGCACAGTGCAAAATGACTGTAGGTTTACGCCAAAGCACAGCGCACAGTGCAAAACGACTGCTGGTTTACGCCAAAGCATGGTGCACAGTGCAAAACGACTGTTGGTTTACGCAAAAGCATAGTGCACAGTGCAAAACGACTGCTGGTTTACGCCAAAGCATAGTGCACAGTGCAAAATGACTGTTGGTTTACGCCAAAGCACAGCGCACAGTGCAAAACGACTGTTGGTTTACGCAAAAGCATAGTGCACAGTGCAAAACGACTGCTGGTTTACGCCAAAGCATAGTGCACAGTGCAAAATGACTGCTGGTTTACGCCAAAGCATAGTGCACAGTGCAAAATGACTGTTGGTTTACGCCAAAGCACAGCGCACAGTGCAAAACGACTGTTGGTTTACGCAAAAGCATAGTGCACAGTGCAAAACGACTGCTGGTTTACGCCAAAGCATGGTGCACAGTGCAAAACGACTGTTGGTTTACGCAAAAGCATAGTGCACAGTGCAAAACGACTGCTGGTTTACGCCAAAGCATGGTGCACAGTGCAAAACGACTGTTGGTTTACGCAAAAGCATAGTGCACAGTGCAAAACGACTGCTGGTTTACGCCAAAGCATAGTGCACAGTGCAAAATGACTGTTGGTTTACGCCAAAGCACAGCGCACAGTGCAAAACGACTGCTGGTTTACGCCAAAGCATGGTGCACAGTGCAAAACAACTGTTGGTTTACGCAAAAGCATAGTGCACAGTGCAGAACGACTGCTGGTTTACGCCAAAGCATAGTGCACAGTGCAAAATGACTGTTGGTTTACGCCAAAGCACAGCGCACAGTGCAAAACGACTGTTGGTTTACGCAAAAGCATAGTGCACAGTGCAAAACGACTGCTGGTTTACGCCAGAGCATAGTGCACAGTGCAAAATGACTGCTGGTTTACGCCAAAGCATAGTGCACATTGCAAAATGACTGTTGGTTTACGCCAAAGCACAGCGCACAGTGCAAAACGACTGTTGGTTTACGCAAAAGCCTAGTGCACAGTGCAAAACGACTGCTGGTTTACGCCAAAGCATGGTGCACAGTGCAAAACGACTGTTGGTTTACGCAAAAGCATAGTGCACAGTGCAAAACGACTGCTGGTTTACGCCAAAGCATAGTGCACAGTGCAAAATGACTGTTGGTTTACGCCAAAGCACAGCGCACAGTGCAAAACGACTGTTGGTTTACGCAAAAGCATAGTGCACAGTGCAAAACGACTGCTGGTTTACGCCAAAGCATGGTGCACAGTGCAAAACGACTGTTGGTTTACGCAAAAGCATAGTGCACAGTGCAAAACGACTGCTGGTTTACGCCAAAGCATAGTGCACAGTGCAAAATGACTGCTGGTTTACGCCAAAGCATAGTGCACAGTGCAAAATGACTGTTGGTTTACGCCAAAGCACAGCGCACAGTGCAAAACGACTGTTGGTTTACGCAAAAGCATAGTGCACAGTGCAAAACGACTGCTTGTTTACGCCAAAGCATGGTGCACAGTGCAAAACGACTGTTGGTTTACGCAAAAGCATAGTGCACAGTGCAAAACGACTGCTGGTTTACGCCAAATCATAGTGCACAGTGCAAAACGACTGTTGGTTTACGCCAAAGCACAGCGCACAGTGCAAAACGACTGTTGGTTTACGCAAAAGCATAGTGCACAGTGCAAAACGACTGCTGGTTTACGCCAAAGCATGGTGCACAGTGCAAAACGACTGTTGGTTTACGCAAAAGAATAGTGCACAGTGCAAAACGACTGCTGGTTTACGCCAAATCATAGTGCACAGTGCAAAACGACTGTTGGTTTACGCCAAAGCACAGCGCACAGTGCAAAACGACTGCTGGTTTACGCCAAAGCATGGTGCACAGTGCAAAACGACTGCTGGTTTACGCAAAATCATAGTGCACAGTGCAAAACGACTGCTGGTTTACGCCAAAGCATAGTGCACAGTGCAAAATGACTGCTGGTTTACGCCAAAGCATAGTGCACAGTGCAAAACGACTGCTGGTTTACGCCAAAGCATAGTGCACAGTGCAAAATGACTGCTGGTTTACGCCAAAGCATAGTGCACAGTGCAAAATGACTGTTGGTTTACGCCAAAGCACAGCGCACAGTGCAAAACGACTGCTGGTTTACGCAAAAGAATAGTGCACAGTGCAAAACGACTGCTGGTTTACGCCAAATCATAGTGCACAGTGCAAAACGACTGCTGGTTTACGCCAAAGCATAGTGCACATTGCAAAACGACTGCTGGTTTACGCCAAAGCATGGTGCACAGTGCAAAACGACTGTTGGTTTACGCAAAATCATAGTGCACAGTGCAAAACGACTGCTGGTTTACGCCAAAGCATAGTGCACAGTGCAAAACGACTGCTGGTTTACGCCAAAGCATAGTGCACAGTGCAAAACGACTGCTGGTTTACGCCAAAGCATAGTGCACAGTGCAAAATGACTGCTGGTTTACGCCAAAGCATAGTGCACAGTGCAAAATGACTGTTGGTTTACGCCAAAGCACAGCGCACAGTGCAAAACGACTGTTGGTTTACGCAAAAGCATAGTGCACAGTGCAAAACGACTGCTGGTTTACGCCAAAGCATAGTGCACAGTGCAAAATGACTGTAGGTTTACGCCAAAGCACAGCGCACAGTGCAAAACGACTGCTGGTTTACGCCAAAGCATGGTGCACAGTGCAAAACGACTGTTGGTTTACGCAAAAGCATAGTGCACAGTGCAAAACGACTGCTGGTTTACGCCAAAGCATAGTGCACAGTGCAAAATGACTGTTGGTTTACGCCAAAGCACAGCGCACAGTGCAAAACGACTGTTGGTTTACGCAAAAGCATAGTGCACAGTGCAAAACGACTGCTGGTTTACGCCAAAGCATAGTGCACAGTGCAAAATGACTGCTGGTTTACGCCAAAGCATAGTGCACAGTGCAAAATGACTGTTGGTTTACGCCAAAGCACAGCGCACAGTGCAAAACGACTGTTGGTTTACGCAAAAGCATAGTGCACAGTGCAAAACGACTGCTGGTTTACGCCAAAGCATGGTGCACAGTGCAAAACGACTGTTGGTTTACGCAAAAGCATAGTGCACAGTGCAAAACGACTGCTGGTTTACGCCAAATCATAGTGCACAGTGCAAAACGACTGTTGGTTTACGCCAAAGCACAGCGCACAGTGCAAAACGACTGTTGGTTTACGCAAAAGCATAGTGCACAGTGCAAAACGACTGCTGGTTTACGCCAAAGCATGGTGCACAGTGCAAAACGACTGTTGGTTTACGCAAAAGAATAGTGCACAGTGCAAAACGACTGCTGGTTTACGCCAAATCATAGTGCACAGTGCAAAACGACTGTTGGTTTACGCCAAAGCACAGCGCACAGTGCAAAACGACTGCTGGTTTACTCCAAAGCATGGTGCACAGTGCAAAACGACTGCTGGTTTACGCAAAAGAATAGTGCACAGTGCAAAACGACTGCTGGTTTACGCCAAATCATAGTGCACAGTGCAAAACGACTGCTGGTTTACGCCAAAGCATAGTGCACAGTGCAAAACGACTGCTGGTTTACGCCAAAGCATGGTGCACAGTGCAAAACGACTGTTGGTTTACGCCAAAGCATGGTGCACAGTGCAAAACGACTGTTGGTTTACGCAAAAGCATAGTGCACAGTGCAAAACGACTGCTGGTTTACGCCAAAGCATAGTGCACAGTGCAAAATGACTGTTGGTTTACGCCAAAGCACAGCGCACAGTGCAAAACGACTGCTGGTTTACGCCAAAGCATGGTGCACAGTGCAAAACGACTGTTGGTTTACGCAAAAGCATAGTGCACAGTGCAAAACGACTGCTGGTTTACGCCAAAGCATAGTGCACAGTGCAAAATGACTGTTGGTTTACGCCAAAGCACAGCGCACAGTGCAAAACGACTGTTGGTTTACGCAAAAGCATAGTGCACAGTGCAAAACGACTGCTGGTTTACGCCAAAGCATAGTGCACAGTGCAAAATGACTGCTGGTTTACGCCAAAGCATAGTGCACAGTGCAAAATGACTGTTGGTTTACGCCAAAGCACAGCGCACAGTGCAAAACGACTGTTGGTTTACGCAAAAGCATAGTGCACAGTGCAAAACGACTGCTGGTTTACGCCAAAGCATGGTGCACAGTGCAAAACGACTGTTGGTTTACGCAAAAGCATAGTGCACAGTGCAAAACGACTGCTGGTTTACGCCAAAGCATAGTGCACAGTGCAAAATGACTGTTGGTTTACGCCAAAGCACAGCGCACAGTGCAAAACGACTGTTGGTTTACGCAAAAGCATAGTGCACAGTGCAAAACGACTGCTGGTTTACGCCAAAGCATGGTGCACAGTGCAAAACGACTGTTGGTTTACGCAAAAGCATAGTGCACAGTGCAAAACGACTGCTGGTTTACGCCAAATCATAGTGCACAGTGCAAAACGACTGTTGGTTTACGCCAAAGCACAGCGCACAGTGCAAAACGACTGTTGGTTTACGCAAAAGCATAGTGCACAGTGCAAAACGACTGCTGGTTTACGCCAAAGCATGGTGCACAGTGCAAAACGACTGTTGGTTTACGCAAAAGAATAGTGCACAGTGCAAAACGACTGCTGGTTTACGCCAAATCATAGTGCACAGTGCAAAACGACTGTTGGTTTACGCCAAAGCACAGCGCACAGTGCAAAACGACTGCTGGTTTACGCCAAAGCATGGTGCACAGTGCAAAACGACTGCTGGTTTACGCAAAAGAATAGTGCACAGTGCAAAACGACTGCTGGTTTACGCCAAAGCATAGTGCACAGTGCAAAACGACTGCTGGTTTACGCCAAAGCATGGTGCACAGTGCAAAACGACTGTTGGTTTACGCAAAAGCATAGTGCACAGTGCAAAACGACTGTTGGTTTACGCAAAAGCACAGCGCACAGTGCAAAACGACTGTTGGTTTACGCAAAAGCATAGTGCACAGTGCAAAACGACTGTTGGTTTACGCAAAAGCATAGTGCACAGTGCAAAACGACTGCTGGTTTACGCCAAAGCATAGTGCACAGTGCAAAATGACTGTTGGTTTACGCCAAAGCATAGTGCACAGTGCAAAACGACTGCTGGTTTACGCCAAAGCATAGTGCACAGTGCAAAACGACTGGTGGTTTACGCCAAAGCATGGTGCACAGTGCAAAACGACTGTTGGTTTACGCAAAATCATAGTGCACAGTGCAAAACGACGCTTGGTTTACGATAAAGCACAGTGCACAGTGCAAAACGACTGTTGGTTTACGCCAAAGCATAGTGCACAGTGCAAAATGACTGTTGGTTTACGCAAAAGCATAGTGCACAGTGCAAAACGACTGTTGGTTTACGCCAAAGCATAGTGCACAGTGCAAAATGACTGTTGGTTTACGCAAAAGCATAGTGCACAGTGCAAAACGACTGTTGGTTTACGCAAAAGCATAGTGCACAGTGCAAAACGACTGTTGGTTTACGCAAAAGCATAGTGCACAGTGCAAAATTACTGTTGGTTTACGCAAAAGCATAGTGCACAGTGCAAAACGACTGTTGGTTTACGCAAAAGCATAGTGCACAGTGCAAAACGACTGTTGGTTTACGCAAAAGCATAGTGCACAGTGCATAACGACTCTTGGTTTACGCAAAAGCATAGTGCACAGTGCAAAACGACTGTTGGTTTACGCCAAAGCATAGTGCACAGTGCAAAATGACTGTTGGTTTACGCAAAAGCATAGTGCACAGTGCAAAACGACTGTTGGCTTACGCAAAAGCATAGTGCACAGTGCAAAACGACTGTTGGTTTACGCAAAAGCATAGTGCACAGTGCATAACGACTCTTGGTTTACGCAAAAGCATAGTGCACAGTGCAAAACGACTGCTGGTTTACGCCAAAGCATAGTGCACAGTGCAAAATGACTGTTTGTTTACGCAAAAGCATAGTGCACAGTGCAAAACGACTGTTGGTTTACGCAAAAGCATAGTGCACAGTGCAAAACGACTGCTGGTTTACGCCAAAGCATGGTGCACAGTGCAAAACGACTGCTGGTTTACGCCAAAGCATAGTGCACAGTGCAAAATGACTGCTAGTTTACGCCAAAGCATGGTGCACAGTGCAAAACGACTGCTGGTTTACGCCAAAGCATAGTGCACAGTGCATAATGACTGTTGGTTTATGCCAAAGCACAGCGCACAGTGCAAAACGACTGTTGGTTTACGCAAAAGCATAGTGCACAGTGCAAAACGACTGTTGGTTTACTCAAAAGCATAGTGCACAGTCCAAAACGACTTTTGGTTTACGCAAAATCATAGTGCACAGTGCAAAACGACTGTTGGTTTACTCAAAAGCATAGTGCACAGTGTAAAACGACTGCTGGTTTACGCAAAAGCATAGGGCACAGTGCAAAATGACTGTTGGTTTACGCCAAAGCATAGTGCACAGTGCAAAACGACTGTTGGTTTACTCAAAAGCATAGAGCACAGTCCAAAACGACTTTTGGTTTACGCAAAATCATAGTGCACAGTGCAAAACGACTGTTGGTTTACTCAAAAGCATAGTGCACAGTCCAAAACGACTTTTGGTTTACGCAAAATCATAGTGCACAGTGCAAAACGACTGTTGGTTTACTCAAAAGCATAGTGCACAGTGTAAAACGACTGCTGGTTTACGCAAAAGCATAGTGCACAGTGCAAAACGACTGTTGGTTTACGCAAAAGCATAGTGCACAGTGCAAAACGACTGCTGGTTGACGCCAAATCATAGTGCACAGTGCAAAACGACTGTTGGTTTACGCCAAAGCACAGCGCACAGTGCAAAACGATTGCTGGTTTACGCAAAAGCATAGTGCACAGTGCAAAACGACTGCTGATTTACGCCAAAGCATAGTGCACAGTGCAAAACGACTGTTGGTTTACGCAAAAGCATAGTGCACAGTGCAAAACGACTGTTGGTTTACGCCAAAGCATAGTGCACAGTGCAAAATGACTGTTGGTTTACGCAAAAGCATAGTGCACAGTGCAAAACGACTGTTGGCTTACGCAAAAGCATAGTGCACAGTGCAAAACGACTGTTGGTTTACGCCAAAGCATGGTGCACAGTGCAAAACGACTGTTGGTTTACGCAAAAGAATAGTGCACAGTGCAAAACGACTGTTGGTTTACGCCAAAGCACAGCGCACAGTGCAAAACGACTGCTGGTTTACGCCAAAGCATGGTGCACAGTGCAAAACGACTGCTGGTTTACGCAAAATCATAGTGCACAGTGCAAAACGACTGCTGGTTTACGCCAAAGCATAGTGCACAGTGCAAAATGACTGCTGGTTTACGCCAAAGCATAGTGCACAGTGCAAAACGACTGCTGGTTTACGCCAAAGCATAGTGCACAGTGCAAAATGACTGCTGGTTTACGCCAAAGCATAGTGCACAGTGCAAAATGACTGTTGGTTTACGCCAAAGCACAGCGCACAGTGCAAAACGACTGCTGGTTTACGCAAAAGAATAGTGCACAGTGCAAAACGACTGCTGGTTTACGCCAAATCATAGTGCACAGTGCAAAACGACTGCTGGTTTACGCCAAAGCATAGTGCACATTGCAAAACGACTGCTGGTTTACGCCAAAGCATGGTGCACAGTGCAAAACGACTGTTGGTTTACGCAAAATCATAGTGCACAGTGCAAAACGACTGCTGGTTTACGCCAAAGCATAGTGCACAGTGCAAAATGACTGCTGGTTTACGCCAAAGCATAGTGCACAGTGCAAAATGACTGTTGGTTTACGCCAAAGCACAGCGCACAGTGCAAAACGACTGTTGGTTTACGCAAAAGCATAGTGCACAGTGCAAAACGACTGCTGGTTTACGCCAAAGCATGGTGCACAGTGCAAAACGACTGTTGGTTTACGCAAAAGCATAGTGCACAGTGCAAAACGACTGCTGGTTTACGCCAAAGCATAGTGCACAGTGCAAAATGACTGTTGGTTTACGCCAAAGCACAGCGCACAGTGCAAAACGACTGCTGGTTTACGCCAAAGCATGGTGCACAGTGCAAAACGACTGTTGGTTTACGCAAAAGCATAGTGCACAGTGCAAAACGACTGCTGGTTTACGCCAAAGCATAGTGCACAGTGCAAAACGACTGTTGGTTTACGCAAAAGCATAGTGCACAGTGCAAAACGACTGCTGGTTTACGCCAAAGCATAGTGCACAGTGCAAAATGACTGTTGGTTTACGCCAAAGCACAGCGCACAGTGCAAAACGACTGCTGGTTTACGCCAAAGCATGGTGCACAGTGCAAAACGACTGTTGGTTTACGCCAAAGCACAGCGCACAGTGCAAAACGACTGTTGGTTTACGCCAAAGCACAGCGCACAGTGCAAAACGACTGCTGGTTTACGCAAAAGCATAGTGCACAGTGCAAAACGACTGCTGGTTTACGCCAGAGCATAGTGCACAGTGCAAAATGACTGTTGGTTTACGCCAAAGCACAGCGCACAGTGCAAAACGACTGTTGGTTTACGCCAAAGCACAGCGCACAGTGCAAAACGACTGCTGGTTTACGCAAAAGCATAGTGCACAGTGCAAAACGACTGCTGGTTTACGCCAGAGCATAGTGCACAGTGCAAAATGACTGTTGGTTTACGCCAAAGCACAGCGCACAGTGCAAAACGACTGTTGGTTTACGCCAAAGCACAGCGCACAGTGCAAAACGACTGCTGGTTTACGCCAAAGCATGGTGCACAGTGCAAAACGACTGTTGGTTTACGCAAAAGCATAGTGCACAGTGCAAAACGACTGCTGGTTTACGCCAAAGCATAGTGCACAGTGCAAAATGACTGTTGGTTTACGCCAAAGCACAGCGCACAGTGCAAAATGACTGTTGGTTTACGCCAAAGCACAGCGCACAGTGCAAAACGACTGTTGGTTTACGCAAAAGCATAGTGCACAGCGCAAAACGACTGCTGGTTTACGCCAAAGCATAGTGCACAGTGCAAAATGACTGCTGGGTTACGCCAAAGCATAGTGCACAGTGCAAAATGACTGTTGGTTTACGCCAAAGCACAGCGCACAGTGCAAAACGACTGTTGGTTTACGCAAAAGCATAGTGCACATTGCAAAACGACTGCTGGTTTACGCCAAAGCATGGTGCACAGTGCAAAACGACTGTTGGTTTACGCAAAAGCATAGTGCACAGTGCAAAACGACTGCTGGTTTACGCCAAATCATAGTGCACAGTGCAAAACGACTGTTGGTTTACGCCAAAGCACAGCGCACAGTGCAAAACGACTGTTGGTTTACGCAAAAGCATAGTGCACAGTGCAAAACGACTGCTGGTTTACGCCAAAGCATGGTGCACAGTGCAAAACGACTGTTGGTTTACGCAAAAGAATAGTGCACAGTGCAAAACGACTGCTGGTTTACGCCAAATCATAGTGCACAGTGCAAAACGACTGTTGGTTTACGCCAAAGCACAGCGCACAGTGTAAAACGACTGCTGGTTTACGCCAAAGCATAGTGCACAGTGCAAAACGACTGCTGGTTTACGCCAAAGCATGGTGCACAGTGCAAAACGACAGTTGGTTTACGCCAAAGCATGGTGCACAGTGCAAAACGACTGTTGGTTTACGCAAAAGCATAGTGCACAGTGCAAAACGACTGCTGGTTTACGCCAAAGCATAGTGCACAGTGCAAAATGACTGTTGGTTTTCGCCAAAGCACAGCGCACAGTGCAAAACGACTGCTGGTTTACGCCAAAGCATGGTGCACAGTGCAAAACGACTGTTGGTTTACGCAAAAGCATAGTGCACAGTGCAAAACGACTGCTGGTTTACGCCAAAGCATAGTGCACAGTGCAAAATGACTGTTGGTTTACGCCAAAGCACAGCGCACAGTGCAAAACGACTGTTGGTTTACGCAAAAGCATAGTGCACAGTGCAAAACGACTGCTGGTTTACGCCAAAGCATAGTGCACAGTGCAAAATGACTGCTGGTTTACGCCAAAGCATAGTGCACAGTGCAAAATGACTGTTGGTTTACGCCAAAGCACAGCGCACAGTGCAAAACGACTGTTGGTTTACGCAAAAGCATAGTGCACAGTGCAAAACGACTGCTGGTTTACGCCAAAGCATGGTGCACAGTGCAAAACGACTGTTGGTTTACGCAAAAGCATAGTGCACAGTGCAAAACGACTGCTGGTTTACGCCAAAGCATAGTGCACAGTGCAAAACGACTGTTGGTTTACGCAAAAGCATAGTGCACAGTGCAAAACGACTGCTGGTTTACGCCAAAGCATGGTGCACAGTGCAAAACGACTGTTGGTTTACGCAAAAGCATAGTGCACAGTGCAAAACGACTGCTGGTTTACGCCAAAGCATAGTGCACAGTGCAAAATGACTGCTGGTTTACGCCAAAGCATAGTGCACAGTGCAAAATGACTGTTGGTTTACGCCAAAGCACAGCGCACAGTGCAAAACGACTGCTGGTTTACGCCAAAGCATGGTGCACAGTGCAAAACGACTGTTGGTTTACGCAAAAGCATAGTGCACAGTGCAAAACGACTGCTGGTTTACGCCAAAGCATAGTGCACAGTGCAAAATGACTGCTGGTTTACGCCAAAGCATAGTGCACAGTGCAAAATGACTGTTGGTTTACGCCAAAGCACAGCGCACAGTGCAAAACGACTGTTGGTTTACGCAAAAGCATAGTGCACAGTGCAAAACGACTGCTGGTTTACGCCAAAGCATGGTGCACAGTGCAAAACGACTGTTGGTTTACGCAAAAGCATAGTGCACAGTGCAAAACGACTGCTGGTTTACGCCAAATCATAGTGCACAGTGCAAAACGACTGTTGGTTTACGCCAAAGCACAGCGCACAGTGCAAAACGACTGCTGGTTTACGCCAAAGCATGATGCACAGTGCAAAACGACTGTTGGTTTACGCAAAAGCATAGTGCACAGTGCAAAACGACTGCTGGTTTACGCCAAAGCATAGTGCACAGTGCAAAATGACTGTTGGTTTACGCCAAAGCACAGCGCACAGTGCAAAACGACTGCTGGTTTACGCCAAAGCATGGTGCACAGTGCAAAACGACTGTTGGTTTACGCAAAAGCATAGTGCACAGTGCAAAACGACTGCTGGTTTACGCCAAAGCATAGTGCACAGTGCAAAATGACTGTTGGTTTACGCCAAAGCACAGCGCACAGTGCAAAATGACTGTTGGTTTACGCCAAAGCACAGCGCACAGTGCAAAACGACTGTTGGTTTACGCAAAAGCATAGTGCACAGTGCAAAACGACTGCTGGTTTACGCCAAAGCATAGTGCACAGTGCAAAATGACTGCTGGGTTACGCCAAAGCATAGTGCACAGTGCAAAATGACTGTTGGTTTACGCCAAAGCACAGCGCACAGTGCAAAACGACTGTTGGTTTACGCAAAAGCATAGTGCACAGTGCAAAACGACTGCTGGTTTACGCCAAAGCATGGTGCACAGTGCAAAACGACTGTTGGTTTACGCAAAAGCATAGTGCACAGTGCAAAACGACTGCTGGTTTACGCCAAAGCATGGTGCACAGTGCAAAACGACTGTTGGTTTACGCAAAAGAATAGTGCACAGTGCAAAACGACTGCTGGTTTACGCCAAATCATAGTGCACAGTGCAAAACGACTGTTGGTTTACGCCAAAGCACAGCGCACAGTGCAAAACGACTGCTGGTTTACGCCAAAGCATGGTGCACAGTGCAAAACGACTGCTGGTTTACGCAAAAGAATAGTGCACAGTGCAAAACGACTGCTGGTTTACGCCAAATCATAGTGCACAGTGTAAAACGACTGCTGGTTTACGCCAAAGCATAGTGCACAGTGCAAAACGACTGCTGGTTTACGCCAAAGCATGGTGCACAGTGCAAAACGACAGTTGGTTTACGCCAAAGCATGGTGCACAGTGCAAAACGACTGTTGGTTTACGCAAAAGCATAGTGCACAGTGCAAAACGACTGCTGGTTTACGCCAAAGCATAGTGCACAGTGCAAAATGACTGTTGGTTTTCGCCAAAGCACAGCGCACAGTGCAAAACGACTGCTGGTTTACGCCAAAGCATGGTGCACAGTGCAAAACGACTGTTGGTTTACGCAAAAGCATAGTGCACAGTGCAAAACGACTGCTGGTTTACGCCAAAGCATAGTGCACAGTGCAAAATGACTGTTGGTTTACGCCAAAGCACAGCGCACAGTGCAAAACGACTGTTGGTTTACGCAAAAGCATAGTGCACAGTGCAAAACGACTGCTGGTTTACGCCAAAGCATAGTGCACAGTGCAAAATGACTGCTGGTTTACGCCAAAGCATAGTGCACAGTGCAAAATGACTGTTGGTTTACGCCAAAGCACAGCGCACAGTGCAAAACGACTGTTGGTTTACGCAAAAGCATAGTGCACAGTGCAAAACGACTGCTGGTTTACGCCAAAGCATGGTGCACAGTGCAAAACGACTGTTGGTTTACGCAAAAGCATAGTGCACAGTGCAAAACGACTGCTGGTTTACGCCAAAGCATAGTGCACAGTGCAAAATGACTGTTGGTTTACGCCAAAGCACAGCGCACAGTGCAAAACGACTGTTGGTTTACGCAAAAGCATAGTGCACAGTGCAAAACGACTGCTGGTTTACGCCAAAGCATGGTGCACAGTGCAAAACGACTGTTGGTTTACGCAAAAGCATAGTGCACAGTGCAAAACGACTGCTGGTTTACGCCAAAGCATAGTGCACAGTGCAAAATGACTGCTGGTTTACGCCAAAGCATAGTGCACAGTGCAAAATGACTGTTGGTTTACGCCAAAGCACAGCGCACAGTGCAAAACGACTGCTGGTTTACGCCAAAGCATGGTGCACAGTGCAAAACGACTGTTGGTTTACGCAAAAGCATAGTGCACAGTGCAAAACGACTGCTGGTTTACGCCAAAGCATAGTGCACAGTGCAAAATGACTGCTGGTTTACGCCAAAGCATAGTGCACAGTGCAAAATGACTGTTGGTTTACGCCAAAGCACAGCGCACAGTGCAAAACGACTGTTGGTTTACGCAAAAGCATAGTGCACAGTGCAAAACGACTGCTGGTTTACGCCAAAGCATGGTGCACAGTGCAAAACGACTGTTGGTTTACGCAAAAGCATAGTGCACAGTGCAAAACGACTGCTGGTTTACGCCAAATCATAGTGCACAGTGCAAAACGACTGTTGGTTTACGCCAAAGCACAGCGCACAGTGCAAAACGACTGTTGGTTTACGCAAAAGCATAGTGCACAGTGCAAAACGACTGCTGGTTTACGCCAAAGCATGGTGCACAGTGCAAAACGACTGTTGGTTTACGCAAAAGAATAGTGCACAGTGCAAAACGACTGCTGGTTTACGCCAAATCATAGTGCACAGTGCAAAACGACTGTTGGTTTACGCCAAAGCACAGCGCACAGTGCAAAACGACTGCCGGTTTACGCCAAAGCATGGTGCACAGTGCAAAACGACTGCTGGTTTACGCAAAAGAATAGTGCACAGTGCAAAACGACTGCTGGTTTACGCCAAATCATAGTGCACAGTGCAAAACGACTGCTGGTTTACGCCAAAGCATGGTGCACAGTGCAAAACGACTGTTGGTTTACTCAAAATCATAGTGCACAGTGCAAAACGACGCTTGGTTTACGATAAAGCACAGTGCACAGTGCAAAACGACTGTTGGTTTACGCAAAAGCATGGTGCACAGTGCATAACGACTCTTGGTTTACGCAAAAGCATAGTGCACAGTGCAAAACGACTGCTGGTTTAAGCCAAAGCATAGTGCACAGTGCAAAATGACTGTTGGTTTACGCAAAAGCATAGTGCACAGTGCAAAACGACTGTTGGTTTACGCAAAAGCATAGTGCACAGTGCAAAACGACTGTTGGTTTACGCAAAAGCATAGTGCACAGTGCAAAATTACTGTTGGTTTACGCAAAAGCATAGTGCACAGTGCAAAACGACTGTTGGTTTACGCAAAAGCATAGTGCACAGTGCAAAACGACTGTTGGTTTACGCAAAAGCATAGTGCACAGTGCATAACGACTCTTGGTTTACGCAAAAGCATAGTGCACAGTGCAAAACGACTGTTGGTTTACGCCAAAGCATAGTGCACAGTGCAAAATGACTGTTGGTTTACGCAAAAGCATAGTGCACAGTGCAAAACGACTGTTGGCTTACGCAAAAGCATAGTGCACAGTGCAAAACGACTGTTGGTTTACGCAAAAGCATAGTGCACAGTGCATAACGACTCTTGGTTTACGCAAAAGCATTATGCACAGTGCAAAACGACTGCTGGTTTACGCCAAAGCATAGTGCACAGTGCAAAATGACTGTTTGTTTACGCAAAAGCATAGTGCACAGTGCAAAACGACTGTTGGTTTACGCAAAAGCATAGTGCACAGTGCAAAACGACTGCTGGTTTACGCCAAAGCATGGTGCACAGTGCAAAACGACTGCTGGTTTACGCCAAAGCATAGTGCACAGTGCAAAATGACTGCTAGTTTACGCCAAAGCATGGTGCACAGTGCAAAACGACTGCTGGTTTACGCCAAAGCATAGTGCACAGTGCATAATGACTGTTGGTTTATGCCAAAGCACAGCGCACAGTGCAAAACGACTGTTGGTTTACGCAAAAGCATAGTGCACAGTGCAAAACGACTGTTGGTTTACTCAAAAGCATAGTGCACAGTCCAAAACGACTTTTGGTTTACGCAAAATCATAGTGCACAGTGCAAAACGACTGTTGGTTTACTCAAAAGCATAGTGCACAGTGTAAAACGACTGCTGGTTTACGCAAAAGCATAGGGCACAGTGCAAAATGACTTTTGGTTTACGCCAAAGCACAGCGCACAGTGCAAAACGACTGTTGGTTTACGCCAAAGCATAGTGCACAGTGCAAAACGACTGTTGGTTTACTCAAAAGCATAGTGCACAGTCCAAAACGACTTTTGGTTTACGCAAAATCATAGTGCACAGTGCAAAACGACTGTTGGTTTACTCAAAAGCATAGTGCACAGTCCAAAACGACTTTTGGTTTACGCAAAATCATAGTGCACAGTGCAAAACGACTGTTGGTTTACTCAAAAGCATAGTGCACAGTGTAAAACGACTGCTGGTTTACGCAAATGCATAGTGCACAGTGCAAAACGACTGTTGGTTTACGCAAAAGCATAGTGCACAGTGCAAAACGACTGCTGGTTGACGCCAAATCATAGTGCACAGTGCAAAACGACTGTTGGTTTACGCCAAAGCACAGCGCACAGGGCAAAACGACTGCTGGTTTACGCAAAAGCATAGTGCACAGTGCAAAACGACTGCTGATTTACGCCAAAGCATAGTGCACAGTGCAAAATGACTGTTGGTTTACGCCAAAGCACAGCGCACAGTGCAAAACGACTGTTGGTTTACGCAAAAGCATAGTGCACAGTGCAAAACGACTGCTGGTTTACGCCAAAGCATGGTGCACAGTGCAAAACGACTGTTGGTTTACGCAAAAGCATAGTGCACAGTGCATAACGACTCTTGGTTTACGCAAAAGCATAGTGCACAGTGCAAAACGACTGCTGGTTTACGCCAAAGCATAGTGCACAGTGCAAAATGACTGTTTGTTTACGCAAAAGCATAGTGCACAGTGCAAAACGACTGTTGGTTTACGCAAAAGCATAGTGCACAGTGCAAAACGACTGCTGGTTTACGCCAAAGCATGGTGCACAGTGCAAAACGACTGCTGGTTTACGCCAAAGCATAGTGCACAGTGCAAAATGACTGCTAGTTTACGCCAAAGCATGGTGCACAGTGCAAAACGACTGCTGGTTTACGCCAGAGCATAGTGCACAGTGCATAATGACTGTTGGTTTATGCCAAAGCACAGCGCACAGTGCAAAACGACTGTTGGTTTACGCAAAAGCATAGTGCACAGTGCAAAACGACTGTTGGTTTACTCAAAAGCATAGTGCACAGTCCAAAACGACTTTTGGTTTACGCAAAATCATAGTGCACAGTGCAAAACGACTGTTGGTTTACTCAAAAGCATAGTGCACAGTGTAAAACGACTGCTGGTTTACGCAAAAGCATAGGGCACAGTGCAAAATGACTTTTGGTTTACGCCAAAGCACAGCGCACAGTGCAAAACGACTGTTGGTTTACGCCAAAGCATAGTGCACAGTGCAAAACGACTGTTGGTTTACTCAAAAGCATAGTGCACAGTCCAAAACGACTTTTGGTTTACGCAAAATCATAGTGCACAGTGCAAAACGACTGTTGGTTTACTCAAAAGCATAGTGCACAGTCCAAAACGACTTTTGGTTTACGCAAAATCATAGTGCACAGTGCAAAACGACTGTTGGTTTACTCAAAAGCATAGTGCACAGTGTAAAACGACTGCTGGTTTACGCAAATGCATAGTGCACAGTGCAAAACGACTGTTGGTTTACGCAAAAGCATAGTGCACAGTGCAAAACGACTGCTGGTTGACGCCAAATCATAGTGCACAGTGCAAAACGACTGTTGGTTTACGCCAAAGCACAGCGCACAGGGCAAAACGACTGCTGGTTTACGCAAAAGCATAGTGCACAGTGCAAAACGACTGCTGATTTACGCCAAAGCATAGTGCACAGTGCAAAATGACTGTTGGTTTACGCCAAAGCACAGCGCACAGTGCAAAACGACTGTTGGTTTACGCAAAAGCATAGTGCACAGTGCAAAACGACTGCTGGTTTACGCCAAAGCATGGTGCACAGTGCAAAACGACTGTTGGTTTACGCAAAAGCATAGTGCACAGTGCAAAACGACTGCTGGTTTACGCCAAAGCATAGTGCACAGTGCAAAATGACTGCTGGTCTACGCCAAAGCATGGTGCACAGTGCAAAACGACTGTTGGTTTACGCAAAAGCATAGTGCACAGTGCAAAACGACTGCTGATTTACGCCAAAGCATAGTGCACAGTGCAAAATGACTGTTGGTTTACGCCAAAGCACAGCGCACAGTGCAAAACGACTGTTGGTTTACGCAAAAGCATAGTGCACAGTGCAAAACGACTGCTGGTTTACGCCAAAGCATGGTGCACAGTGCAAAACGACTGTTGGTTTACGCAAAAGCATAGTGCACAGTGCAAAACGACTGCTGGTTTACGCCAAAGCATAGTGCACAGTGCAAAACGACTGCTGGTTTACGCCAAAGCATGGTGCACAGTGCAAAACGACTGTTGGTTTACGCAAAAGCATAGTGCACAGTGCAAAACGACTGCTGGTTTACGCCAAAGCATAGTGCACAGTGCAAAACGACTGCTGGTTTACGCCAAAGCATAGTGCACAGTGCAAAATGACTGTTGGTTTACGCAAAAGCATAGTGCACAGTGCAAAACGACTGTTGGTTTACGCAAAAGTATAGTGCACAGTGCAAAATGACTGTTGGTTTACGCAAAAGCATAGTGCACAGTGCAAAATGACTGTTGGTTTACGCAAAAGCATAGTGCACAGTGCAAAACGACTGTTGGTTTACGCAAAAGCATAGTGCACAGTGCATAACGACTCTTGGTTTACGCAAAAGCATAGTGCACAGTGCAAAACGACTGCTGGTTTACGCCAAAGCATAGTGCACAGTGCAACATGACTGTTGGTTTACGCAAAAGCATAGTGCACAGTGCAAAATGACTGTTGGTTTACGCAAAAGCATAGTGCACAGTGCAAAATGACTGTTGGTTTACGCAAAAGCATAGTGCACAGTGCAAAACGACTGTTGGTTTACGCAAAAGCATAGTGCACAGTGCATAACGACTCTTGGTTTACGCAAAAGCATAGTGCACAGTGCAAAACGACTGCTGGTTTACGCCAAAGCATAGTGCACAGTGCAACATGACTGTTGGTTTACGCAAAAGCATAGTGCACAGTGCAAACTGACTGTTGGTTTACGCAAAAGCATAGTGCACAGTGCAAAACGACTGTTGGTATACGCAAAAGCATAGTGCACAGTGCAAAACGACTGCTAGTTTACGCCAAAGCATGGTGCACAGTGCAAAACGACTGCTGGTTTACGCCAAAGCATAGTGCACAGTGCAAAATGACTGTTGGTTTACGCAAAGGCATAGTGCACAGTGCAAAACGACTGTTGGTTTACGCAAAAGCATAGTGCACAGTGCAAAACGACTGTTGGTTTACGCAAAAGCATAGTGCACAGTGCATAACGACTCTTGGTTTACGCAAAAGCATAGTGCACAGTGCAAAACGACTGCTGGTTTACGCCAAAGCATAGTGCACAGTGCAAAATGACTGTTGGTTTACGCCAAAGCACAGCTCACAGTGCAAAACGACTGCTGGTTTACGCCAAAGCATGATGCACAGTGCAAAACGACTGTTGGTTTACGCAAAAGCATAGTGCACAGTGCAAACTGACTGTTGGTTTACGCAAAAGCATAGTGCACAGTGCAAAACGACTGTTGGTTTACGCAAAAGCATAGTGCACAGTGCAAAACGACTGCTAGTTTACGCCAAAGCATGGTGCACAGTGCAAAACGACTGCTGGTTTACGCCAAAGCATAGTGCACAGTGCAAAATGACTGTTGGTTTACACAAAAGCATAGTGCACAGTGCAAACCGACTGTTGGTTTACGCAAAAGCATAGTGCACAGTGCAAAACGACTGTTGGTTTACGCAAAAGCATAGTGCACAGTGCATAACGACTCTTGGTTTACGCAAAAGCATAGTGCACAGTGCAAAACGACTGCTGGTTTACGCCAAAGCATAGTGCACACTGCAAAATGACTGTTGGTTTACGCAAAAGCATAGCGCACAGTGCAAAACGACTGTTGGTTTACGCAAAAGCATAGTGCACAGTGCAAAACGACTGCTGGTTTACGCCAAAGCATGGTGCACAGTGCAAAACGACTGTTGGATTACGCAAAAGCATAGTGCACAGTGCAAAACGACTGCTGGTTTACGCCAAAGCATAGTGCACAGTGCAAAATGACTGTTGGTTTACGCCAAAGCATAGTGCACAGTGCAAAATGACTGTTGGTTTACGCCAAAGCACAGCGCACAGTGCAAAACGACTGCTGGTTTACGCCAAAGCATGATGCACAGTGCAAAACGACTGTTGGTTTACGCAAAAGCATAGTGCACAGTGCAAAACGACTGCTGGTTTACGCCAAATCATAGTGCACAGTGCAAAACGACTGTTGGTTTACGCCAAAGCACAGCGCACAGTGCAAAACGACTGCTGGTTTACGCCAAAGCATGGTGCACAGTGCAAAACGACTGTTGGTTTACGCAAAAGCATAGTGCACAGTGTAAAACGACTGCTGGTTTACGCCAAAGCATAGTGCACAGTGCATAATGACTGTTGGTTTATGCCAAAGCACAGCGCACAGTGCAAAACGACTGTTGGTTTACGCAAAATCATAGTGCACAGTGCAAAACGACTGTTGGTTTACTCAAAAGCATAGTGCACAGTGTAAAATGACTGCTGGTTTACGCAAAAGCATAGGGCACAGTGCAAAACGACTGTTGGTTTACTCAAAAGCATAGTGCACAGTGTAAAACGACTGCTGGTTTACGCAAATGCATAGTGCACAGTGCAAAACGACTGTTGGTTTACGCAAAAGCATAGTGCACAGTGCAAAACGACTGCTGGTTGACGCCAAATCATAGTGCACAGTGCAAAACGACTGTTGGTTTACGCCAAAGCACAGCGCACAGGGCAAAACGACTGCTGGTTTACGCAAAAGCATAGTGCACAGTGCAAAACGACTGCTGATTTACGCCAAAGCATAGTGCACAGTGCAAAATGACTGTTGGTTTACGCCAAAGCACAGCGCACAGTGCAAAACGACTGTTGGTTTACGCAAAAGCATAGTGCACAGTGCAAAACGACTGCTGGTTTACGCCAAAGCATAGTGCACAGTGCAAAATGACTGTTGGTTTACGCCAAAGCACAGCGCACAGTGCAAAACGACTGCTGGTTTACGCCAAAGCATGGTGCACAGTGCAAAACGACTGTTGGTTTACGCAAAAGCATAGTGCACAGTGCAAAACGACTGCTGATTTACGCCAAAGCATAGTGCACAGTGCAAAATGACTGTTGGTTTACGCCAAAGCACAGCGCACAGTGCAAAACGACTGTTGGTTTACGCAAAAGCATAGTGCACAGTGCAAAACGATTGCTGGTTTACGCCAAAGCATAGTGCACAGTGCAAAATGACTGTTGGTTTACGCCAAAGCACAGCGCACAGTGCAAAACGACTGTTGGTTTACGCAAAAGCATAGTGCACAGTGCAAAACGACTGCTGGTTTACGCCAAAGCATGGTGCACAGTGCAAAACGACTGTTGGTTTACGCAAAAGCATAGTGCACAGTGCAAAACGACTGCTGGTTTACGCCAAAGCATAGTGCACAGTGCAAAATGACTGTTGGTTTACGCCAAAGCACAGCGCACAGTGCAAAACGACTGCTGGTTTACGCCAAAGCATGGTGCACAGTGCAAAACGACTGTTGGTTTACGCAAAAGAATAGTGCACAGTGCAAAACGACTGCTGGTTTACGCCAAATCATAGTGCACAGTGCAAAACGACTGTTGGTTTACGCCAGAGCACAGCGCACAGTGCAAAACGACTGTTGGTTTACGCAAAAGCATAGTGCACAGTGCAAAACGACTGTTGGTTTACGCCAAAGCACAGCGCACAGTGCAAAACGACTGCTGGTTTACGCCAAAGCATGGTGCACAGTGCAAAACGACTGTTGGTTTACGCCAAAGCATAGTGCACAGTGCAAAACGACTGTTGGTTTACGCAAAAGCATAGTGCACAGTGCAAAACGACTGCTGGTTGACGCCAAATCATAGTGCACAGTGCAAAACGACTGTTGGTTTACGCCAAAGCACAGCGCACAGTGCAAAACGACTGTTGGTATACGCAAAAGCATAGTGCACAGTGCAAAACGACTGCTAGTTTACGCCAAAGCATGGTGCACAGTGCAAAACGACTGCTGGTTTACGCCAAAGCATAGTGCACAGTGCAAAATGACTGTTGGTTTACGCAAAGGCATAGTGCACAGTGCAAAACGACTGTTGGTTTACGCAAAAGCATAGTGCACAGTGCAAAACGACTGTTGGTTTACGCAAAAGCATAGTGCACAGTGCATAACGACTCTTGGTTTACGCAAAAGCATAGTGCACAGTGCAAAACGACTGCTGGTTTACGCCAAAGCATAGTGCACAGTGTAAAATGACTGTTGGTTTACGCCAAAGCACAGCGCACAGTGCAAAACGACTGCTGGTTTACGCCAAAGCATGATGCACAGTGCAAAACGACTGTTGGTTTACGCAAAAGCATAGTGCACAGTGCAAACTGACTGTTGGTTTACGCAAAAGCATAGTGCACAGTGCAAAACGACTGTTGGTTTACGCAAAAGCATAGTGCACAGTGCAAAACGACTGTTGGCTTACGCCAAAGCACAGCGCACAGTGCAAAACGACTGCTGGTTTACGCCAAAGCATGATGCACAGTGCAAAACGACTGTTGGTTTACGCAAAAGCATAGTGCACAGTGCAAACTGACTGTTGGTTTACGCAAAAGCATAGTGCACAGTGCAAAACGACTGCTGGTTTACGCCAAATCATAGTGCACAGTGCAAAACGACTGTTGGTTTACGCCAAAGCACAGCGCACAGTGCAAAACGACTGCTGGTTTACGCCAAAGCATGGTGCACAGTGCAAAACGACTGTTGGTTTACGCAAAAGCATAGTGCACAGTGCAAAACGATTGCCGGTTTACGCCAAAGCATAGTGCACAGTGTAAAATGACTGTTGGTTTACGCCAAAGCACAGCGCACAGTGCAAAACGACTGTTGGTTTACGCAAAAGCATAGTGCACAGTGCAAAACGACTGCTGGTTTACGCCAAAGCATGATGCACAGTGCAAAACGACTGTTGGTTTACGCAAAAGCATAGTGCACAGTGCAAACTGACTGTTGGTTTACGCAAAAGCATAGTGCACAGTGCAAAACGACTGTTGGTTTACGCAAAAGCATAGTGCACAGTGCAAAACGACTGTTGGTTTACGCAAAAGCATAGTGCACAGTGCAAAACGACTGCTGGTTTACGCCAAAGCATGGTGCACAGTGCAAAACGACTGTTGGTTTACGCAAAAGCATAGTGCACAGTGCAAAACGACTGCTGGTTTACGCCAAAGCACAGCGCACAGTGCAAAACGACTGTTGGTTTACGCAAAAGCATAGTGCACAGTGCAAAACGATTGCTGGTTTACGCCAAAGCATAGTGCACAGTGCAAAATGACTGTTGGTTTACGCCAAAGCACAGCGCACAGTGCAAAACGACTGTTGGTTTACGCAAAAGCATAGTGCACAGTGCAAAACGACTGCTGGTTTACGCCAAAGCATGGTGCACAGTGCAAAACGACTGTTGGTTTACGCAAAAGCATAGTGCACAGTGCAAAACGACTGCTGGTTTACGCCAAAGCATAGTGCACAGTGCAAAATGACTGTTGGTTTACGCCAAAGCACAGCGCACAGTGCAAAACGACTGCTGGTTTACGCCAAAGCATGGTGCACAGTGCAAAACGACTGTTGGTTTACGCAAAAGAATAGTGCACAGTGCAAAACGACTGCTGGTTTACGCCAAATCATAGTGCACAGTGCAAAACGACTGTTGGTTTACGCCAAAGCACAGCGCACAGTGCAAAACGACTGTTGGTTTACGCAAAAGCATAGTGCACAGTGCAAAACGACTGTTGGTTTACGCCAAAGGACAGCGCACAGTGCAAAACGACTGCTGGTTTACGCCAAAGCATGGTGCACAGTGCAAAACGACTGTTGGTTTACGCCAAAGCATAGTGCACAGTGCAAAACGACTGTTGGTTTACGCAAAAGCATAGTGCACAGTGCAAAACGACTGCTGGTTGACGCCAAATCATAGTGCACAGTGCAAAACGACTGTTGGTTTACGCCAAAGCACAGCGCACAGTGCAAAACGACTGTTGGTATACGCAAAAGCATAGTGCACAGTGCAAAACGACTGCTAGTTTACGCCAAAGCATGGTGCACAGTGCAAAACGACTGCTGGTTTACGCCAAAGCATAGTGCACAGTGCAAAATGACTGTTGGTTTACGCAAAGGCATAGTGCACAGTGCAAAACGACTGTTGGTTTACGCAAAAGCATAGTGCACAGTGCAAAACGACTGTTGGTTTACGCAAAAGCATAGTGCACAGTGCATAACGACTCTTGGTTTACGCAAAAGCATAGTGCACAGTGCAAAACGACTGCTGGTTTACGCCAAAGCATAGTGCACAGTGCAAAATGACTGTTGGTTTACGCCAAAGCACAGCGCACAGTGCAAAACGACTGCTGGTTTACGCCAAAGCATGATGCACAGTGCAAAACGACTGTTGGTTTACGCAAAAGCATAGTGCACAGTGCAAACTGACTGTTGGTTTACGCAAAAGCATAGTGCACAGTGCAAAACGACTGTTGGTTTACGCAAAAGCATAGTGCACAGTGCAAAACGACTGCTAGTTTACGCCAAAGCATGGTGCACAGTGCAAAACGACTGCTGGTTTACGCCAAAGCATAGTGCACAGTGCAAAATGACTGTTGGTTTACACAAAAGCATAGTGCACAGTGCAAAACGACTGTTGGTTTACGCAAAAGCATAGTGCACAGTGCAAAACGACTGTTGGTTTACGCAAAAGCATAGTGCACAGTGCAAAACGACTGCTGGTTTACGCCAAATCATAGTGCACAGTGCAAAACGACTGTTGGTTTACGCCAAAGCACAGCGCACAGTGCAAAACGACTGCTGGTTTACGCCAAAGCATGGTGCACAGTGCAAAACGACTGTTGGTTTACGCAAAAGCATAGTGCACAGTGCAAAACGACTGCTGGTTTACGCCAAAGCATAGTGCACAGTGCATAATGACTGTTGGTTTATGCCAAAGCACAGCGCACAGTGCAAAACGACTGTTGGTTTACGCAAAATCATAGTGCACAGTGCATAACGACTCTTGGTTTACGCAAAAGCATAGTGCACAGTGCAAAACGACTGCTGGTTTACGCCAAAGCATAGTGCACACTGCAAAATGACTGTTGGTTTACGCAAAAGCATAGCGCACAGTGCAAAACGACTGTTGGTTTACGCCAAAGCACAGCGCACAGTGCAAAACGACTGCTGGTTTACGCCAAAGCATGGTGCACAGTGCAAAACGACTGTTGGTTTACGCAAAAGCATAGTGCACAGTGCAAAACGACTGCTGATTTACGCCAAAGCATAGTGCACAGTGCAAAATGACTGTTGGTTTACGCCAAAGCACAGCGCACAGTGCAAAACGACTGTTGGTTTACGCAAAAGCATAGTGCACAGTGCAAAACGATTGCTGGTTTACGCCAAAGCATAGTGCACAGTGCAAAATGACTGTTGGTTTACGCCAAAGCACAGCGCACAGTGCAAAACGACTGTTGGTTTACGCAAAAGCATAGTGCACAGTGCAAAACGACTGCTGGTTTACGCCAAAGCATAGTGCACAGTGCAAAATGACTGTTGGTTTACGCCAAAGCACAGCGCACAGTGCAAAACGACTGCTGGTTTACGCCAAAGCATGGTGCACAGTGCAAAACGACTGCTGGTTTACGCCAAAGCATAGTGCACAGTGCAAAATGACTGTTGGTTTACGCCAAAGCACAGCGCACAGTGCAAAACGACTGTTGGTTTACGCAAAAGCATAGTGCACAGTGCAAAACGACTGCTGGTTTACGCCAAAGCATGGTGCACAGTGCAAAACGACTGTTGGTTTACGCAAAAGCATAGTGCACAGTGCAAAACGACTGCTGGTTTACGCCAAAGCATAGTGCACAGTGCAAAACGACTGTTGGTTTACGCCAAAGCACAGCGCACAGTGCAAAACGACTGCTGGTTTACGCCAAAGCATGGTGCACAGTGCAAAACGACTGCTGGTTTACGCCAAAGCATAGTGCACAGTGCAAAATGACTGTTGGTTTACGCCAAAGCACAGCGCACAGTGCAAAACGACTGCTGGTTTACGCCAAAGCATGGTGCACAGTGCAAAACGACTGGTGGTTTACGCAAAAGCATAGTGCACAGTGCAAAACGACTGCTGATTTACGCCAAAGCATAGTGCACAGTGCAAAATGACTGTTGGTTTACGCCAAAGCACAGCGCACAGTGCAAAACGACTGTTGGTTTACGCAAAAGCATAGTGCACAGTGCAAAACGATTGCTGGTTTACGCCAAAGCATAGTGCACAGTGCAAAATGACTGTTGGTTTACGCCAAAGCACAGCGCACAGTGCAAAACGACTGTTGGTTTACGCCAAAGCATGGTGCACAGTGCAAAACGACTGTTGGTTTACGCAAAAGAATAGTGCACAGTGCAAAACGACTGCTGGTTTACGCCAAATCATAGTGCACAGTGCAAAACGACTGTTGGTTTACGCCAAAGCACAGCGCACAGTGCAAAACGACTGCTGGTTTACGCCGAAGCATGGTGCACAGTGCAAAACGACTGTTGGTTTACGCAAAAGCATAGTGCACAGTGCAAAACGACTGCTGGTTTACGCCAAAGCATAGTGCACAGTGCATAATGACTGTTGGTTTATGCCAAAGCACAGCGCACAGTGCAAAACGACTGTTGGTTTACGCAAAATCATAGTGCACAGTGCAAAACGACTGTTGGTTTACTCAAAAGCATAGTGCACAGTGTAAAACGACTGCTGGTTTACGCAAAAGCATAGGGCACAGTGCAAAATGACTGTTGGTTTACGCCAAAGCACAGCGCACAGTGCCAAACGACTGTTGGTTTACGCAAAAGCATAGTGCACAGTGCAAAACGACTGTTGGTTTACTCAAAAGCATAGTGCACAGTCCAAAACGACTTTTGGTTTACGCAAAATCATAGTGCACAGTGCAAAACGACTGTTGGTTTACTCAAAAGCATAGTGCACAGTCCAAAACGACTTTTGGTTTACGCAAAATCATAGTGCACAGTGCAAAACGACTGTTGGTTTACTCAAAAGCATAGTGCACAGTGTAAAACGACTGCTGGTTTACGCAAAAGCATAGTGCACAGTGCAAAACGACTGTTGGTTTACGCAAAAGCATAGTGCACAGTGCAAAACGACTGCTGGTTGACGCCAAATCATAGTGCACAGTGCAAAACGACTGTTGGTTTACGCCAAAGCACAGCGCACAGTGCAAAACGACTGCTGGTTTACGCCAAAGCATGGTGCACAGTGCAAAACGACTGTTGGTTTACGCCAAAGCATAGTGCACAGTGCAAAACGACTGTTGGTTTACGCAAAAGCATAGTGCACAGTGCAAAACGACTGCTGGTTGACGCCAAATCATAGTGCACAGTGCAAAACGACTGTTGGTTTACGCCAAAGCACAGCGCACAGTGCAAAACGACTGCTGGTTTACGCCAAAGCATGGTGCACAGTGCAAAACGACTGCTGGTTTACGCCAAAGCATAGTGCACAGTGCAAAATGACTGTTGGTTTACGCCAAAGCACAGCGCACAGTGCAAAACGACTGCTGGTTTACGCCAAAGCATGGTGCACAGTGCAAAACGACTGTTGGTTTACGCAAAAGCATAGTGCACAGTGCAAAACGACTGCTGATTTACGCCAAAGCATAGTGCACAGTGCAAAATGACTGTTGGTTTACGCCAAAGCACAGCGCACAGTGCAAAACGACTGTTGGTTTACGCAAAAGCATAGTGCACAGTGCAAAACGATTGCTGGTTTACGCCAAAGCATAGTGCACAGTGCAAAATGACTGTTGGTTTACGCCAAAGCACAGCGCACAGTGCAAAACGACTGTTGGTTTACGCAAAAGCATAGTGCACAGTGCAAAACGACTGCTGGTTTACGCCAAAGCATGGTGCACAGTGCAAAACGACTGTTGGTTTACGCAAAAGCATAGTGCACAGTGCAAAACGACTGCTGGTTTACGCCAAAGCATAGTGCACAGTGCAAAATGACTGTTGGTTTACGCCAAAGCACAGCGCACAGTGCAAAACGACTGCTGGTTTAGGCCAAAGCATGGTGCACAGTGCAAAACGACTGTTGGTTTACGCAAAAGAATAGTGCACAGTGCAAAACGACTGCTGGTTTACGCCAAATCATAGTGCACAGTGCAAAACGACTGTTGGTTTACGCCAAAGCACAGCGCACAGTGCAAAACGACTGTTGGTTTACGCAAAAGCATAGTGCACAGTGCAAAACGACTGCTGGTTTACGCCAAAGCATGGTGCACAGTGCAAAACGACTGTTGGTTTACGCAAAAGAATAGTGCACAGTGCAAAACGACTGCTGGTTTACGCCAAATCATAGTGCACAGTGCAAAACGACTGTTGGTTTACGCCAAAGCACAGCGCACAATGCAAAACGACTGCTGGTTTACGCCAAAGCATGGTGCACAGTGCAAAACGACTGCTGGTTTACGCAAAAGAATAGTGCACAGTGCAAAACGACTGCTGGTTTACGCCAAATCATAGTGCACAGTGCAAAACGACTGCTGGTTTACGCCAAAGCATAGTGCACAGTGCAAAACGACTGCTGGTTTACGCCAAAGCATGGTGCACAGTGCAAAACGACTGCTGGTTTACGCAAAAGAATAGTGCACAGTGCAAAACGACTGCTGGTTTACGCCAAAGCATAGTGCACAGTGCAAAACGACTGCTGGTTTACGCCAAAGCATGGTGCACAGTGCAAAACGACTGTTGGTTTACGCAAAAGCATAGTGCACAGTGCAAAACGACTGCTGGTTTACGCCAAAGCATGGTGCACAGTGCAAAACGACTGTTGGTTTACGCAAAAGCATAGTGCACAGTGCAAAACGACTGCTGGTTTACGCCAAAGCATAGTGCACAGTGCAAAACGACTGCTGGTTTACGCCAAAGCATGGTGCACAGTGCAAAACGACTGTTGGTTTACGCCAAAGCATGGTGCACAGTGCAAAACGACTGTTGGTTTACGCAAAAGAATAGTGCACAGTGCAAAACGACTGCTGGTTTACGCCAAAGCATAGTGCACAGTGCAAAATGACTGTTGGTTTACGCCAAAGCACAGCGCACAGTGCAAAACGACTGCTGGTTTACGCCAAAGCATAGTGCACAGTGCAAAACGACTGCTGGTTTACGCCAAAGCATGGTGCACAGTGCAAAACGACTGTTGGTTTACGCCAAAGCATGGTGCACAGTGCAAAACGACTGTTGGTTTACGCAAAAGAATAGTGCACAGTGCAAAATGACTGCTGGTTTACGCCAAAGCATAGTGCACAGTGCAAAATGACTGTTGGTTTACGCCAAAGCACAGCGCACAGTGCAAAACGACTGTTGGTTTACACAAAAGCATAGTGCACAGTGCAAAACGACTGCTGGTTTACGCCAAAGCATGGTGCACAGTGCAAAACGACTGTTGGTTTACGCAAAAGCATAGTGCACAGTGCAAAACGACTGCTGGTTTACAGTGCACAGTGCAAAATGACTGTTGGTTTACGCCAAAGCACAGCGCACAGTGCAAAACGACTGCTGGTTTACGCCAAAGCATGGTGCACAGTGCAAAACGACTGTTGGTTTACGCAAAAGAATAGTGCACAGTGCAAAACGACTGCTGGTTTACGCCAAATCATAGTGCACAGTGCAAAACGACTGTTGGTTTACGCCAAAGCACAGCGCACAGTGCAAAACGACTGTTGGTTTACGCAAAAGCATAGTGCACAGTGCAAAACGACTGCTGGTTTACGCCAAAGCATGGTGCACAGTGCAAAACGACTGTTGGTTTACGCAAAAGAATAGTGCACAGTGCAAAACGACTGCTGGTTTACGCCAAATCATAGTGCACAGTGCAAAACGACTGTTGGTTTACGCCAAAGCACAGCGCACAGTGCAAAACGACTGCTGGTTTACGCCAAAGCATGGTGCACAGTGCAAAACGACTGCTGGTTTACGCAAAAGAATAGTGCACAGTGCAAAACGACTGCTGGTTTACGCCAAATCATAGTGCACAGTGCAAAACGACTGCTGGTTTACGCCAAAGCATAGTGCACAGTGCAAAACGACTGCTGGTTTACGCCAAAGCATGGTGCACAGTGCAAAACGACTGCTGGTTTACGCAAAAGAATAGTGCACAGTGCAAAACGACTGCTGGTTTACGCCAAATCATAGTGCACAGTGCAAAACGACTGCTGGTTTACGCCAAAGCATAGTGCACAGTGCAAAACGACTGCTGGTTTACGCCAAAGCATGGTGCACAGTGCAAAACGACTGTTGGTTTACGCAAAAGCATAGTGCACAGTGCAAAACGACTGCTGGTTTACGCCAAAGCATGGTGCACAGTGCAAAACGACTGTTGGTTTACGCAAAAGCATAGTGCACAGTGCAAAACGACTGCTGGTTTACGCCAAAGCATAGTGCACAGTGCAAAACGACTGCTGGTTTACGCCAAAGCATGGTGCACAGTGCAAAACGACTGTTGGTTTACGCCAAAGCATGGTGCACAGTGCAAAACGACTGTTGGTTTACGCAAAAGAATAGTGCACAGTGCAAAACGACTGCTGGTTTACGCCAAATCATAGTGCACAGTGCAAAACGACTGCTGGTTTACGCCAAAGCATAGTGCACAGTGCAAAACGACTGCTGGTTTACGCCAAAGCATGGTGCACAGTGCAAAACGACTGTTGGTTTACGCAAAAGCATAGTGCACAGTGCAAAACGACTGCTGGTTTACGCCAAAGCATAGTGCACAGTGCAAAATGACTGCTGGTTTACGCCAAAGCATAGTGCGCAGTGCAAAATGACTGTTGGTTTACGCCAAAGCACAGCGCACAGTGCAAAACGACTGCTGGTTTACGCCAAAGCATAGTGCACAGTGCAAAACGACTGCTGGTTTACGCCAAAGCATAGTGCACAGTGCAAAATGACTGTTGGTTTACGCAAAAGCATAGTGCACAGTGCAAAACGACTGTTGGTTTACGCAAAAGCATAGTGCACAGTGCAAAACGACTGTTGGTTTACGCAAAAGCATAGTGCACAGTGCAAAATGACTGTTGGTTTACGCAAAAGCATAGTGCACAGTGCATAACGACTCTTGGTTAACGCAAAAGCATAGTGCACAGTGCAAAACGACTGCTGGTTTACGCCAAAGCATAGTGCACAGTGCAACATGACTGTTGGTTTACGCAAAAGCATAGTGCACAGTGCAAAACGACTGTTGGTTTACGCAAAAGCATAGTGCACAGTGCAAAACGACTGTTGGTTTACGCAAAAGCATAGTGCACAGTGCAAACTGACTGTTGGTTTACGCAAAAGCATAGTGCACAGTGCAAAACGACTGTTGGTATACGCAAAAGCATAGTGCACAGTGCAAAACGACTGTTGGTTTACGCAAAAGCATAGTGCACAGTGCAAAACGACTGCTAGTTTACGCCAAAGCATAGTGCACAGTGCAAAATGACTGTTGGTTTACGCAAAAGCATAGTGCACAGTGCAAAACGACTGTTGGTTTACGCAAAAGCATAGTGCACAGTGCAAAACGACTGTTGGTTTACGCAAAAGCATAGTGCACAGTGCATAACGACTCTTGGTTTACGCAAAAGCATAGTGCACAGTGCAAAACGACTGCTGGTTTACGCCAAAGCATAGTGCACAGTGCAAAATGACTGTTGGTTTACGCAAAAGCATAGTGCACAGTGCAAAACGACTGTTGGTTTACGCAAAAGCATAGTGCACAGTGCAAAACGACTGCTGGTTTACGCCAAAGCATGGTGCACAGTGCAAAACGACTGTTGGATTACGCAAAAGCATAGTGCACAGTGCAAAACGACTGCTGGTTTACGCCAAAGCATAGTGCACAGTGCAAAATGACTGTTGGTTTACGCCAAAGCATAGTGCACAGTGCAAAATGACTGTTGGTTTACGCAAAAGCATAGTGCACAGTGCAAAACGACTGCTGGTTTACGCCAAAGCATAGTGCACAGTGCAAAATGACTGTTGGTTTACGCAAAAGCATAGTGCACAGTGCAAAACGACTGTTGGTTTACGCAAAAGCATAGTGCACAGTGCAAAACGACTGCTGGTTTACGCCAAAGCATGGTGCACAGTGCAAAACGACTGTTGGATTACGCAAAAGCATAGTGCACAGTGCAAAACGACTGCTGGTTTACGCCAAAGCATAGTGCACAGTGCAAAACGACTGCTGGTTTACGCCAAAGCATGGTGCACAGTGCAAAACGACTGTTGGTTTACGCAAAAGCATAGTGCACAGTGCAAAACGACTGCTGGTTTACGCCAAAGCATAGTGCACAGTGCAAAACGACTGCTGGTTTACGCCAAAGCATGGTGCACAGTGCAAAACGACTGTTGGTTTACGCCAAAGCATGGTGCACAGTGCAAAACGACTGTTGGTTTACGCAAAAGAATAGTGCACAGTGCAAAACGACTGCTGGTTTACGCCAAATCATAGTGCACAGTGCAAAACGACTGCTGGTTTACGCCAAATCATAGTGCACAGTGCAAAACGACTGCTGGTTTACGCCAAAGCATAGTGCACAGTGCAAAACGACTGCTGGTTTACGCCAAAGCATGGTGCACAGTGCAAAACGACTGTTGGTTTACGCAAAAGCATAGTGCACAGTGCAAAACGACTGCTGGTTTACGCCAAAGCATAGTGCGCAGTGCAAAATGACTGTTGGTTTACGCTAAAGCACAGCGCACAGTGCAAAACGACTGCTGGTTTACGCCAAAGCATAGTGCACAGTGCAAAACGACTGCTGGTTTACGCCAAAGCATAGTGCACAGTGCAAAATGACTGTTGGTTTACGCAAAAGCATAGTGCACAGTGCAAAACGACTGTTGGTTTACGCAAAAGCATAGTGCACAGTGCAAAACGACTGTTGGTTTACGCAAAAGCATAGTGCACAGTGCAAAATGACTGTTGGTTTACGCAAAAGCATAGTGCACAGTGCATAACGACTCTTGGTTAACGCAAAAGCATAGTGCACAGTGCAAAACGACTGCTGGTTTACGCCAAAGCATAGTGCACAGTGCAACATGACTGTTGGTTTACGCAAAAGCATAGTGCACAGTGCAAAACGACTGTTGGTTTACGCAAAAGCATAGTGCACAGTGCAAAACGACTGTTGGTTTACGCAAAAGCATAGTGCACAGTGCAAACTGACTGTTGGTTTACGCAAAAGCATAGTGCACAGTGCAAAACGACTGTTGGTATACGCAAAAGCATAGTGCACAGTGCAAAACGACTGTTGGTTTACGCAAAAGCATAGTGCACAGTGCAAAACGACTGCTAGTTTACGCCAAAGCATAGTGCACAGTGCAAAATGACTGTTGGTTTACGCAAAAGCATAGTGCACAGTGCAAAACGACTGTTGGTTTACGCAAAAGCATAGTGCACAGTGCAAAACGACTGTTGGTTTACGCAAAAGCATAGTGCACAGTGCATAACGACTCTTGGTTTACGCAAAAGCATAGTGCACAGTGCAAAACGACTGCTGGTTTACGCCAAAGCATGGTGCACAGTGCAAAACGACTGTTGGATTACGCAAAAGCATAGTGCACAGTGCAAAACGACTGCTGGTTTACGCCAAAGCATAGTGCACAGTGCAAAATGACTGTTGGTTTACGCCAAAGCATAGTGCACAGTGCAAAATGACTGTTGGTTTACGCCAAAGCACAGCGCACAGTGCAAAACGACTGCTGGTTTACGCCAAAGCATGGTGCACAGTGCAAAACGACTGTTGGTTTACGCAAAAGAATAGTGCACAGTGCAAAACGACTGCTGGTTTACGCCAAATCATAGTGCACAGTGCAAAACGACTGCTGGTTTACGCCAAAGCATAGTGCACAGTGCAAAACGACTGCTGGTTTACGCCAATGCATGGTGCACAGTGCAAAACGACTGTTGGTTTACGCAAAAGCATAGTGCACAGTGCAAAACGACTGCTGGTTTACGCCAAAGCATAGTGCACAGTGCAAAATGACTGCTGGTTTACGCCAAAGCATAGTGCGCAGTGCAAAATGACTGTTGGTTTACGCCAAAGCACAGCGCACAGTGCAAAACGATTGCTGGTTTACGCCAAAGCATAGTGCACAGTGCAAAATGACTGTTGGTTTACGCCAAAGCATAGTGCACAGTGCAAAATGAGTGTTGGTTTACGCCAAAGCACAGCGCACAGTGCAAAACGACTGCTGGTTTACGCCAAAGCATGATGCACAGTGCAAAACGACTGTTGGTTTACGCAAAAGCACAGCGCACAGTGCAAAACGACTGCTGGTTTACGCCAAAGCATGGTGCACAGTGCAAAACGAATGTTGGTTTACGCAAAAGCATAGTGCACAGTGCAAAACGACTGCTGGTTTACGCCAAAGCATAGTGCACAGTGCATAATGACTGTTGGTTTACGCCAAAGCACAGCGCACAGTGCAAAACGACTGCTGGTTTACGCCAAATCATAGTGCACAGTGCAAAACGACTGTTGGTTTACGCCAAAGCACAGCGCACAGTGCAAAACGACTGCTGGTTTACGCCAAAGCATGGTGCACAGTGCAAAACGAATGTTGGTTTACGCAAAAGCATAGTGCACAGTGCAAAACGACTGCTGGTTTACGCCAAAGCATAGTGCACAGTGCATAATGACTGTTGGTTTACGCCAAAGCACAGCGCACAGTGCAAAACGACTGTTGGTTTACGCAAAATCATAGTGCACAGTGCAAAACGACTGTTGGTTTACTCAAAAGCATAGTGCACAGTGTAAAACGACTGCTGGTTTATGCAAAAGCATAGGGCACAGTGCAAAATGACTGTTGGTTTACGCCAAAGCACAGCGCACAGTGCCAAACGACTGTTGGTTTACGCAAAAGCATAGTGCACAGTGCAAAACGACTGTTGGTTTACTCAAAAGCATAGTGCACAGTCCAAAACGACTTTTGGTTTACGCAAAATCATAGTGCACAGTGCAAAACGACTGTTGGTTTACTCAAAAGCATAGTGCACAGTCCAAAACGACTTTTGGTTTACGCAAAATCATAGTGCACAGTGCAAAACGACTGTTGGTTTACTCAAAAGCATAGTGCACAGTGTAAAACGACTGCTGGTTTACGCAAAAGCATAGTGCACAGTGCAAAACGACTGTTGGTTTACGCAAAAGCATAGTGCACAGTGCAAAACGACTGCTGGTTGACGCCAAATCATAGTGCACAGTGCAAAACGACTGTTGGTTTACGCCAAAGCACAGCGCACAGTGCAAAACGACTGCTGGTTTACGCCAAAGCATAGTGCACAGTGCAAAATGACTGTTGGTTTACGCAAAAGCATAGTGCACAGTGCAAAACGACTGTTGGTTTACGCAAAAGCATAGTGCACAGTGCAAAACGACTGTTGGTTTACGCAAAAGCATAGTGCACAGTGCATAACGACTCTTGGTTTACGCAAAAGCATAGTGCACAGTGCAAAACGACTGCTGGTTTACGCCAAAGCATAGTGCACAGTGCAAAATGACTGTTGGTTTACGCAAAAGCATAGTGCACAGTGCAAAACGACTGTTGGTTTACGCAAAAGCATAGTGCACAGTGCAAAACGACTGCTGGTTTACGCCAAAGCATGGTGCACAGTGCAAAACGACTGTTGGATTACGCAAAAGCATAGTGCACAGTGCAAAACGACTGCTGGTTTACGCCAAAGCATAGTGCACAGTGCAAAATGACTGTTGGTTTACGCCAAAGCATAGTGCACAGTGCAAAATGACTGTTGGTTTACGCCAAAGCACAGCGCACAGTGCAAAACGACTGCTGGTTTACGCCAAAGCATGGTGCACAGTGCAAAACGACTGTTGGTTTACGCAAAAGAATAGTGCACAGTGCAAAACGACTGCTGGTTTACGCCAAATCATAGTGCACAGTGCAAAACGACTGCTGGTTTACGCCAAAGCATAGTGCACAGTGCAAAACGACTGCTGGTTTACGCCAAAGCATGGTGCACAGTGCAAAACGACTGTTGGTTTACGCAAAAGCATAGTGCACAGTGCAAAACGACTGCTGGTTTACGCCAAAGCATAGTGCACAGTGCAAAACGACTGCTGGTTTACGCCAAAGCATGGTGCACAGTGCAAAACGACTGTTGGTTTACGCCAAAGCATGGTGCACAGTGCAAAACGACTGTTGGTTTACGCAAAAGAATAGTGCACAGTGCAAAACGACTGCTGGTTTACGCCAAATCATAGTGCACAGTGCAAAACGACTGCTGGTTTACGCCAAATCATAGTGCACAGTGCAAAACGACTGCTGGTTTACGCCAAAGCATAGTGCACAGTGCAAAACGACTGCTGGTTTACGCCAAAGCATGGTGCACAGTGCAAAACGACTGTTGGTTTACGCAAAAGCATAGTGCACAGTGCAAAACGACTGCTGGTTTACGCCAAAGCATAGTGCACAGTGCAAAATGACTGCTGGTTTACGCCAAAGCATAGTGCGCAGTGCAAAATGACTGTTGGTTTACGCTAAAGCACAGCGCACAGTGCAAAACGACTGCTGGTTTACGCCAAAGCATAGTGCACAGTGCAAAACGACTGCTGGTTTACGCCAAAGCATAGTGCACAGTGCAAAATGACTGTTGGTTTACGCCAAAGCATAGTGCACAGTGCAAAATGACTGTTGGTTTACGCCAAAGCACAGCGCACAGTGCAAAACGACTGCTGGTTTACGCCAAAGCATGGTGCACAGTGCAAAACGACTGTTGGTTTACGCAAAAGAATAGTGCACAGTGCAAAACGACTGCTGGTTTACGCCAAATCATAGTGCACAGTGCAAAACGACTGCTGGTTTACGCCAAAGCATAGTGCACAGTGCAAAACGACTGCTGGTTTACGCCAAAGCATGGTGCACAGTGCAAAACGACTGTTGGATTACGCAAAAGCATAGTGCACAGTGCAAAACGACTGCTGGTTTACGCCAAAGCATAGTGCACAGTGCAAAATGACTGTTGGTTTACGCCAAAGCATAGTGCACAGTGCAAAATGACTGTTGGTTTACGCCAAAGCACAGCGCACAGTGCAAAACGACTGCTGGTTTACGCCAAAGCATGGTGCACAGTGCAAAACGACTGTTGGTTTACGCAAAAGAATAGTGCACAGTGCAAAACGACTGCTGGTTTACGCCAAAGCATAGTGCGCAGTGCAAAATGACTGTTGGTTTACGCTAAAGCACAGCGCACAGTGCAAAACGACTGCTGGTTTACGCCAAAGCATAGTGCACAGTGCAAAACGACTGCTGGTTTACGCCAAAGCATAGTGCACAGTGCAAAATGACTGTTGGTTTACGCCAAAGCATAGTGCACAGTGCAAAATGACTGTTGGTTTACGCCAAAGCACAGCGCACAGTGCAAAACGACTGCTGGTTTACGCCAAAGCATGGTGCACAGTGCAAAACGACTGTTGGTTTACGCAAAAGAATAGTGCACAGTGCAAAACGACTGCTGGTTTACGCCAAATCATAGTGCACAGTGCAAAACGACTGCTGGTTTACGCCAAAGCATAGTGCACAGTGCAAAACGACTGCTGGTTTACGCCAAAGCATGGTGCACAGTGCAAAACGACTGTTGGATTACGCAAAAGCATAGTGCACAGTGCAAAACGACTGCTGGTTTACGCCAAAGCATAGTGCACAGTGCAAAATGACTGTTGGTTTACGCCAAAGCATAGTGCACAGTGCAAAATGACTGTTGGTTTACGCCAAAGCACAGCGCACAGTGCAAAACGACTGCTGGTTTACGCCAAAGCATGGTGCACAGTGCAAAACGACTGTTGGTTTACGCAAAAGAATAGTGCACAGTGCAAAACGACTGCTGGTTTACGCCAAATCATAGTGCACAGTGCAAAACGACTGCTGGTTTACGCCAAAGCATAGTGCACAGTGCAAAACGACTGCTGGTTTACGCCAAAGCATGGTGCACAGTGCAAAACGACTGTTGGTTTACGCAAAAGCATAGTGCACAGTGCAAAACGACTGCTGGTTTACGCCAAAGCATAGTGCACAGTGCAAAACGACTGCTGGTTTACGCCAAAGCATGGTGCACAGTGCAAAACGACTGTTGGTTTACGCCAAAGCATGGTGCACAGTGCAAAACGACTGTTGGTTTACGCAAAAGAATAGTGCACAGTGCAAAACGACTGCTGGTTTACGCCAAATCATAGTGCACAGTGCAAAACGACTGCTGGTTTACGCCAAATCATAGTGCACAGTGCAAAACGACTGCTGGTTTACGCCAAAGCATAGTGCACAGTGCAAAACGACTGCTGGTTTACGCCAAAGCATGGTGCACAGTGCAAAACGACTGTTGGTTTACGCAAAAGCATAGTGCACAGTGCAAAACGACTGCTGGTTTACGCCAAAGCATAGTGCGCAGTGCAAAATGACTGTTGGTTTACGCTAAAGCACAGCGCACAGTGCAAAACGACTGCTGGTTTACGCCAAAGCATAGTGCACAGTGCAAAACGACTGCTGGTTTACGCCAAAGCATAGTGCACAGTGCAAAATGACTGTTGGTTTACGCAAAAGCATAGTGCACAGTGCAAAACGACTGTTGGTTTACGCAAAAGCATAGTGCACAGTGCAAAACGACTGTTGGTTTACGCAAAAGCATAGTGCACAGTGCAAAATGACTGTTGGTTTACGCAAAAGCATAGTGCACAGTGCATAACGACTCTTGGTTAACGCAAAAGCATAGTGCACAGTGCAAAACGACTGCTGGTTTACGCCAAAGCATAGTGCACAGTGCAACATGACTGTTGGTTTACGCAAAAGCATAGTGCACAGTGCAAAACGACTGTTGGTTTACGCAAAAGCATAGTGCACAGTGCAAAACGACTGTTGGTTTACGCAAAAGCATAGTGCACAGTGCAAACTGACTGTTGGTTTACGCAAAAGCATAGTGCACAGTGCAAAACGACTGTTGGTATACGCAAAAGCATAGTGCACAGTGCAAAACGACTGTTGGTTTACGCAAAAGCATAGTGCACAGTGCAAAACGACTGCTAGTTTACGCCAAAGCATAGTGCACAGTGCAAAATGACTGTTGGTTTACGCAAAAGCATAGTGCACAGTGCAAAACGACTGTTGGTTTACGCAAAAGCATAGTGCACAGTGCAAAACGACTGTTGGTTTACGCAAAAGCATAGTGCACAGTGCATAACGACTCTTGGTTTACGCAAAAGCATAGTGCACAGTGCAAAACGACTGCTGGTTTACGCCAAAGCATAGTGCACAGTGCAAAATGACTGTTGGTTTACGCAAAAGCATAGTGCACAGTGCAAAACGACTGTTGGTTTACGCAAAAGCATAGTGCACAGTGCAAAACGACTGCTGGTTTACGCCAAAGCATGGTGCACAGTGCAAAACGACTGTTGGATTACGCAAAAGCATAGTGCACAGTGCAAAACGACTGCTGGTTTACGCCAAAGCATAGTGCACAGTGCAAAATGACTGTTGGTTTACGCCAAAGCATAGTGCACAGTGCAAAATGACTGTTGGTTTACGCCAAAGCACAGCGCACAGTGCAAAACGACTGCTGGTTTACGCCAAAGCATGGTGCACAGTGCAAAACGACTGTTGGTTTACGCAAAAGAATAGTGCACAGTGCAAAACGACTGCTGGTTTACGCCAAATCATAGTGCACAGTGCAAAACGACTGCTGGTTTACGCCAAAGCATAGTGCACAGTGCAAAACGACTGCTGGTTTACGCCAATGCATGGTGCACAGTGCAAAACGACTGTTGGTTTACGCAAAAGCATAGTGCACAGTGCAAAACGACTGCTGGTTTACGCCAAAGCATAGTGCACAGTGCAAAATGACTGCTGGTTTACGCCAAAGCATAGTGCGCAGTGCAAAATGACTGTTGGTTTACGCCAAAGCACAGCGCACAGTGCAAAACGACTGCTGGTTTACGCCAAAGCATAGTGCACAGTGCAAAATGACTGTTGGTTTACGCCAAAGCATAGTGCACAGTGCAAAATGAGTGTTGGTTTACGCCAAAGCACAGCGCACAGTGCAAAACGACTGCTGGTTTACGCCAAAGCATGATGCACAGTGCAAAACGACTGTTGGTTTACGCAAAAGCACAGCGCACAGTGCAAAACGACTGCTGGTTTACGCCAAAGCATGGTGCACAGTGCAAAACGAATGTTGGTTTACGCAAAAGCATAGTGCACAGTGCAAAACGACTGCTGGTTTACGCCAAAGCATAGTGCACAGTGCATAATGACTGTTGGTTTACGCCAAAGCACAGCGCACAGTGCAAAACGACTGCTGGTTTACGCCAAATCATAGTGCACAGTGCAAAACGACTGTTGGTTTACGCCAAAGCACAGCGCACAGTGCAAAACGACTGCTGGTTTACGCCAAAGCATGGTGCACAGTGCAAAACGAATGTTGGTTTACGCAAAAGCATAGTGCACAGTGCAAAACGACTGCTGGTTTACGCCAAAGCATAGTGCACAGTGCATAATGACTGTTGGTTTACGCCAAAGCACAGCGCACAGTGCAAAACGACTGTTGGTTTACGCAAAATCATAGTGCACAGTGCGAAACGACTGTTGGTTTACTCAAAAGCATAGTGCACAGTGTAAAACGACTGCTGGTTTACGCAAAAGCATAGGGCACAGTGCAAAATGACTGTTGGTTTACGCCAAAGCACAGCGCACAGTGCCAAACGACTGTTGGTTTACGCAAAAGCATAGTGCACAGTGCAAAACGACTGTTGGTTTACTCAAAAGCATAGTGCACAGTCCAAAACGACTTTTGGTTTACGCAAAATCATAGTGCACAGTGCAAAACGACTGTTGGTTTACTCAAAAGCATAGTGCACAGTCCAAAACGACTTTTGGTTTACGCAAAATCATAGTGCACAGTGCAAAACGACTGTTGGTTTACTCAAAAGCATAGTGCACAGTGTAAAACGACTGCTGGTTTACGCAAAAGCATAGTGCACAGTGCAAAACGACTGTTGGTTTACGCAAAAGCATAGTGCACAGTGCAAAACGACTGCTGGTTGACGCCAAATCATAGTGCACAGTGCAAAACGACTGTTGGTTTACGCCAAAGCACAGCGCACAGTGCAAAACGACTGCTGGTTTACGCCAAAGCATAGTGCACAGTGCAAAATGACTGTTGGTTTACGCAAAAGCATAGTGCACAGTGCAAAACGACTGTTGGTTTACGCAAAAGCATAGTGCACAGTGCAAAACGACTGTTGGTTTACGCAAAAGCATAGTGCACAGTGCATAACGACTCTTGGTTTACGCAAAAGCATAGTGCACAGTGCAAAACGACTGCTGGTTTACGCCAAAGCATAGTGCACAGTGCAAAATGACTGTTGGTTTACGCAAAAGCATAGTGCACAGTGCAAAACGACTGTTGGTTTACGCAAAAGCATAGTGCACAGTGCAAAACGACTGCTGGTTTACGCCAAAGCATGGTGCACAGTGCAAAACGACTGTTGGATTACGCAAAAGCATAGTGCACAGTGCAAAACGACTGCTGGTTTACGCCAAAGCATAGTGCACAGTGCAAAATGACTGTTGGTTTACGCCAAAGCATAGTGCACAGTGCAAAATGACTGTTGGTTTACGCCAAAGCACAGCGCACAGTGCAAAACGACTGCTGGTTTACGCCAAAGCATGGTGCACAGTGCAAAACGACTGTTGGTTTACGCAAAAGAATAGTGCACAGTGCAAAACGACTGCTGGTTTACGCCAAATCATAGTGCACAGTGCAAAACGACTGCTGGTTTACGCCAAAGCATAGTGCACAGTGCAAAACGACTGCTGGTTTACGCCAAAGCATGGTGCACAGTGCAAAACGACTGTTGGTTTACGCAAAAGCATAGTGCACAGTGCAAAACGACTGCTGGTTTACGCCAAAGCATAGTGCACAGTGCAAAACGACTGCTGGTTTACGCCAAAGCATGGTGCACAGTGCAAAACGACTGTTGGTTTACGCCAAAGCATGGTGCACAGTGCAAAACGACTGTTGGTTTACGCAAAAGAATAGTGCACAGTGCAAAACGACTGCTGGTTTACGCCAAATCATAGTGCACAGTGCAAAACGACTGCTGGTTTACGCCAAATCATAGTGCACAGTGCAAAACGACTGCTGGTTTACGCCAAAGCATAGTGCACAGTGCAAAACGACTGCTGGTTTACGCCAAAGCATGGTGCACAGTGCAAAACGACTGTTGGTTTACGCAAAAGCATAGTGCACAGTGCAAAACGACTGCTGGTTTACGCCAAAGCATAGTGCACAGTGCAAAATGACTGCTGGTTTACGCCAAAGCATAGTGCGCAGTGCAAAATGACTGTTGGTTTACGCTAAAGCACAGCGCACAGTGCAAAACGACTGCTGGTTTACGCCAAAGCATAGTGCACAGTGCAAAACGACTGCTGGTTTACGCCAAAGCATAGTGCACAGTGCAAAATGACTGTTGGTTTACGCAAAAGCATAGTGCACAGTGCAAAACGACTGTTGGTTTACGCAAAAGCATAGTGCACAGTGCAAAACGACTGTTGGTTTACGCAAAAGCATAGTGCACAGTGCAAAATGACTGTTGGTTTACGCAAAAGCATAGTGCACAGTGCATAACGACTCTTGGTTAACGCAAAAGCATAGTGCACAGTGCAAAACGACTGCTGGTTTACGCCAAAGCATAGTGCACAGTGCAACATGACTGTTGGTTTACGCAAAAGCATAGTGCACAGTGCAAAACGACTGTTGGTTTACGCAAAAGCATAGTGCACAGTGCAAAACGACTGTTGGTTTACGCAAAAGCATAGTGCACAGTGCAAACTGACTGTTGGTTTACGCAAAAGCATAGTGCACAGTGCAAAACGACTGTTGGTATACGCAAAAGCATAGTGCACAGTGCAAAACGACTGTTGGTTTACGCAAAAGCATAGTGCACAGTGCAAAACGACTGCTAGTTTACGCCAAAGCATAGTGCACAGTGCAAAATGACTGTTGGTTTACGCAAAAGCATAGTGCACAGTGCAAAACGACTGTTGGTTTACGCAAAAGCATAGTGCACAGTGCAAAACGACTGTTGGTTTACGCAAAAGCATAGTGCACAGTGCATAACGACTCATGGTTTACGCAAAAGCATAGTGCACAGTGCAAAACGACTGCTGGTTTACGCCAAAGCATAGTGCACAGTGCAAAATGACTGTTGGTTTACGCAAAAGCATAGTGCACAGTGCAAAACGACTGTTGGTTTACGCAAAAGCATAGTGCACAGTGCAAAACGACTGCTGGTTTACGCCAAAGCATGGTGCACAGTGCAAAACGACTGTTGGATTACGCAAAAGCATAGTGCACAGTGCAAAACGACTGCTGGTTTACGCCAAAGCATAGTGCACAGTGCAAAATGACTGTTGGTTTACGCCAAAGCATAGTGCACAGTGCAAAATGACTGTTGGTTTACGCCAAAGCACAGCGCACAGTGCAAAACGACTGCTGGTTTACGCCAAAGCATGGTGCACAGTGCAAAACGACTGTTGGTTTACGCAAAAGAATAGTGCACAGTGCAAAACGACTGCTGGTTTACGCCAAATCATAGTGCACAGTGCAAAACGACTGCTGGTTTACGCCAAAGCATAGTGCACAGTGCAAAACGACTGCTGGTTTACGCCAAAGCATGGTGCACAGTGCAAAACGACTGTTGGTTTACGCAAAAGCATAGTGCACAGTGCAAAACGACTGCTGGTTTACGCCAAAGCATAGTGCACAGTGCAAAATGACTGCTGGTTTACGCCAAAGCATAGTGCGCAGTGCAAAATGACTGTTGGTTTACGCCAAAGCACAGCGCACAGTGCAAAACGACTGCTGGTTTACGCCAAAGCACAGTGCACAGTGCAAAATGACTGTTGGTTTACGCCAAAGCATAGTGCACAGTGCAAAACGACTGCTGGTTTACGCCAAAGCACAGTGCACAGTGCAAAATGACTGTTGGTTTACGCCAAAGCATAGTGCACAGTGCAAAATGAGTGTTGGTTTACGCCAAAGCACAGCGCACAGTGCAAAACGACTGCTGGTTTACGCCAAAGCATGATGCACAGTGCAAAACGACTGTTGGTTTACGCAAAAGCATAGTGCACAGTGCAAAACGACTGCTGGTTTACGCCAAATCATAGTGCACAGTGCAAAACGACTGTTGGTTTACGCCAAAGCACAGCGCACAGTGCAAAACGACTGCTGGTTTACGCCAAAGCATGGTGCACAGTGCAAAACGACTGTTGGTTTACGCAAAAGCATAGTGCACAGTGCAAAACGACTGCTGGTTTACGCCAAAGCATAGTGCACAGTGCATAATGACTGTTGGTTTACGCCAAAGCACAGCGCACAGTGCAAAACGACTGTTGGTTTACGCAAAATCATAGTGCACAGTGCAAAACGACTGTTGGTTTACTCAAAAGCATAGTGCACAGTGTAAAACGACTGCTGGTTTACGCAAAAGCATAGGGCACAGTGCAAAATGACTGTTGGTTTACGCCAAAGCACAGCGCACAGTGCCAAACGACTGTTGGTTTACGCAAAAGCATAGTGCACAGTGCAAAACGACTGTTGGTTTACTCAAAAGCATAGTGCACAGTCCAAAACGACTTTTGGTTTACGCAAAATCATAGTGCACAGTGCAAAACGACTGTTGGTTTACTCAAAAGCATAGTGCACAGTCCAAAAGGACTTTTGGTTTACGCAAAATCATAGTGCACAGTGCAAAACGACTGTTGGTTTACTCAAAAGCATAGTGCACAGTGTAAAACGACTGCTGGTTTACGCAAAAGCATAGTGCACAGTGCAAAACGACTGTTGGTTTACGCAAAAGCATAGTGCACAGTGCAAAACGACTGCTGGTTGACGCCAAATCATAGTGCACAGTGCAAAACGACTGTTGGTTTACGCCAAAGCACAGCGCACAGTGCAAAACGACTGCTGGTTTACGCCAAAGCATGGTGCACAGTGCAAAACGACTGTTGGTTTACGCCAAAGCATAGTGCACAGTGCAAAACGACTGTTGGTTTACGCAAAAGCATAGTGCACAGTGCAAAACGACTGCTGGTTGACGCCAAATCATAGTGCACAGTGCAAAACGACTGTTGGTTTACGCCAAAGCACAGCGCACAGTGCAAAACGACTGCTGGTTTACGCCAAAGCATGGTGCACAGTGCAAAACGACTGCTGGTTTACGCCAAAGCATAGTGCACAGTGCAAAATGACTGTTGGTTTACGCCAAAGCACAGCGCACAGTGCAAAACGACTGCTGGTTTACGCCAAAGCATGGTGCACAGTGCAAAACGACTGTTGGTTTACGCAAAAGCATAGTGCACAGTGCAAAACGACTGCTGATTTACGCCAAAGCATAGTGCACAGTGCAAAATGACTGTTGGTTTACGCCAAAGCACAGCGCACAGTGCAAAACGACTGTTGGTTTACGCAAAAGCATAGTGCACAGTGCAAAACGATTGCTGGTTTACGCCAAAGCATAGTGCACAGTGCAAAATGACTGTTGGTTTACGCCAAAGCACAGCGCACAGTGCAAAACGACTGTTGGTTTACGCAAAAGCATAGTGCACAGTGCAAAACGACTGCTGGTTTACGCCAAAGCATGGTGCACAGTGCAAAACGACTGTTGGTTTACGCAAAAGCATAGTGCACAGTGCAAAACGACTGCTGGTTTACGCCAAAGCATAGTGCACAGTGCAAAATGACTGTTGGTTTACGCCAAAGCACAGCGCACAGTGCAAAACGACTGCTGGTTTACGCCAAAGCATGGTGCACAGTGCAAAACGACTGTTGGTTTACGCAAAAGAATAGTGCACAGTGCAAAACGACTGCTGGTTTACGCCCAATCATAGTGCACAGTGCAAAACGACTGTTGGTTTACGCCAAAGCACAGCGCACAGTGCAAAACGACTGTTGGTTTACGCAAAAGCATAGTGCACAGTGCAAAACGACTGCTGGTTTACGCCAAAGCATGGTGCACAGTGCAAAACGACTGTTGGTTTACGCAAAAGAATAGTGCACAGTGCAAAACGACTGCTGGTTTACGCCAAATCATAGTGCACAGTGCAAAACGACTGTTGGTTTACGCAAAAGCATAGTGCACAGTGCAAAACGACTGCTGGTTTACGCCAAAGCATAGTGCACAGTGCAAAATGACTGTTGGTTTACGCCAAAGCACAGCGCACAGTGCAAAACGACTGCTGGTTTACGCCAAAGCATGGTGCACAGTGCAAAACGACTGTTGGTTTACGCAAAAGAATAGTGCACAGTGCAAAACGACTGCTGGTTTACGCCCAATCATAGTGCACAGTGCAAAACGACTGTTGGTTTACGCCAAAGCACAGCGCACAGTGCAAAACGACTGTTGGTTTACGCAAAAGCATAGTGCACAGTGCAAAACGACTGCTGGTTTACGCCAAAGCATGGTGCACAGTGCAAAACGACTGTTGGTTTACGCAAAAGCACAGCGCACAGTGCAAAACGACTGTTGGTTTACGCAAAAGCATAGTGCACAGTGCAAAACGATTGCTGGTTTACGCCAAAGCATAGTGCACAGTGCAAAATGACTGTTGGTTTACGCCAAAGCACAGCGCACAGTGCAAAACGACTGTTGGTTTACGCAAAAGCATAGTGCACAGTGCAAAACGACTGCTGGTTTACGCCAAAGCATGGTGCACAGTGCAAAACGACTGTTGGTTTACGCAAAAGCATAGTGCACAGTGCAAAACGACTGCTGGTTTACGCCAAAGCATAGTGCACAGTGCAAAATGACTGTTGGTTTACGCCAAAGCACAGCGCACAGTGCAAAACGACTGCTGGTTTACGCCAAAGCATGGTGCACAGTGCAAAACGACTGTTGGTTTACGCAAAAGAATAGTGCACAGTGCAAAACGACTGTTGGTTTACGCCAAAGCACAGCGCACAGTGCAAAACGACTGCTGGTTTACGCCAAAGCATGGTGCACAGTGCAAAACGACTGTTGGTTTACGCAAAAGAATAGTGCACAGTGCAAAACGACTGCTGGTTTACGCCAAATCATAGTGCACAGTGCAAAATGACTGTTGGTTTACGCCAAAGCACAGCGCACAGTGCAAAACGACTGTTGGTTTACGCAAAAGCATAGTGCACAGTGCAAAACGACTGCTGGTTTACGCCAAAGCATGGTGCACAGTGCAAAACGACTGTTGGTTTACGCAAAAGCACAGCGCACAGTGCAAAACGACTGTTGGTTTACGCAAAAGCATAGTGCACAGTGCAAAACGACTGCTGGTTTACGCCAAAGCATAGTGCACAGTGCAAAATGACTGTTGGTTTACGCCAAAGCACAGCGCACAGTGCAAAACGACTGTTGGTTTACGCAAAAGCATAGTGCACAGTGCAAAACGACTGCTGGTTTACGCCAAAGCATGGTGCACAGTGCAAAACGACTGTTGGTTTACGCAAAAGCATAGTGCACAGTGCAAAACGACTGCTGGTTTACGCCAAAGCATAGTGCACAGTGCAAAATGACTGTTGGTTTACGCCAAAGCACAGCGCACAGTGCAAAACGACTGCTGGTTTACGCCAAAGCATGGTGCACAGTGCAAAACGACTGTTGGTTTACGCAAAAGAATAGTGCACAGTGCAAAACGACTGCTGGTTTACGCCCAATCATAGTGCACAGTGCAAAACGACTGTTGGTTTACGCCAAAGCACAGCGCACAGTGCAAAACGACTGTTGGTTTACGCAAAAGCATAGTGCACAGTGCAAAACGACTGCTGGTTTACGCCAAAGCATGGTGCACAGTGCAAAACGACTGTTGGTTTACGCAAAAGAATAGTGCACAGTGCAAAACGACTGCTGGTTTACGCCAAATCATAGTGCACAGTGCAAAACGACTGTTGGTTTACGCAAAAGCATAGTGCACAGTGCAAAACGACTGCTGGTTTACGCCAAAGCATAGTGCACAGTGCAAAATGACTGTTGGTTTACGCCAAAGCACAGCGCACAGTGCAAAACGACTGCTGGTTTACGCCAAAGCATGGTGCACAGTGCAAAACGACTGTTGGTTTACGCAAAAGAATAGTGCACAGTGCAAAACGACTGCTGGTTTACGCCCAATCATAGTGCACAGTGCAAAACGACTGTTGGTTTACGCCAAAGCACAGCGCACAGTGCAAAACGACTGTTGGTTTACGCAAAAGCATAGTGCACAGTGCAAAACGACTGCTGGTTTACGCCAAAGCATGGTGCACAGTGCAAAACGACTGTTGGTTTACGCAAAAGCACAGCGCACAGTGCAAAACGACTGTTGGTTTACGCAAAAGCATAGTGCACAGTGCAAAACGATTGCTGGTTTACGCCAAAGCATAGTGCACAGTGCAAAATGACTGTTGGTTTACGCCAAAGCACAGCGCACAGTGCAAAACGACTGTTGGTTTACGCAAAAGCATAGTGCACAGTGCAAAACGACTGCTGGTTTACGCCAAAGCATGGTGCACAGTGCAAAACGACTGTTGGTTTACGCAAAAGCATAGTGCACAGTGCAAAACGACTGCTGGTTTACGCCAAAGCATAGTGCACAGTGCAAAATGACTGTTGGTTTACGCCAAAGCACAGCGCACAGTGCAAAACGACTGCTGGTTTACGCCAAAGCATGGTGCACAGTGCAAAACGACTGTTGGTTTACGCAAAAGAATAGTGCACAGTGCAAAACGACTGTTGGTTTACGCCAAAGCACAGCGCACAGTGCAAAACGACTGCTGGTTTACGCCAAAGCATGGTGCACAGTGCAAAACGACTGTTGGTTTACGCAAAAGAATAGTGCACAGTGCAAAACGACTGCTGGTTTACGCCAAATCATAGTGCACAGTGCAAAATGACTGTTGGTTTACGCCAAAGCACAGCGCACAGTGCAAAACGACTGTTGGTTTACGCAAAAGCATAGTGCACAGTGCAAAACGATTGCTGGTTTACGCCAAAGCATAGTGCACAGTGCAAAATGACTGTTGGTTTACGCCAAAGCACAGCGCACAGTGCAAAACGACTGTTGGTTTACGCAAAAGCATAGTGCACAGTGCAAAACGACTGCTGGTTTACGCCAAAGCATGGTGCACAGTGCAAAACGACTGTTGGTTTACGCAAAAGCATAGTGCACAGTGCAAAACGACTGCTGGTTTACGCCAAAGCATAGTGCACAGTGCAAAATGACTGTTGGTTTACGCCAAAGCACAGCGCACAGTGCAAAACGACTGCTGGTTTACGCCAAAGCATGGTGCACAGTGCAAAACGACTGTTGGTTTACGCAAAAGAATAGTGCACAGTGCAAAACGACTGCTGGTTTACGCCCAATCATAGTGCACAGTGCAAAACGACTGTTGGTTTACGCCAAAGCACAGCGCACAGTGCAAAACGACTGTTGGTTTACGCAAAAGCATAGTGCACAGTGCAAAACGACTGCTGGTTTACGCCAAAGCATGGTGCACAGTGCAAAACGACTGTTGGTTTACGCAAAAGCATAGTGCACAGTGCAAAACGACTGTTGGTTTACGCCAAAGCATAGTGCACAGTGCAAAACGACTGTTGGTTTACGCAAAAGCATAGTGCACAGTGCAAAACGACTGCTGGTTTACGCCAAAGCATAGTGCACAGTGCAAAATGACTGTTGGTTTACGCCAAAGCACAGCGCACAGTGCAAAACGACTGCTGGTTTACGCCAAAGCATGGTGCACAGTGCAAAACGACTGTTGGTTTACGCAAAAGAATAGTGCACAGTGCAAAACGACTGCTGGTTTACGCCCAATCATAGTGCACAGTGCAAAACGACTGTTGGTTTACGCCAAAGCACAGCGCACAGTGCAAAACGACTGTTGGTTTACGCAAAAGCATAGTGCACAGTGCAAAACGACTGCTGGTTTACGCCAAAGCATGGTGCACAGTGCAAAACGACTGTTGGTTTACGCAAAAGAATAGTGCACAGTGCAAAACTACTGCTGGTTTACGCCAAATCATAGTGCACAGTGCAAAACGACTGTTGGTTTACGCCAAAGCACAGCGCACAGTGCAAAACGACTGCTGGTTTACGCCAAAGCATGGTGCACAGTGCAAAACGACTGCTGGTTTACGCAAAAGAATAGTGCACAGTGCAAAACGACTGCTGGTTTACGCCAAATCAAAGTGCACAGTGCAAAACGACTGCTGGTTTACGCCAAAGCATAGTGCACAGTGCAAAACGACTGCTGGTTTACGCCAAAGCATGGTGCACAGTGCAAAACGACTGTTTATTTACGCAAAAGCATTGTGCACAGTGCAAAACGACTGCTGGTTTACGCCAAAGCATGGTGCACAGTGCAAAACGACTGTTGGTTTACGCAAAAGCATAGTGCACAGTGCAAAACGACTGCTGGTTTACGCCAAAGCATAGTGCACAGTGCAAAACGACTGCTGGTTTACGCCAAAGCATGGTGCACAGTGCAAAACGACTGTTGGTTTACGCCAAAGCATGGTGCACAGTGCAAAACGACTGTTGGTTTACGCAAAAGAATAGTGCACAGTGCAAAACGACTGCTGGTTTACGCCAAAGCATAGTGCACAGTGCAAAATGACTGTTGGTTTACGCCAAAGCACAGCGCACAGTGCAAAACGACTGCTGGTTTACGCCAAAGCATAGTGCACAGTGCAAAACGACTGCTGGTTTACGCCAAAGCATGGTGCACAGTGCAAAACGACTGTTGGTTTACGCCAAAGCATGGTGCACAGTGCAAAACGACTGTTGGTTTACGCAAAAGAATAGTGCACAGTGCAAAATGACTGCTGGTTTACGCCAAAGCATAGTGCACAGTGCAAAATGACTGTTGGTTTACGCCAAAGCACAGCGCACAGTGCAAAACGACTGTTGGTTTACGCAAAAGCATAGTGCACAGTGCAAAACGACTGCTGGTTTACGCCAAAGCATGGTGCACAGTGCAAAACGACTGTTGGTTTACGCAAAAGCATAGTGCACAGTGCAAAACGACTGCTGGTTTACAGTGCACAGTGCAAAATGACTGTTGGTTTACGCAAAAGAATAGTGCACAGTGCAAAACGACTGCTGGTTTACGCCAAATCATAGTGCACAGTGCAAAACGACTGCTGGTTTACGCCAAAGCATAGTGCACAGTGCACAACGACTGTTGGTTTACGCAAAAGAATAGTGCACAGTGCAAAATGACTGTTGGTTTACGCAAAAGAATAGTGCACAGTGCAAAACGACTGCTGGTTTACGCCAAATCATAGTGCACAGTGCAAAACGACTGTTGGTTTACGCCAAAGCACAGCGCACAGTGCAAAACGACTGTTGGTTTACGCAAAAGCATAGTGCACAGTGCAAAACGACTGCTGGTTTACGCCAAAGCATGGTGCACAGTGCAAAACGACTGTTGGTTTACGCAAAAGAATAGTGCACAGTGCAAAACGACTGCTGGTTTACGCCAAATCATAGTGCACAGTGCAAAACGACTGTTGGTTTACGCCAAAGCACAGCGCACAGTGCAAAACGACTGTTGGTTTACGCAAAAGCATAGTGCACAGTGCAAAACGACTGCTGGTTTACGCCAAAGCATGGTGCACAGTGCAAAACGACTGTTGGTTTACGCAAAAGAATAGTGCACAGTGCAAAACGACTGCTGGTTTACGCCAAATCATAGTGCACAGTGCAAAACGACTGTTGGTTTACGCCAAAGCACAGCGCACAGTGCAAAACGACTGCTGGTTTACGCAAAAGAATAGTGCACAGTGCAAAACGACTGCTGGTTTACGCCAAATCATAGTGCACAGTGCAAAACGACTGCTGGTTTACGCCAAAGCATAGTGCACAGTGCAAAACGACTGCTGGTTTACGCCAAAGCATGGTGCACAGTGCAAAACGACTGCTGGTTTACGCAAAAGAATAGTGCACAGTGCAAAACGACTGCTGGTTTACGCCAAATCATAGTGCACAGTGCAAAACGACTGTTGGTTTACGCCAAAGCACAGCGCACAGTGCAAAACGACTGCTGGTTTACGCCAAAGCATGGTGCACAGTGCAAAACGACTGCTGGTTTACGCAAAAGAATAGTGCACAGTGCAAAACGACTGCTGGTTTACGCCAAATCATAGTGCACAGTGCAAAACGACTGCTGGTTTACGCCAAAGCATAGTGCACAGTGCAAAACGACTGCTGGTTTACGCCAAAGCATGGTGCACAGTGCAAAACGACTGCTGGTTTACGCAAAAGAATAGTGCAGAGTGCAAAACGACTGCTGGTTTACGCCAAAGCATAGTGCACAGTGCAAAACGACTGCTGGTTTACGCCAAAGCATGGTGCACAGTGCAAAACGACTGTTGGTTTACGCAAAAGCATAGTGCACAGTGCAAAACGACTGCTGGTTTACGCCAAAGCATGGTGCACAGTGCAAAACGACTGTTGGTTTACGCAAAAGCATAGTGCACAGTGCAAAACGACTGCTGGTTTACGCCAAAGCATAGTGCACAGTGCAAAACGACTGCTGGTTTACGCCAAAGCATGGTGCACAGTGCAAAACGACTGTTGGTTTACGCCAAAGCATGGTGCACAGTGCAAAACGACTGTTGGTTTACGCAAAAGAATAGTGCACAGTGCAAAACGACTGCTGGTTTACGCCAAAGCATAGTGCACAGTGCAAAATGACTGTTGGTTTACGCCAAAGCACAGCGCACAGTGCAAAACGACTGCTGGTTTACGCCAAAGCATAGTGCACAGTGCAAAACGACTGCTGGTTTACGCCAAAGCATGGTGCACAGTGCAAAACGACTGTTGGTTTACGCCAAAGCATGGTGCACAGTGCAAAACGACTGTTGGTTTACGCAAAAGAATAGTGCACAGTGCAAAATGACTGCTGGTTTACGCCAAAGCATAGTGCACAGTGCAAAATGACTGTTGGTTTACGCCAAAGCACAGCGCACAGTGCAAAACGACTGTTGGTTTACGCAAAAGCATAGTGCACAGTGCAAAACGACTGCTGGTTTACGCCAAAGCATGGTGCACAGTGCAAAACGACTGTTGGTTTACGCAAAAGCATAGTGCACAGTGCAAAACGACTGCTGGTTTACAGTGCACAGTGCAAAATGACTGTTGGTTTACGCCAAAGCACAGCGCACAGTGCAAAACGACTGCTGGTTTACGCCAAAGCATGGTGCACAGTGCAAAACGACTGTTGGTTTACGCAAAAGAATAGTGCACAGTGCAAAACGACTGCTGGTTTACGCCAAATCATAGTGCACAGTGCAAAACGACTGTTGGTTTACGCCAAAGCACAGCGCACAGTGCAAAACGACTGTTGGTTTACGCAAAAGCATAGTGCACAGTGCAAAACGACTGCTGGTTTACGCCAAAGCATGGTGCACAGTGCAAAACGACTGTTGGTTTACGCAAAAGAATAGTGCACAGTGCAAAACGACTGCTGGTTTACGCCAAATCATAGTGCACAGTGCAAAACGACTGTTGGTTTACGCCAAAGCACAGCGCACAGTGCAAAACGACTGCTGGTTTACGCCAAAGCATGGTGCACAGTGCAAAACGACTGCTGGTTTACGCAAAAGAATAGTGCACAGTGCAAAACGACTGCTGGTTTACGCCAAATCATAGTGCACAGTGCAAAACGACTGCTGGTTTACGCCAAAGCATAGTGCACAGTGCAAAACGACTGCTGGTTTACGCCAAAGCATGGTGCACAGTGCAAAACGACTGCTGGTTTACGCAAAAGAATAGTGCACAGTGCAAAACGACTGCTGGTTTACGCCAAATCATAGTGCACAGTGCAAAACGACTGCTGGTTTACGCCAAAGCATAGTGCACAGTGCAAAACGACTGCTGGTTTACGCCAAAGCATGGTGCACAGTGCAAAACGACTGTTGGTTTACGCAAAAGCATAGTGCACAGTGCAAAACGACTGCTGGTTTACGCCAAAGCATGGTGCACAGTGCAAAACGACTGTTGGTTTACGCAAAAGCATAGTGCACAGTGCAAAACGACTGCTGGTTTACGCCAAAGCATAGTGCACAGTGCAAAACGACTGCTGGTTTACGCCAAAGCATGGTGCACAGTGCAAAACGACTGTTGGTTTACGCCAAAGCATGGTGCACAGTGCAAAACGACTGTTGGTTTACGCAAAAGAATAGTGCACAGTGCAAAACGACTGCTGGTTTACGCCAAATCATAGTGCACAGTGCAAAACGACTGCTGGTTTACGCCAAAGCATAGTGCACAGTGCAAAACGACTGCTGGTTTACGCCAAAGCATGGTGCACAGTGCAAAACGACTGTTGGTTTACGCAAAAGCATAGTGCACAGTGCAAAACGACTGCTGGTTTACGCCAAAGCATAGTGCACAGTGCAAAATGACTGCTGGTTTACGCCAAAGCATAGTGCGCAGTGCAAAATGACTGTTGGTTTACGCCAAAGCACAGCGCACAGTGCAAAACGACTGCTGGTTTACGCCAAAGCATAGTGCACAGTGCAAAACGACTGCTGGTTTACGCCAAAGCATAGTGCACAGTGCAAAATGACTGTTGGTTTACGCAAAAGCATAGTGCACAGTGCAAAACGACTGTTGGTTTACGCAAAAGCATAGTGCACAGTGCAAAACGACTGTTGGTTTACGCAAAAGCATAGTGCACAGTGCAAAATGACTGTTGGTTTACGCAAAAGCATAGTGCACAGTGCATAACGACTCTTGGTTAACGCAAAAGCATAGTGCACAGTGCAAAACGACTGCTGGTTTACGCCAAAGCATAGTGCACAGTGCAACATGACTGTTGGTTTACGCAAAAGCATAGTGCACAGTGCAAAACGACTGTTGGTTTACGCAAAAGCATAGTGCACAGTGCAAAACGACTGTTGGTTTACGCAAAAGCATAGTGCACAGTGCAAACTGACTGTTGGTTTACGCAAAAGCATAGTGCACAGTGCAAAACGACTGTTGGTATACGCAAAAGCATAGTGCACAGTGCAAAACGACTGTTGGTTTACGCAAAAGCATAGTGCACAGTGCAAAACGACTGCTAGTTTACGCCAAAGCATAGTGCACAGTGCAAAATGACTGTTGGTTTACGCAAAAGCATAGTGCACAGTGCAAAACGACTGTTGGTTTACGCAAAAGCATAGTGCACAGTGCAAAACGACTGTTGGTTTACGCAAAAGCATAGTGCACAGTGCATAACGACTCTTGGTTTACGCAAAAGCATAGTGCACAGTGCAAAACGACTGCTGGTTTACGCCAAAGCATAGTGCACAGTGCAAAATGACTGTTGGTTTACGCAAAAGCATAGTGCACAGTGCAAAACGACTGTTGGTTTACGCAAAAGCATAGTGCACAGTGCAAAACGACTGCTGGTTTACGCCAAAGCATGGCGCACAGTGCAAAACGACTGTTGGATTACGCAAAAGCATAGTGCACAGTGCAAAACAACTGCTGGTTTACGCCAAAGCATAGTGCACAGTGCAAAATGACTGTTGGTTTACGCCAAAGCATAGTGCACAGTGCAAAATGACTGTTGGTTTACGCCAAAGCACAGCGCACAGTGCAAAACGACTGCTGGTTTACGCCAAAGCATGATGCACAGTGCAAAACGACTGTTGGTTTACGCAAAAGCATAGTGCACAGTGCAAAACGACTGCTGGTTTACGCCAAATCATAGTGCACAGTGCAAAACAACTGTTGGTTTACGCCAAAGCACAGCGCACAGTGCAAAACGACTGCTGGTTTACGCCAAAGCATGGTGCACAGTGCAAAACGACTGTTGGTTTACGCAAAAGCATAGTGCACAGTGCAAAACGACTGCTGGTTTACGCCAAAGCATAGTGCACAGTGCATAATGACTGTTGGTTTATGCCAAAGCACAGCGCACAGTGCAAAACGACTGTTGGTTTACGCAAAATCATAGTGCACAGTGCAAAACGACTGTTGGTTTACTCAAAAGCATAGTGCACAGTGTAAAACGACTGCTGGTTTACGCAAAAGCATAGGGCACAGTGCAAAATGACTGTTGGTTTACGCCAAAGCACAGCGCACAGTGCAAAACGACTGTTGGTTTACGCAAAAGCATAGTGCACAGTGCAAAACGACTGTTGGTTTACTCAAAAGCATAGTGCACAGTCCAAAACGACTTTTGGTTTACGCAAAATCATAGTGCACAGTGCAAAACGACTGTTGGTTTACTCAAAAGCATAGTGCACAGTCCAAAACGACTTTTGGTTTACGCAAAATCATAGTGCACAGTGCAAAACGACTGTTGGTTTACTCAAAAGCATAGTGCACAGTGTAAAACGACTGCTGGTTTACGCAAAAGCATAGTGCACAGTGCAAAACGACTGTTGGTTTACGCAAAAGCATAGTGCACAGTGCAAAACGACTGCTGGTTGACGCCAAATCATAGTGCACAGTGCAAAACGACTGTTGGTTTACGCCAAAGCACAGCGCACAGTGCAAAACGACTGCTGGTTTACGCCAAAGCATGGTGCACAGTGCAAAACGACTGTTGGTTTACGCCAAAGCATAGTGCACAGTGCAAAACGACTGTTGGTTTACGCAAAAGCATAGTGCACAGTGCAAAACGACTGCTGGTTGACGCCAAATCATAGTGCACAGTGCAAAACGACTGTTGGTTTACGCCAAAGCACAGCGCACAGTGCAAAACGACTGCTGGTTTACGCCAAAGCATGGTGCACAGTGCAAAACGACTGCTGGTTTACGCCAAAGCATAGTGCACAGTGCAAAATGACTGTTGGTTTACGCCAAAGCACAGCGCACAGTGCAAAACGACTGCTGGTTTACGCCAAAGCATGGTGCACAGTGCAAAACGACTGTTGGTTTACGCAAAAGCATAGTGCACAGTGCAAAACGACTGCTGATTTACGCCAAAGCATAGTGCACAGTGCAAAATGACTGTTGGTTTACGCCAAAACACAGCGCACAGTGCAAAACGACTGTTGGTTTACGCAAAAGCATAGTGCACAGTGCAAAACGATTGCTGGTTTACGCCAAAGCATGGTGCACAGTGCAAAACGACTGTTGGTTTACGCAAAAGCATAGTGCACAGTGCAAAACGACTGCTGGTTTACGCCAAAGCATAGTGCACAGTGCAAAATGACTGCTGGTTTACGCCAAAGCATAGTGCACAGTGCAAAATGACTGTTGGTTTACGCCAAAGCACAGCGCACAGTGCAAAACGACTGTTGGTTTACGCAAAAGCATAGTGCACAGTGCAAAACGACTGCTGGTTTACGCCAAAGCATGGTGCACAGTGCAAAACGACTGTTGGTTTACGCAAAAGCATAGTGCACAGTGCAAAACGACTGCTGGTTTACGCCAAAGCATAGTGCACAGTGCAAAATGACTGCTGGTTTACGACAAAGCATAGTGCACAGTGCAAAATGACTGTTGGTTTACGCCAAAGCACAGCGCACAGTGCAAAACGACTGTTGGTTTACGCAAAAGCATAGTGCACAGTGCAAAACGACTGCTGGTTTACGCCAAAGCATGGTGCACAGTGCAAAACGACTGTTGGTTTACGCAAAAGCATAGTGCACAGTGCAAAACGACTGCTGGTTTACGCCAAAGCATAGTGCACAGTGCAAAACGACTGTTGGATTACGCAAAAGCATAGTGCACAGTGCAAAACGACTGCTGGTTTACGCCAAAGCATAGTGCACAGTGCAAAATGACTGTTGGTTTACGCCAAAGCATAGTGCACAGTGCAAAACGACTGCTGGTTTACGCCAAAGCATAGTGCACAGTGCAAAACGACTGTTGGATTACGCAAAAGCATAGTGCACAGTGCAAAACGACTGCTGGTTTACGCCAAAGCATAGTGCACAGTGCAAAATGACTGTTGGTTTACGCCAAAGCATAGTGCACAGTGCAAAATGACTGTTGGTTTACGCCAAAGCACAGCGCACAGTGCAAAACGACTGCTGGTTTACGCCAAAGCATGATGCACAGTGCAAAACGACTGTTGGTTTACGCAAAAGCATAGTGCACAGTGCAAAACGAATGCTGGTTTACGCCAAATCATAGTGCACAGTGCAAAACAACTGTTGGTTTACGCCAAAGCACAGCGCACAGTGCAAAACGACTGCTGGTTTACGCCAAAGCATGGTGCACAGTGCAAAACGACTGTTGGTTTACGCAAAAGCATAGTGCACAGTGCAAAACGACTGCTGGTTTACGCCAAAGCATAGTGCACAGTGCATAATGACTGTTGGTTTATGCCAAAGCACAGCGCACAGTGCAAAACGACTGTTGGTTTACGCAAAATCATAGTGCACAGTGCAAAACGACTGTTGGTTTACTCAAAAGCATAGTGCACAGTGTAAAACGACTGCTGGTTTACGCAAAAGCATAGGGCACAGTGCAAAATGGCTGTTGGTTTACGCCAAAGCACAGCGCACAGTGCAAAACGACTGTTGGTTTACGCAAAAGCATAGTGCACAGTGCAAAACGACTGTTGGTTTACTCAAAAGCATAGTGCACAGTCCAAAACGACTTTTGGTTTACGCAAAATCATAGTGCACAGTGCAAAACGACTGTTGGTTTACTCAAAAGCATAGTGCACAGTCCAAAACGACTTTTGGTTTACGCAAAATCATAGTGCACAGTGCAAAACGACTGTTGGTTTACTCAAAAGCATAGTGCACAGTGTAAAACGACTGCTGGTTTACGCAAAAGCATAGTGCACAGTGCAAAACGACTGTTGGTTTACGCAAAAGCATAGTGCACAGTGCAAAACGACTGCTGGTTGACGCCAAATCATAGTGCACAGTGCAAAACGACTGTTGGTTTACGCCAAAGCACAGCGCACAGTGCAAAACGACTGCTGGTTTACGCCAAAGCATGGTGCACAGTGCAAAACGACTGTTGGTTTACGCCAAAGCATAGTGCACAGTGCAAAACGACTGTTGGTTTACGCAAAAGCATAGTGCACAGTGCAAAACGACTGCTGGTTGACGCCAAATCATAGTGCACAGTGCAAAACGACTGTTGGTTTACGCCAAAGCACAGCGCACAGTGCAAAACGACTGCTGGTTTACGCCAAAGCATGGTGCACAGTGCAAAACGACTGCTGGTTTACGCCAAAGCATAGTGCACAGTGCAAAATGACTGTTGGTTTACGCCAAAGCACAGCGCACAGTGCAAAACGACTGCTGGTTTACGCCAAAGCATGGTGCACAGTGCAAAACGACTGTTGGTTTACGCAAAAGCATAGTGCACAGTGCAAAACGACTGCTCATTTACGCCAAAGCATAGTGCACAGTGCAAAATGACTGTTGGTTTACGCCAAAGCACAGCGCACAGTGCAAAACGACTGTTGGTTTACGCAAAAGCATAGTGCACAGTGCAAAACGATTGCTGGTTTACGCCAAAGCATGGTGCACAGTGCAAAACGACTGTTGGTTTACGCAAAAGCATAGTGCACAGTGCAAAACGACTGCTGGTTTACGCCAAAGCATAGTGCACAGTGCAAAATGACTGCTGGTTTACGCCAAAGCATAGTGCACAGTGCAAAATGACTGTTGGTTTACGCCAAAGCACAGCGCACAGTGCAAAACGACTGTTGGTTTACGCAAAAGCATAGTGCACAGTGCAAAACGACTGCTGGTTTACGCCAAAGCATGGTGCACAGTGCAAAACGACTGTTGGTTTACGCAAAAGCATAGTGCACAGTGCAAAACGACTGCTGGTTTACGCCAAAGCATAGTGCACAGTGCAAAATGACTGTTGGTTTACGCCAAAGCACAGCGCACAGTGCAAAACGACTGTTGGTTTACGCCAAAGCATAGTGCACAGTGCAAAACGACTGCTGGTTTACGCCAAAGCATGGTGCACAGTGCAAAACGACTGTTGGTTTACGCCAAAGCATGGTGCACAGTGCAAAACGACTGTTGGTTTACGCAAAAGCATAGTGCACAGTGCAAAACGACTGCTGGTTTACGCCAAAGCATGGTGCACAGTGCAAAACGACTGTTGGTTTACGCAAAAGCATAGTGCACAGTGCAAAACGACTGCTGGTTTACGCCAAAGCATAGTGCACAGTGCAAAATGACTGTTGGTTTACGCCAAAGCACAGCGCACAGTGCAAAACGACTGTTGGTTTACGCAAAAGCATAGTGCACAGTGCAAAACGACTGCTGATTTACGCCAAAGCATAGTGCACAGTGCAAAATGACTGTTGGTTTACGCCAAAGCACAGCGCACAGTGCAAAACGACTGTTGGTTTACGCAAAAGCATAGTGCACAGTGCAAAATGACTGTTGGTTTACGCCAAAGCACAGCGCACAGTGCAAAACGACTGTTGGTTTACGCAAAAGCATAGTGCACAGTGCAAAACGACTGCTGGTTTACGCCAAAGCATGGTGCACAGTGCAAAACGACTGTTGGTTTACGCAAAAGCATAGTGCACAGTGCAAAACGACTGCTGGTTTACGCCAAAGCATAGTGCACAGTGCAAAATGACTGTTGGTTTACGCCAAAGCACAGCGCACAGTGCAAAACGACTGCTGGTTTACGCCAAAGCATGGTGCACAGTGCAAAACGACTGTTGGTTTACGCAAAAGAATAGTGCACAGTGCAAAACGACTGCTGGTTTACGCCAAATCATAGTGCACAGTGCAAAACGACTGTTGGTTTACGCCAAAGCACAGCGCACAGTGCAAAACGACTGTTGGTTTACGCAAAAGCATAGTGCACAGTGCAAAACGACTGCTGGTTTACGCCAAAGCATGGTGCACAGTGCAAAACGACTGTTGGTGTACGCAAAAGAATAGTGCACAGTGCAAAACGACTGCTGGTTTACGCCAAATCATAGTGCACAGTGCAAAACGACTGTTGGTTTACGCCAAAGCACAGCGCACAGTGCAAAACGACTGCTGGTTTACGCCAAAGCATGGTGCACAGTGCAAAACGACTGCTGGTTTTCGCAAAAGAATAGTGCACAGTGCAAAACGACTGCTGGTTTACGCCAAATCATAGTGCACAGTGCAAAACGACTGCTGGTTTACGCCAAAGCATAGTGCACAGTGCAAAACGACTGCTGGTTTACGCTAAAGCATGGTGCACAGTGCAAAACGACTGTTGGTTTACGCAAAAGCATAGTGCACAGTGCAAAATGACTGTTGGTTTACGCCAAAGCACAGCGCACAGTGCAAAACGACTGTTGGTTTACGCAAAAGCATAGTGCACAGTGCAAAATGACTGCTGGTTTACGCTAAAGCACAGCGCACAGTGCAAAACGACTGTTGGTTTACGCAAAAGCATAGTGCACAGTGCAAAATGACTGTTGGTTTACGCCAAAGCACAGCGCACAGTGCAAAACGACTGTTGGTTTACGCAAAAGCATAGTGCACAGTGCAAAACGACTGCTGGTTTACGCCAAAGCATGGTGCACAGTGCAAAACGACTGTTGGTTTACGCAAAAGCATAGTGCACAGTGCAAAACGACTGCTGGTTTACGCCAAAGCATGGTGCACAGTGCAAAACGACTGCTGGTTTACGCCAAAGCATAGTGCACAGTGCAAAATGACTGTTGGTTTACGCCAAAGCACAGCGCACAGTGCAAAACGACTGCTGGTTTACGCCAAAGCATGGTGCACAGTGCAAAACGACTGTTGGTTTACGCAAAAGCATAGTGCACAGTGCAAAACGACTGCTGGTTTACGCCAAAGCATAGTGCACAGTGCAAAATGACTGTTGGTTTACGCCAAAGCACAGCGCACAGTGCAAAACGACTGCTGGTTTACGCCAAAGCATGGTGCACAGTGCAAAACGACTGTTGGTTTACGCAAAAGAATAGTGCACAGTGCAAAACGACTGCTGGTTTACGCCAAATCATAGTGCACAGTGCAAAACGACTGTTGGTTTACGCCAAAGCACAGCGCACAGTGCAAAACGACTGTTGGTTTACGCAAAAGCATAGTGCACAGTGCAAAACGACTGCTGGTTTACGCCAAAGCATGGTGCACAGTGCAAAACGACTGTTGGTTTACGCAAAAGAATAGTGCACAGTGCAAAACGACTGCTGGTTTACGCCAAATCATAGTGCAGTGTGCAAAACGACTGTTGGTTTACGCCAAAGCATAGTGCACAGTGCAAAACGATTGCTGGTTTACGCCAAAGCATGGTGCACAGTGCAAAACGACTGTTGGTTTACGCAAAAGCATAGTGCACAGTGCAAAACGATTGCTGGTTTACGCCAAAGCATGGTGCACAGTGCAAAACGACTGTTGGTTTACGCAAAAGCATAGTGCACAGTGCAAAACGACTGTTGGTTTACGCAAAAGCATAGTGCACAGTGCAAAACGACTGCTGGTTTACGCCAAAGCATAGTGCACAGTGCAAAACGACTGTTGGTTTACGCCAAAGCACAGCGCACAGTGCAAAACGACTGTTGGTTTACGCAAAAGCATAGTGCACAGTGCAAAACGACTGCTGGTTTACGCCAAAGCATGGTGCACAGTGCAAAACGACTGTTGGTTTACGCAAAAGCATAGTGCACAGTGCAAAACGATTGCTGGTTTACGCCAAAGCATGGTGCACAGTGCAAAACGACTGTTGGTTTACGCAAAAGCATAGTGCACAGTGCAAAACGACTGTTGGTTTACGCAAAAGCATAGTGCACAGTGCAAAACGACTGCTGATTTACGCCAAAGCATAGTGCACAGTGCAAAATGACTGTTGGTTTACGCCAAAGCACAGCGCACAGTGCAAAACGACTGTTGGTTTACGCAAAAGCATAGTGCACAGTGCAAAATGACTGTTGGTTTACGCCAAAGCACAGCGCACAGTGCAAAACGACTGTTGGTTTACGCAAAAGCATAGTGCACAGTGCAAAACGACTGCTGGTTTACGCCAAAGCATGGTGCACAGTGCAAAACGACTGTTGGTTTACGCAAAAGCATAGTGCACAGTGCAAAACGACTGCTGGTTTACGCCAAAGCATAGTGCACAGTGCAAAATGACTGTTGGTTTACGCCAAAGCACAGCGCACAGTGCAAAACGACTGCTGGTTTACGCCAAAGCATGGTGCACAGTGCAAAACGACTGTTGGTTTACGCAAAAGAATAGTGCACAGTGCAAAACGACTGCTGGTTTACGCCAAATCATAGTGCACAGTGCAAAACGACTGTTGGTTTACGCCAAAGCACAGCGCACAGTGCAAAACGACTGTTGGTTTACGCAAAAGCATAGTGCACAGTGCAAAACGACTGCTGGTTTACGCCAAAGCATGGTGCACAGTGCAAAACGACTGCTGGTTTACGCAAAAGAATAGTGCACAGTGCAAAACGACTGCTGGTTTACGCCAAATCATAGTGCACAGTGCAAAACGACTGTTGGTTTACGCCAAAGCACAGCGCACAGTGCAAAACGACTGCTGGTTTACGCCAAAGCATGGTGCACAGTGCAAAACGACTGCTGGTTTACGCAAAAGAATAGTGCACAGTGCAAAACGACTGCTGGTTTACGCCAAATCATAGTGCACAGTGCAAAACGACTGCTGGTTTACGCCAAAGCATAGTGCACAGTGCAAAACGACTGCTGGTTTACGCTAAAGCATGGTGCACAGTGCAAAACGACTGTTGGTTTACGCAAAAGCATAGTGCACAGTGCAAAATGACTGCTGGTTTACGCCAAAGCACAGCACACAGTGCAAAACGACTGCTGGTTTACGCCAAAGCATGATGCACAGTGCAAAATGACTGTTGGTTTACGCCAAAGCACAGCGCACAGTGCAAAACGACTGTTGGTTTACGCAAAGGCATAGTGCACAGTGCAAAACGACTGCTGGTTTACGCCAAAGCATAGTGCACAGTGCAAAACGACTGCTGGTTTACGCCAAAGCATAGTGCACAGTGCAAAATGACTGCTGGTTTACGCCAAAGCATAGTGCGCAGTGCAAAATGACTGTTGGTTTACGCCAAAGCACAGCGCACAGTGCAAAACGACTGCTGGTTTACGCCAAAGCATAGTGCACAGTGCAAAACGACTGCTGGTTTACGCCAAAGCATAGTGCACAGTGCAACATGACTGTTGGTTTACGCAAAGCATAGTGCACAGTGCAAAACGACTGTTGGTTTACGCAAAAGCATAGTGCACAGTGCAAAACGACTGTTGGTTTACGCAAAAGCATAGTGCACAGTGCAAACTGACTGTTGGTTTACGCAAAAGCATAGTGCACAGTGCAAAACGACTGTTGGTATACGCAAAAGCATAGTGCACAGTGCAAACTGACTGTTGGTTTACGCAAAAGCATAGTGCACAGTGCAAAATGACTGTTGGTTTACGCAAAAGCATAGTGCACAGTGCAAAACGACTGTTGGTTTACGCAAAAGCATAGTGCACAGTGCATAACGACTCTTGGTTTACGCAAAAGCATAGTGCACAGTGCAAAACGACTGTTGGTTTACGCAAAAGCATAGTGCACAGTGCAAAACGACTGCTGGTTTACGCCAAAGCATAGTGCGCAGTGCAAAATGACTGTTGGTTTACGCCAAAGCACAGCGCACAGTGCAAAACGACTGCTGGTTTACGCCAAAGCATAGTGCACAGTGCAAAACGACTGCTGGTTTACGCCAAAGCATAGTGCACAGTGCAACATGACTGTTGGTTTACGCAAAGCATAGTGCACAGTGCAAAACGACTGTTGGTTTACGCAAAAGCATAGTGCACAGTGCAAAATGACTGTTGGTTTACGCCAAAGCACAGCGCACAGTGCAAAACGACTGTTGGTTTACGCAAAAGCATAGTGCACAGTGCAAAACGACTGCTGGTTTACGCCAAAGCATGGTGCACAGTGCAAAACGACTGTTGGTTTACGCAAAAGCATAGTGCACAGTGCAAAACGACTGCTGGTTTACGCCAAAGCATAGTGCACAGTGCAAAATGACTGTTGGTTTACGCCAAAGCACAGCGCACAGTGCAAAACGACTGTTGGTTTACGCAAAAGCATAGTGCACAGTGCAAAACGACTGCTGATTTACGCCAAAGCATAGTGCACAGTGCAAAATGACTGTTGGTTTACGCCAAAGCACAGCGCACAGTGCAAAACGACTGTTGGTTTACGCAAAAGCATAGTGCACAGTGCAAAACGATTGCTGGTTTACGCCAAAGCATGGTGCACAGTGCAAAACGACTGTTGGTTTACGCAAAAGCATAGTGCACAGTGCAAAACGATTGCTGGTTTACGCCAAAGCATGGTGCACAGTGCAAAACGACTGTTGGTTTACGCAAAAGCATAGTGCACAGTGCAAAACGACTGCTGGTTTACGCCAAGGCATAGTGCACAGTGCAAAATGACTGCTGGTTTACGCCAAAGCATAGTGCACAGTGCAAAATGACTGTTGGTTTACGCCAAAGCACAGCGCACAGTGCAAAACGACTGTTGGTTTACGCAAAAGCATAGTGCACAGTGCAAAACGACTGTTGGTTTACGCAAAAGCATAGTGCACAGTGCAAAACGACTGCTGGTTTACGCCAAAGCATAGTGCACAGTGCAAAATGACTGTTGGTTTACGCCAAAGCACAGCGCACAGTGCAAAACGACTGCTGGTTTACGCCAAAGCATGGTGCACAGTGCAAAACGACTGTTGGTTTACGCAAAAGAATAGTGCACAGTGCAAAACGACTGCTGGTTTACGCCAAATCATAGTGCACAGTGCAAAACGACTGTTGGTTTACGCCAAAGCACAGCGCACAGTGCAAAACGACTGTTGGTTTACGCAAAAGCATAGTGCACAGTGCAAAACGACTGCTGGTTTACGCCAAAGCATGGTGCACAGTGCAAAACGACTGTTGGTTGACGCAAAAGAATAGTGCACAGTGCAAAACGACTGCTGGTTTACGCCAAATCATAGTGCACAGTGCAAAACGACTGTTGGTTTACGCCAAAGCACAGCGCACAGTGCAAAACGACTGCTGGTTTACGCCAAAGCATGGTGCACAGTGCAAAACGACTGCTGGTTTACGCAAAAGAATAGTGCACAGTGCAAAACGACTGCTGGTTTACGCCAAATCATAGTGCACAGTGCAAAACGACTGCTGGTTTACGCCAAAGCATAGTGCACAGTGCAAAACGACTGCTGGTTTACGCTAAAGCATGGTGCACAGTGCAAAACGACTGTTGGTTTACGCAAAAGCATAGTGCACAGTGCAAAATGACTGCTGGTTTACGCCAAAGCACAGCGCACAGTGCAAAACGACTGCTGGTTTACGCCAAAGCATGATGCACAGTGCAAAATGACTGTTGGTTTACGCCAAAGCACAGCGCACAGTGCAAAACGACTGTTGGTTTACGCAAAGGCATAGTGCACAGTGCAAAACGACTGCTGGTTTACGCCAAAGCATAGTGCACAGTGCAAAACGACTGCTGGTTTACGCCAAAGCATAGTGCACAGTGCAAAATGACTGCTGGTTTACGCCAAAGCATAGTGCGCAGTGCAAAATGACTGTTGGTTTACGCCAAAGCACAGCGCACAGTGCAAAACGACTGCTGGTTTACGCCAAAGCATAGTGCACAGTGCAAAACGACTGCTGGTTTACGCCAAAGCATAGTGCACAGTGCAACATGACTGTTGGTTTACGCAAAAGCATAGTGCACAGTGCAAAACGACTGTTGGTTTACGCAAAAGCATAGTGCACAGTGCAAAACGACTGTTGGTTTACGCAAAAGCATAGTGCACAGTGCAAACTGACTGTTGGTTTACGCAAAAGCATAGTGCACAGTGCAAAACGACTGTTGGTATACGCAAAAGCATAGTGCACAGTGCAAAACGACTGTTGGTTTACGCAAAAGCATAGTGCACAGTGCAAAACGACTGCTAGTTTACGCCAAAGCATAGTGCACAGTTCAAAATGACTGTTGGTTTACGCAAAAGCATAGTGCACAGTGCAAAACGACTGTTGGTTTACGCAAAAGCATAGTGCACAGTGCAAAACGACTGTTGGTTTACGCAAAAGCATAGTGCACAGTGCATAACGACTCTTGGTTTACGCAAAAGCATAGTGCACAGTGCAAAACGACTGCTGGTTTACGCCAAAGCATAGTGCACAGTGCAAAATGACTGTTGGTTTACGCAAAAGCATAGTGCACAGTGCAAAACGACTGTTGGTTTACGCAAAAGCATAGTGCACAGTGCAAAACGACTGCTGGTTTACGCCAAAGCATGGTGCACAGTGCAAAACGACTGTTGGATTACGCAAAAGCATAGTGCACAGTGCAAAACGACTGCTGGTTTACGCCAAAGCATGGTGCACAGTGCAAAACGACTGTTGGTTTACGCAAAAGCATAGTGCACAGTGCAAAACGACTGCTGGTTTACGCCAAAGCATAGTGCACAGTGCAAAATGACTGTTGGTTTACGCCAAAGCACAGCGCACAGTGCAAAACGACTGTTGGTTTACGCAAAAGCATAGTGCACAGTGCAAAACGACTGCTGATTTACGCCAAAGCATAGTGCACAGTGCAAAATGACTGTTGGTTTACGCCAAAGCACAGCGCACAGTGCAAAACGACTGTTGGTTTACGCAAAAGCATAGTGCACAGTGCAAAACGATTGCTGGTTTACGCCAAAGCATGGTGCACAGTGCAAAACGACTGTTGGTTTACGCAAAAGCATAGTGCACAGTGCAAAACGACTGCTGGTTTACGCCAAAGCATAGTGCACAGTGCAAAATGACTGCTGGTTTACGCCAAAGCATAGTGCACAGTGCAAAATGACTGTTGGTTTACGCCAAAGCACAGCGCACAGTGCAAAACGACTGTTGGTTTACGCAAAAGCATAGTGCACAGTGCAAAACGACTGCTGGTTTACGCCAAAGCATGGTGCACAGTGCAAAACGACTGTTGGTTTACGCAAAAGCATAGTGCACAGTGCAAAACGACTGCTGGTTTACGCCAAAGCATAGTGCACAGTGCAAAATGACTGTTGGTTTACGCCAAAGCACAGCGCACAGTGCAAAACGACTGCTGGTTTACGCCAAAGCATGGTGCACAGTGCAAAACGACTGTTGGTTTACGCAAAAGAATAGTGCACAGTGCAAAACGACTGCTGGTTTACGCCAAATCATAGTGCACAGTGCAAAACGACTGTTGGTTTACGCCAAAGCACAGCGCACAGTGCAAAACGACTGTTGGTTTACGCAAAAGCATAGTGCACAGTGCAAAACGACTGCTGGTTTACGCCAAAGCATGGTGCACAGTGCAAAACGACTGTTGGTTTACGCAAAAGAATAGTGCACAGTGCAAAACGACTGCTGGTTTACGCCAAATCATAGTGCACAGTGCAAAACGACTGTTGGTTTACGCCAAAGCACAGCGCACAGTGCAAAACGACTGCTGGTTTACGCCAAAGCATGGTGCACAGTGCAAAACGACTGCTGGTTTACGCAAAAGAATAGTTCACAGTGCAAAACGACTGCTGGTTTACGCCAAATCATAGTGCACAGTGCAAAACGACTGCTGGTTTACGCCAAAGCATAGTGCACAGTGCAAAACGACTGCTGGTTTACGCTAAAGCATGGTGCACAGTGCAAAACGACTGTTGGTTTACGCAAAAGCATAGTGCACAGTGCAAAATGACTGCTGGTTTACGCCAAAGCACAGCGCACAGTGCAAAACGACTGCTGGTTTACGCCAAAGCATGATGCACAGTGCAAAATGACTGTTGGTTTACGCCAAAGCACAGCGCACAGTGCAAAACGACTGCTGGTTTACGCCAAAGCATGGTGCACAGTGCAAAACGACTGTTGGATTACGCAAAAGCATAGTGCACAGTGCAAAACGACTGCTGGTTTACGCCAAAGCATAGTGCACAGTGCAAAATGACTGTTGGTTTACGCCAAAGCATAGTGCACAGTGCAAAATGACTGTTGGTTTACGCCAAAGCACAGCGCACAGTGCAAAACGACTGCTGGTTTACGCCAAAGCATGATGCACAGTGCAAAACGACTGTTGGTTTACGCAAAAGCATAGTGCACAGTGCAAAACGACTGCTGGTTTACGCCAAATCATAGTGCACAGTGCAAAACGACTGTTGGTTTACGCCAAAGCACAGCGCACAGTGCAAAACGACTGCTGGTTTACGCCAAAGCATGGTGCACAGTGCAAAACGACTGTTGGTTTACGCAAAAGCATAGTGCACAGTGCAAAACGACTGCTGGTTTACGCCAAAGCATAGTGCACAGTGCATAATGACTGTTGGTTTATGCCAAAGCACAGCGCACAGTGCAAAACGACTGTTGGTTTACGCAAAATCATAGTGCACAGTGCAAAACGACTGTTGGTTTACTCAAAAGCATAGTGCACAGTGTAAAACGACTGCTGGTTTACGCAAAAGCATAGGGCACAGTGCAAAATGACTGTTGGTTTACGCCAAAGCACAGCGCACAGTGCAAAACGACTGTTGGTTTACGCAAAAGCATAGTGCACAGTGCAAAACAACTGTTGGTTTACTCAAAAGCATAGTGCACAGTCCAAAACGACTTTTGGTTTACGCAAAATCATAGTGCACAGTGCAAAACGACTGTTGGTTTACTCAAAAGCATAGTGCACAGTCCAAAACGACTTTTGGTTTACGCAAAATCATAGTGCACAGTGCAAAACGACTGTTGGTTTACTCAAAAGCATAGTGCACAGTGTAAAACGACTGCTGGTTTACGCAAAAGCATAGTGCACAGTGCAAAACGACTGTTGGTTTACGCAAAAGCATAGTGCACAGTGCAAAACGACTGCTGGTTGACGCCAAATCATAGTGCACAGTGCAAAACGACTGTTGGTTTACGCCAAAGCACAGCGCACAGTGCAAAACGACTGCTGGTTTACGCCAAAGCATGGTGCACAGTGCAAAACGACTGTTGGTTTACGCCAAAGCATAGTGCACAGTGCAAAACGACTGTTGGTTTACGCAAAAGCATAGTGCACAGTGCAAAACGACTGCTGGTTGACGCCAAATCATAGTGCACAGTGCAAAACGACTGTTGGTTTACGCCAAAGCACAGCGCACAGTGCAAAACGACTGCTGGTTTACGCCAAAGCATGGTGCACAGTGCAAAACGACTGCTGGTTTACGCCAAAGCATAGTGCACAGTGCAAAATGACTGTTGGTTTACGCCAAAGCACAGCGCACAGTGCAAAACGACTGCTGGTTTACGCCAAAGCATGGTGCACAGTGCAAAACGACTGTTGGTTTACGCAAAAGCATAGTGCACAGTGCTAAACGACTGCTGATTTACGCCAAAGCATAGTGCACAGTGCAAAATGACTGTTGGTTTACGCCAAAGCACAGCGCACAGTGCAAAACGACTGTTGGTTTACGCAAAAGCATAGTGCACAGTGCAAAACGATTGCTGGTTTACGCCAAAGCATGGTGCACAGTGCAAAACGACTGTTGGTTTACGCAAAAGCATAGTGCACAGTGCAAAACGACTGCTGGTTTACGCCAAAGCATAGTGCACAGTGCAAAACGACTGCTAGTTTACGCAAAAGCATAGTGCACAGTGCAAAACGACTGCTGGTTTACGCCAAAGCATGGTGCACAGTGCAAAACGACTGTTGGTTTACGCAAAAGCATAGTGCACAGTGCAAAACGACTGCTGGTTTACGCCAAAGCATAGTGCACAGTGCAAAACGACTGCTGGTTTACGCCAAAGCATAGTGCACAGTGCAAAATGACTGTTCGTTTACGCAAAAGCATAGTGCACAGTGCAAAACGACTGTTGGTTTACGCAAAAGCATAGTGCACAGTGCATAACGACTCTTGGTTTACGCAAAAGCATAGTGCACAGTGCAAAACGACTGCTGGTTTACGCCAAAGCATAGTGCACAGTGCAAAATGACTGTTGGTTTACGCCAAAGCACAGCGCACAGTGCAAAACGACTGCTGGTTTACGCAAAAGCATAGGGCACAGTGCAAAACGACTGTTGGTTTACTCAAAAGCATAGTGCACAGTGTAAAACGACTGTTGGTTTACGCAAAAGCATAGTGCACAGTGCATAACGACTCTTGGTTTACGCAAAATCATAGTGCACAGTGCAAAACGACTGTTGGTTTACGCAAAAGCATAGTGCACAGTGCAAAACGACTGCTGGTTGACGCCAAATCATAGTGCACAGTGCAAAATGACTGTTGGTTTACGCCAAAGCACAGCGCACAGTGCAAAACGACTGTTGGTTTACGCAAAAGCATAGTGCACAGTGCAAAACGACTGCTGGTTTACGCAAAAGCATAGTGCACAGTGCAAAACGACTGCTGGTTTACGCCAAAGCATGGTGCACAGTGCAAAACGACTGTTGGTTTACGCAAAAGCATAGTGCACAGTGCAAAACGACTGCTGGTTTACGCCAAAGCATAGTGCACAGTGCAAAACGACTGCTGGTTTACGCCAAAGCATAGTGCACAGTGCAAAATGACTGTTCGTTTACGCAAAAGCATAGTGCACAGTGCAAAACGACTGTTGGTTTACGCAAAAGCATAGTGCACAGTGCATAACGACTCTTGGTTTACGCAAAAGCATAGTGCACAGTGCAAAACGACTGCTGGTTTACGCCAAAGCATAGTGCACAGTGCAAAATGACTGTTGGTTTACGCCAAAGCACAGCGCACAGTGCAAAACGACTGCTGGTTTACGCCAAAGCATAGTGCACAGTGCAAAATGACTGTTGGTTTACGCCAAAGCACAGCGCACAGTGCAAAACGACTGTTGGTTTACGCCAAAGCACAGCGCACAGTGCAAAACGACTGTTGGTTTACGCCAAAGCATAGTGCACAGTGCAAAACGACTGTTGGTTTACTCAAAAGCATAGAGCACAGTCCAAAACGACTTTTGGTTTACGCAAAATCATAGTGCACAGTGCAAAACGACTGTTGGTTTACTCAAAAGCATAGTGCACAGTCCAAAACGACTGTTGGTTTACGCCAAAGCACAGCGCACAGTGCAAAACGACTGTTGGTTTACGCAAAAGCATAGTGCACAGTGCAAAACGACTGCTGGTTTACGCCAAAGCATGGTGCACAGTGCAAAACGACTGTTGGTTTACGCAAAAGCATAGTGCACAGTGCAAAACGACTGCTGGTTTACGCCAAATCATAGTGCACAGTGCAAAACGACTGTTGGTTTACGCCAAAGCACAGCGCACAGTGCAAAACGACTGCTGGTTTACGCCAAAGCACAGCGCACAGTGCAAAACGACTGTTGGTTTACGCAAAAGCATAGTGCACAGTGCAAAACGACTGTTGGTTTACTCAAAAGCATAGTGCACAGTCCAAAACGACTTTTGGTTTACGCAAAATCATAGTGCACAGTGCAAAACGACTGTTGGTTTACTCAAAAGCATAGTGCACAGTCCAAAACGACTTTTGGTTTACGCAAAATCATAGTTGACAGTGCAAAACGACTGTTGGTTTACTCAAAAGCATAGTGCACAGTGTAAAACGACTGCTGGTTTACGCAAAAGCATAGTGCACAGTGCAAAACGACTGTTGGTTTACGCAAAAGCATAGTGCACAGTGCAAAACGACTGCTGGTTGACGCCAAATCATAGTGCACAGTGCAAAATGACTGTTGGTTTACGCCAAAGCACAGCGCACAGTGCAAAACGACTGTTGGTTTACGCAAAAGCATAGTGCACAGTGCAAAACGACTGCTGGTTTACGTCAAAGCATGGTGCACAGTGCAAAACGACTGTTGGTTTACGCAAAAGCATAGTGCACAGTGCAAAACGACTGCTGGTTTACGCCAAAGCATAGTGCACAGTGCAAAATGACTGTTGGTTTACGCCAAAGCACAGCGCACAGTGCAAAACGACTGCTGGTTTACGCCAAAGCATGGTGCACAGTGCAAAACGACTGTTGGTTTACGCAAAAGAATAGTGCACAGTGCAAAACGACTGCTGGTTTACGCCAAAGCATGGTGCATAGTGCAAAACGACTGTTGGTTTATGCAAAAGCATAGTGCACAGTGCAAAACGACTGTTGGTTTACGCAAAAGCATAGTGCACAGTGCAACACGACTGTTGGTTTTCGCAAAAGCATAGTGCACAGTGCAAAACGACTGCTGGTTGACGCAAAAGCATAGTGCACAGTGCAAAACGACTCTTGGTTTACGCAAAAGCATAGTGCACAGTGTAAAACGACTGTCGGTTTACGCAAAAGCATAGTGCACAGTGCAAAACGACTGCTGGTTTACGCCAAAGCATGGTGCACAGTGCAAAACGACTGCTGGTTTACGCCAAAGCATGGTGCACAGTGCAAAACGACTGTTGGTTTACGCAAAAGCATAGTGCACAGTGCAAAACGACTCTTGGTTTACGCAAAAGGATAGTGCACAGTGCAAAACGACTGTTGGTTTACGCAAAAGCATAGTGCACAGTGCAAAACGACTGCTGGTTTACGCCAAAGCATAGTGCACAGTGCAAAATGACTGTTGGTTTACGCAAAAGCATAGTGCACAGTGCAAAACGACTGCTGGTTTACGCCAAAGCATGGTGCACAGTGCAAAACGACTGTTGGTTTACGCCAAAGCATAGTGCACAGTGCAAAATGACTGTTGGTTTACGCCAAAGCACAGCGCACAGTGCAAAAGACTTTTGGTTTACGCCAAAGCACAGCGCACAGTGCAAAACGACTGTTGGTTTACGCCAAAGCATAGTGCACAGTGCAAAACGACTGCTGGTTTACGCCAAAGCATAGTGCACAGTGCAAAATGACTGTTGGTTTACGCAAAAGCATAGTGCACAGTGCAAAACGACTGCTGGTTTACGCCAAAGCATGGTGCACAGTGCAAAACGACTGCTGGTTTACGCCAAAGCATGGTGCACAGTGCAAAACGACTGTTGGTTTACGCAAAAGCATAGTGCACAGTGCAAAACGACTCTTGGTTTACGCAAAAGCATAGTGCACAGTGCAAAACGACTGTTGGTTTACGCAAAAGCATAGTGCACAGTGCAAAACGACTGTTGGTTTACGCAAAAGCACAGCGCACAGTGCAAAATGACTGTTGGTTTACGCAAAAGCATAGTGCACAGTGCAACACGACTCTTGGTTTACGCAAAAGCATAGTGCACAGTGCAAAACGACTGCTGGTTTACGCCAAAGCATAGTGCACAGTGCAAAATGACTGTTGGTTTACGCAAAAGCATAGTGCACAGTGCAAAATGACTGTTGGTTTACGCCAAAGCACAGCGCACAGTGCAAAAGACTTTTGGTTTACGCCAAAGCACAGCGCACAGTGCAAAAGACTTTTGGTTTACGCCAAAGCACAGCGCACAGTGCAAAAGACTTTTGGTTTACGCCAAAGCACAGCGCACAGTGCAAAACGACTGTTGGTTTACGCCAAAGCATAGTGCACAGTGCAAAATGACTGTTGGTTTACGCCAAAGCACAGCGCACAGTGCAAAACGACTGTTGGTTTACGCAAAAGCACAGCGCACAGTGCAAAATGACTGTTGGTTTACGCAAAAGCATAGTGCACAGTGCAACACGACTGTTGGTTTTCGCAAAAGCATAGTGCACAGTGCAAAACGACTGCTGGTTTACGCAAAAGCATAGTGCACAGTGCAAAACGACTCTTGGTTTACGCAAAAGCATAGTGCACAGTGCAAAACGACTGCTGGTTTACGCCAAAGCATGGTGCACAGTGCAAAACGACTGTTGGTTTACGCAAAAGCATAGTGCACAGTGCAAAACGACTCTTGGTTTACGCAAAAGCATAGTGCACAGTGCAAAACGACTGTTGGTTTACGCAAAAGCATAGTGCACAGTGCAAAATGACTGTTGGTTTACGCAAAAGCATAGTGCACAGTGCAAAACGACTGCTGGTTTACGCCAAAGCATGGTGCACAGTGCAAAACGACTGTTGGTTTACGCAAAAGCATAGTGCACAGTGCAAAACGACTCTTGGTTTACGCAAAAGCATAGTGCACAGTGCAAAACGACTGCTGGTTTACGCCAAAGCATGGTGCACAGTGCAAAACGACTGCTGGTTTACGCCAAAGCATGGTGCACAGTGCAAAACGACTGTTGGTTTACGCAAAAGCATAGTGCACAGTGCAAAACGACTCTTGGTTTACGCCAAAGCATGGTGCACAGTGCAAAACGACTGTTGGTTTACGCCAAAGCACAGCGCACAGTGCAAAAGACTTTTGGTTTACGCCAAAGCACAGCGCACAGTGCAAAACGACTGTTGGTTTACGCCAAAGCATAGTGCACAGTGCAAAATGACTGTTGGTTTACGCCAAAGCACAGCGCACAGTGCAAAACGACTGTTGGTTTACGCAAAAGCACAGCGCACAGTGCAAAATGACTGCTGGTTTACGCAAAAGCATAGTGCACAGTGCAAAACGACTCTTGGTTTACGCAAAAGCATAGTGCACAGTGCAAAACGACTGCTGGTTTACGCCAAAGCATGGTGCACAGTGCAAAACGACTGTTGGTTTACGCAAAAGCATAGTGCACAGTGCAAAACGACTCTTGATTTACGCAAAAGCATAGTGCACAGTGCAAAACGACTTTTGGTTTACGCAAAAGCATAGTGCACAGTGCAAAACGACTGCTGGTTTACGCCAAAGCATAGTGCACAGTGCAAAACGACTCTTGGTTTACGCAAAAGCATAGTGCACAGTGCAAAACGACTGCTGGTTTACGCCAAAGCATGGTGCACAGTGCAAAACGACTGTTGGTTTACGCAAAAGCATAGTGCACAGTGCAAAACGACTCTTGGTTTACGCAAAAGCATAGTGCACAGTGCAAAACGACTGCTGGTTTACGCCAAAGCATGGTGCACAGTGCAAAACGACTCTTGGTTTACGCAAAAGGATAGTGCACAGTGCAAAACGACTGTTGGTTTACGCAAAAGCATAGTGCACAGTGCAAAACGACTGCTGGTTTACGCCAAAGCATAGTGCACAGTGCAAAATGACTGTTGGTTTACGCAAAAGCATAGTGCACAGTGCAAAACGACTGCTGGTTTACGCCAAAGCATGGTGCACAGTGCAAAACGACTGTTGGTTTACGCCAAAGCATAGTGCACAGTGCAAAATGACTGTTGGTTTACGCCAAAGCACAGCGCACAGTGCAAAAGACTTTTGGTTTACGCCAAAGCACAGCGCACAGTGCAAAACGACTGTTGGTTTACGCCAAAGCATAGTGCACAGTGCAAAACGACTGCTGGTTTACGCCAAAGCATAGTGCACAGTGCAAAATGACTGTTGGTTTACGCAAAAGCATAGTGCACAGTGCAAAACGACTGCTGGTTTACGCCAAAGCATGGTGCACAGTGCAAAACGACTGCTGGTTTACGCCAAAGCATGGTGCACAGTGCAAAACGACTGTTGGTTTACGCAAAAGCATAGTGCACAGTGCAAAACGACTCTTGGTTTACGCAAAAGCATAGTGCACAGTGCAAAACGACTGTTGGTTTACGCAAAAGCATAGTGCACAGTGCAAAACGACTGTTGGTTTACGCAAAAGCACAGCGCACAGTGCAAAATGACTGTTGGTTTACGCAAAAGCATAGTGCACAGTGCAACACGACTCTTGGTTTACGCAAAAGCATAGTGCACAGTGCAAAACGACTGCTGGTTTACGCCAAAGCATAGTGCACAGTGCAAAATGACTGTTGGTTTACGCAAAAGCATAGTGCACAGTGCAAAACGACTGCTGGTTTACGCCAAAGCATGGTGCACAGTGCAAAACGACTGTTGGTTTACGCCAAAGCATAGTGCACAGTGCAAAATGACTGTTGGTTTACGCCAAAGCACAGCGCACAGTGCAAAAGACTTTTGGTTTACGCCAAAGCACAGCGCACAGTGCAAAAGACTTTTGGTTTACGCCAAAGCACAGCGCACAGTGCAAAACGACTGTTGGTTTACGCCAAAGCATAGTGCACAGTGCAAAATGACTGTTGGTTTACGCCAAAGCACAGCGCACAGTGCAAAAGACTTTTGGTTTACGCCAAAGCACAGCGCACAGTGCCAAACGACTGTTGGTTTACGCCAAAGCATAGTGCACAGTGCAAAATGACTGTTGGTTTACGCCAAAGCACAGCGCACAGTGCAAAACGACTGTTGGTTTACGCAAAAGCACAGCGCACAGTGCAAAATGACTGTTGGTTTACGCAAAAGCATAGTGCACAGTGCAACACGACTGTTGGTTTTCGCAAAAGCATAGTGCACAGTGCAAAACGACTGCTGGTTTACGCAAAAGCATAGTGCACAGTGCAAAACGACTCTTGGTTTACGCAAAAGCATAGTGCACAGTGCAAAACGACTGCTGGTTTACGCCAAAGCATGGTGCACAGTGCAAAACGACTGTTGGTTTACGCAAAAGCATAGTGCACAGTGCAAAACGACTCTTGGTTTACGCAAAAGCATAGTGCACAGTGCAAAACGACTGTTGGTTTACGCAAAAGCACAGCGCACAGTGCAAAATGACTGTTGGTTTACGCAAAAGCATAGTGCACAGTGCAACACGACTCTTGGTTTACGCAAAAGCATAGTGCACAGTGCAAAACGACTGCTGGTTTACGCCAAAGCATGGTGCACAGTGCAAAATGACTGTTGGTTTACGCAAAAGCATAGTGCACAGTGCAAAACGACTGTTGGTTTACGCAAAAGCATAGTGCACAGTGCAAAACGACTGCTGGTTTACGCAAAAGCATAGTGCACAGTGCAAAACGACTGCTGGTTTACGCCAAAGCATGGTGCACAGTGCAAAACGACTGTTGGTTTACGCAAAAGCATAGTGCACAGTGCAAAACGACTGTTGGTTTACGCAAAAGCATAGTGCACAGTGCAAAACGACTGTTGGTTTACGCAAAAGCACAGCGCACAGTGCAAAATGACTGTTGGTTTACGCAAAAGCATAGTGCACAGTGCAACACGACTCTTGGTTTACGCAAAAGCATAGTGCACAGTGCAAAACGACTCTTGGTTTACGCAAAAGCATAGTGCACAGTGCAAAACGACTGTTGGTTTACGCAAAAGCATAGTGCACAGTGCAAAACGACTGCTGGTTTACGCCAAAGCATAGTGCACAGTGCAAAACGACTGCTGGTTTACGCCAAAGCATAGTGCACAGTGCAAAATGACTGTTGGTTTACGCAAAAGCATAGTGCACAGTGCAAAACGACTGCTGGTTTACGCCAAAGCATGGTGCACAGTGCAAAACGACTGTTGGTTTACGCCAAAGCATAGTGCACAGTGCAAAATGACTGTTGGTTTACGCCAAAGCACAGCGCACAGTGCAAAAGACTTTTGGTTTACGCCAAAGCACAGCGCACAGTGCAAAAGACTTTTGGTTTACGCCAAAGCACAGCGCACAGTGCAAAACGACTGTTGGTTTACGCCAAAGCATAGTGCACAGTGCAAAATGACTGTTGGTTTACGCCAAAGCACAGCGCACAGTGCAAAAGACTTTTGGTTTACGCCAAAGCACAGCGCACAGTGCAAAACGACTGTTGGTTTACGCCAAAGCATAGTGCACAGTGCAAAATGACTGTTGGTTTACGCCAAAGCACAGCGCACAGTGCAAAACGACTGTTGGTTTACGCAAAAGCACAGCGCACAGTGCAAAATGACTGTTGGTTTACGCAAAAGCATAGTGCACAGTGCAACACGACTGTTGGTTTTCGCAAAAGCATAGTGCACAGTGCAAAACGACTGCTGGTTTACGCAAAAGCATAGTGCACAGTGCAAAACGACTCTTGGTTTACGCAAAAGCATAGTGCACAGTGCAAAACGACTGCTGGTTTACGCCAAAGCATGGTGCACAGTGCAAAACGACTGTTGGTTTACGCAAAAGCATAGTGCACAGTGCAAAACGACTCTTGGTTTACGCAAAAGCATAGTGCACAGTGCAAAACGACTGTTGGTTTACGCAAAAGCACAGCGCACAGTGCAAAATGACTGTTGGTTTACGCAAAAGCATAGTGCACAGTGCAACACGACTCTTGGTTTACGCAAAAGCATAGTGCACAGTGCAAAACGACTGCTGGTTTACGCCAAAGCATGGTGCACAGTGCAAAATGACTGTTGGTTTACGCAAAAGCATAGTGCACAGTGCAAAACGACTGTTGGTTTACGCAAAAGCATAGTGCACAGTGCAAAACGACTGCTGGTTTACGCAAAAGCATAGTGCACAGTGCAAAACGACTGCTGGTTTACGCCAAAGCATGGTGCACAGTGCAAAACGACTGTTGGTTTACGCAAAAGCATAGTGCACAGTGCAAAACGACTGTTGGTTTACGCAAAAGCACAGCGCACGGTGCAAAATGACTGTTGGTTTACGCAAAAGCATAGTGCACAGTGCAACACGACTCTTGGTTTACGCAAAAGCATAGTGCACAGTGCAAGACGACTCTTGGTTTACGCAAAAGCATAGTGCACAGTGCAAAACGACTGTTGGTTTACGCAAAAGCATAGTGCACAGTGCAAAACGACTGCTGGTTTACGCCAAAGCATAGTGCACAGTGCAAAATGACTGTTGGTTTACGCAAAAGCATAGTGCACAGTGCAAAACGACTGTTGGTTTACGCAAAAGCATAGTGCACAGTGCAAAACGACTGCTGGTTTACGCCAAAGCATGGTGCACAGTGCAAAACGACTGTTGGTTTACGCAAAAGCATAGTGCACAGTGCAAAACGACTGTTGGTTTACGCAAAAGCATAGTGCACAGTGCAAAACGACTGTTGGTTTACGCAAAAGCACAGCGCACAGTGCAAAATGACTGTTGGTTTACGCAAAAGCATAGTGCACAGTGCAACACGACTCTTGGTTTACGCAAAAGCATAGTGCACAGTGCAAAACGACTGCTGGTTTACGCCAAGGCATGGTGCACAGTGCAAAATGACTGTTGGTTTACGCAAAAGCATAGTGCACAGTGCAAAACGACTGTTGGTTTACGCAAAAGCATAGTGCACAGTGCAAAACGACTGCTGGTTTACGCCAAAGCATGGTGCACAGTGCAAAACGACTGTTGGTTTACGCAAAAGCATAGTGCACAGTGCAAAACGACTCTTGGTTTACGCAAAAGCATAGTGCACAGTGCAAAACGACTGTTGGTTTACGCAAAAGCATAGTGCACAGTGCAAAACGACTGCTGGTTTACGCCAAAGCATAGTGCACAGTGCAAAATGACTGTTGGTTTACGCAAAAGCATAGTGCACAGTGCAAAACGACTGTTGGTTTACGCAAAAGCATAGTGCACAGTGCAAAACGACTGCTGGTTTACGCCAAAGCATGGTGCACAGTGCAAAACGACTGTTGGTTTACGCAAAAGCATAGTGCACAGTGCAAAACGACTGCTGGTTTACGCCAAAGCATAGTGCACAGTGCAAAATGACTGTTGGTTTACGCCAAAGCACAGCGCACAGTGCAAAACGACTGTTGGTTTACGCAAAAGCACAGCGCACAGTGCAAAACGACTGTTGGTTTACGCAAAAGCATAGTGCACAGTGCAAAACGACTGCTGGTTTACGCCAAAGCATGGTGCATAGTGCAAAACGACTGTTGGTTTATGCAAAAGCATAGTGCACAGTGCAAAACGACTGTTGGTTTACGCAAAAGCATAGTGCACAGTGCAACACGACTGATGGTTTTCGCAAAAGCATAGTGCACAGTGCAAAACGACTGCTGGTTTACGCAAAAGCATAGTGCACAGTGCAAAACGACTCTTGGTTTACGCAAAAGCATAGTGCACAGTGTAAAACGACTGTCGGTTTACGCAAAAGCATAGTGCACAGTGCAAAACGACTGCTGGTTTACGCCAAAGCATGGTGCACAGTGCAAAATGACTGTTGGTTTACGCAAAAGCATAGTGCACAGTGCAAAACGACTGTTGGTTTACGCAAAAGCATAGTGCACAGTGCAAAACGACTGCTGGTTTACGCCAAAGCATGGTGCACAGTGCAAAACGACTGTTGGTTTACGCAAAAGCATAGTGCACAGTGCAAAACGACTCTTGGTTTACGCAAAAGGATAGTGCACAGTGCAAAACGACTGTTGGTTTACGCAAAATGATAGTGCACAGTGCAAAACGACTGCTGGTTTACGCCAAAGCATAGTGCACAGTGCAAAATGACTGTTGGTTTACGCAAAAGCATAGTGCACAGTGCAAAACGACTGCTGGTTTACGCAAAAGCATAGTGCACAGTGCAAAACGACTGCTGGTTTACGCCAAATCATAGTGCACAGTGCAAAACGACTGTTGGTTTACGCCAAAGCACAGCGCACAGTTCAAAACGACTGTTGGTTTACGCCAAAGCATAGGGCACAGTGCAAAATGACTGCTGGTTTACGCCAAAGCATGGTGCACAGTGCAAAACGACTGCTGGTTTACGCCAAATCATAGTGCACAGTGCAACACGACTGATGGTTTTCGCAAAAGCATAGTGCACAGTGCAAAACGACTGCTGGTTTACGCAAAAGCATAGTGCACAGTGCAAAACGACTCTTGGTTTACGCAAAAGCATAGTGCACAGTGCAAAACGACTCTTGGTTTACGCAAAAGCATAGTGCACAGTGCAAAACGACTGTTGGTTTACGCAAAAGCATAGTGCACAGTGCAAAACGACTGCTGGTTTACGCCAAAGCATGGTGCACAGTGCAAAATGACTGTTGGTTTACGCAAAAGCATAGTGCACAGTGCAAAACGACTGTTGGTTTACGCAAAAGCATAGTGCACAGTGCAAAACGACTGTTGGTTTACGCAAAAGCATAGTGCACAGTGCAAAACGACTGCTGGTTTACGCCAAAGCATGGTGCATAGTGCAAAACGACTGTTGGTTTACGCAAAAGCATAGTGCACAGTGCAAAACGACTGTTGGTTTACGCAAAAGCATAGTGCACAGTGCAAAACGACTGCTGGTTTACGCCAAAGCATAGTGCACAGTGCAAAATGACTGTTGGTTTACGCCAAAGCACAGCGCACAGTGCAAAACGACTGTTGGTTTACGCAAAAGCATAGTGCACAGTGCAACACGACTGTTGGTTTACGCAAAAGCATAGTGCACAGTGCAAAACGACTGCTGGTTTACGCCAAAGCATAGTGCACAGTGCAAAATGACTGTTGGTTTACACAAAAGCATAGTTCACAGTGCAAAACGACTGCTGGTTTACGCCAAATCATAGTGCACAGTGCAAAACGTCTGTTGGTTTACGCCAAAGCATGGTGCACAGTGCAAAACGACTGTTGGTTTACGCAAAAGCATAGGGCACAGTGCAAAATGACTGCTGGTTTACGCCAAAGCATGGTGCACAGTGCAAAACGACTGCTGGTTTACGCCAAATCATAGTGCACAGTGCAAAACGACTGTTGGTTTACGCCAAAGCACAGCGCACAGTGCAAAACGACTGTTGGTTTACGCAAAAGCATAGTGCACAGTGCAAAACGACTGTTGGTTTACGCAAAAGCATAGTGCACAGTACAAAACGACTCTTGGTTTACGCAAAAGCATAGTGCACAGTGCAAAACGACTGCTGGTTTACGCCAAAGCATAGTGCACAAAGCAAAATGACTATTGGTTTACGCAAAAGCATAGTGCACAGTGCAAAACGACTGCTGGTTTACGCCAAAGCATAGTGCACAGTGCAAAATGGCTGTTGGTTTACGCAAAAGCATAGTGCACAGTGCAAAACGACTGTTGTTTTACGCAAAAGCATAGTGCACAGTGCAAAACGACTGCTGGTTTACGCCAAAGCATGGTGCACAGTGCAAAACGACTCTTGGTTTACGCAAAAGCATAGTGCACAGTGCAAAACGACTGTTGGTTTACGCAAAAGCATAGTGCACAGTGCAAAACGACTGTTGGTTTACGCAAAAGCACAACGCACAGTGCAAAATGACTGTTGGTTTACGCAAAAGCATAGTGCACAGTGCAACACGACTCTTGGTTTACGCAAAAGCATAGTGCACAGTGCAAAACGACTGCTGGTTTACGCCAAAGCATGGTGCACAGTGCAAAATGACTGTTGGTTTACGCAAAAGCATAGTGCACAGTGCAAAACGACTGTTGGTTTACGCAAAAGCATAGTGCACAGTGCAAAACGACTGCTGGTTTACGCCAAAGCATGGTGCACAGTGCAAAACGACTGTTGGTTTACGCCAAAGCACAGCGCACAGTGCAAAAGACTTTTGGTTTACGCCAAAGCACAGCGCACAGTGCAAAACGACTGTTGGTTTACGCCAAAGCATAGTGCACAGTGCAAAATGACTGTTGGTTTACGCCAAAGCACAGCGCACAGTGCAAAAGACTTTTGGTTTACGCCAAAGCACAGCGCACAGTGCAAAACGACTGTTGGTTTACGCCAAAGCATAGTGCACAGTGCAACACGACTCTTGGTTTACGCAAAAGCATAGTGCACAGTGCAAAACGACTGCTGGTTTACGCCAAAGCATAGTGCACAGTGCAAAATGACTGTTGGTTTACGCAAAAGCATAGTGCACAGTGCAAAACGACTGCTGGTTTACGCCAAAGCATGGTGCACAGTGCAAAACGACTGTTGGTTTACGCCAAAGCATAGTGCACAGTGCAAAATGACTGTTGGTTTACGCCAAAGCACAGCGCACAGTGCAAAAGACTTTTGGTTTACGCCAAAGCACAGCGCACAGTGCAAAAGACTTTTGGTTTACGCCAAAGCACAGCGCACAGTGCAAAACGACTGTTGGTTTACGCCAAAGCATAGTGCACAGTGCAAAATGACTGTTGGTTTACGCCAAAGCACAGCGCACAGTGCAAAAGACTTTTGGTTTACGTAAAAGCACAGCGCACAGTGCAAAACGACTGTTGGTTTACGCCAAAGCATAGTGCACAGTGCAAAATGACTGTTGGTTTACGCCAAAGCACAGCGCACAGTGCAAAACGACTGTTGGTTTACGCAAAAGCACAGCGCACAGTGCAAAATGACTGTTGGTTTACGCAAAAGCATAGTGCACAGTGCAACACGACTGTTGGTTTTCGCAAAAGCATAGTGCACAGTGCAAAACGACTGCTGGTTTACGCAAAAGCATAGTGCACAGTGCAAAACGACTCTTGGTTTACGCAAAAGCATAGTGCACAGTGCAAAACGACTGCTGGTTTACGCCAAAGCATGGTGCACAGTGCAAAACGACTGTTGGTTTACGCAAAAGCATAGTGCACAGTGCAAAACGACTCTTGGTTTACGCAAAAGCATAGTGCACAGTGCAAAACGACTGTTGGTTTACGCAAAAGCATAGTGCACAGTGCAAAACGACTGTTGGTTTACGCAAAAGCACAGCGCACAGTGCAAAATGACTGTTGGTTTACGCAAAAGCATAGTGCACAGTGCAACACGACTCTTGGTTTACGCAAAAGCATAGTGCACAGTGCAAAACGACTGCTGGTTTACGCCAAAGCATGGTGCACAGTGCAAAATGACTGTTGGTTTACGCAAAAGCATAGTGCACAGTGCAAAACGACTGTTGGTTTACGCAAAAGCATAGTGCACAGTGCAAAACGACTGCTGGTTTACGCCAAAGCATGGTGCACAGTGCAAAACGACTGTTGGTTTACGCAAAAGCATAGTGCACAGTGCAAAACGACTCTTGGTTTACGCAAAAGCATAGTGCACAGTGCAAAACGACTGTTGGTTTACGCAAAAGCATAGTGCACAGTGCAAAACGACTGCTGGTTTACGCCAAAGCATAGTGCACAGTGCAAAATGACTGTTGGTTTACGCAAAAGCATAGTGCACAGTGCAAAACGACTGTTGGTTTACGCAAAAGCATAGTGCACAGTGCAAAACGACTGCTGGTTTACGCCAAAGCATGGTGCACATAGTGCAAAACGACTGTTGGTTTACGCAAAAGCACAGCGCACAGTGCAAAACGACTGTTGGTTTACGCAAAAGCATAGTGCACAGTGCAAAACGACTGCTGGTTTACGCCAAAGCATGGTGCATAGGGCAAAACGACTGTTGGTTTACGCAAAAGCATAGTGCACAGTGCAAAACGACTGCTGGTTTACGCCAAAGCATGGTGCACAGTGCAAAATGACTGTTGGTTTACGCAAAAGCATAGTGCACAGTGCAAAACGACTGATGGTTTACGCAAAAGTATAGTGCACAGTGCAACACGACTGTTGGTTTTCGCAAAAGCATAGTGCACAGTGCAAAACGACTGCTGGTTTACGCAAAAGCATAGTGCACAGTGCAAAACGACTGTTGGTTTACGCAAAAGCATAGTGCACAGTGCAAAACGACTGCTGGTTTACGCCAAAGCATGGTGCACAGTGCAAAATGACTGTTGGTTTACGCAAAAGCATAGTGCACAGTGCAAAACGACTGTTGGTTTACGCAAAAGCATAGTGCACAGTGCAAAACGACTGTTGGTTTACGCAAAAGCATAGTGCACAGTGCAAAACGACTCTTGGTTTACGCAAAAGCATAGTGCACAGTGCAAAACTACTCTTGGTTTACGCAAAAGCATAGTGCAGAGTGCAAAACGACTCTTGGTTTACGCAAAAGCATAGTGCACAGTGCAAAACGACTCTTGGTTTACGCAAAAGCATAGTGCACAGTGCAAAACGACTGCTGGTTTACGCCAAAGCATAGTGCACAGTGCAAAATGACTGTTGGTTTACGCCAAAGCATAGTGCACAGTGCAAAATGACTGTTGGTTTACGCAAAAGCATAGTGCACAGTGCAAAACGACTGTTGGTTTACGCAAAAGCATAGTGCACAGTGCAAAACGACTGCTGGTTTACGCCAAAGCATGGTGCACAGTGCAAAACGACTGTTGGTTTACGCAAAAGCATAGTGCACAGTGCAAAACGACTGCTGGTTTACGCCAAAGCATAGTGCACAGTGCAAAATGACTGTTGGTTTACGCCAAAGCACAGCGCACAGTGCAAAACGACTGTTGGTTTACGCCAAAGCACAGCGCACAGTGCAAAACGACTGTTGGTTTACGCAAAAGCATAGTGCACAGTGCAAAACGACTGCTGGTTTACGCCAAAGCATGGTGCATAGTGCAAAACGACTGTTGGTTTACGCAAAAGCATAGTGCACAGTGCAAAACGACTGTTGGTTTACGCAAAAGCATAGTGCACAGTAAAAAACGACTGCTGGTTTACGCCAAAGCATAGTGCACAGTGCAAAATGACTGTTGGTTTACGCCAAAGCACAGCGCACAGTGCAAAACGACTGTTGGTTTACGCAAAAGCATAGTGCACAGTGCAACACGACTGTTGGTTTACGCAAAAGCATAGTGCACAGTGCAAAACGACTGCTGGTTTACGCCAAAGCATAGTGCACAGTGCAAAATGACTGTTGGTTTACACAAAAGCATAGTTCACAGTGCAAAACGACTGCTGGTTTACGCCAAATCATAGTGCACAGTGCAAAACGTCTGTTGGTTTACGCCAAAGCATGGTGCACAGTGCAAAACGACTGTTGGTTTACGCAAAAGCATAGTGCACAGTGCAAAACGACTGCTGGTTTACGCCAAATCATAGTGCACAGTGCAAAACGACTGTTGGTTTACGCCAAAGCACAGCGCACAGTTCAAAACGACTGTTGGTTTACGCCAAAGCATAGGGCACAGTGCAAAATGACTGCTGGTTTACGCCAAAGCATGGTGCACAGTGCAAAACGACTGCTGGTTTACGCCAAATCATAGTGCACAGTGCAAAACGACTGTTGGTTTACGCCAAAGCACAGCGCACAGTGCAAAACGACTGTTGGTTTACGCAAAAGCATAGTGCACAGTGCAAAACGACTGTTGGTTTACGCAAAAGCATAGTGCACAGTACAAAACGACTCTTGGTTTACGCAAAAGCATAGTGCACAGTGCAAAACGACTGCTGGTTTACGCCAAAGCATAGTGCACAAAGCAAAATGACTGTTGGTTTACGCAAAAGCATAGTGCACAGTGCAAAACGACTCTTGGTTTACGCAAAAGCATAGTGCACAGTGCAAAATGACTGTTGGTTTACGCCAAAGCACAGCGCACAGTGCAAAACGACTGCTGGTTTACGCCAAAGCATGGTGCACAGTGCAAAATGACTGCTGGTTTACGCCAAAGCATGGTGCACAGTGCAAAACGACTGTTGGTTTACGCAAAAGCATAGTGCACAGTGCAAAATGACTGTTGGTTTACGCAAAAGCATAGTGCACAGTGCAAAACGACTGTTGGTTTACGCAAAAGCATAGTGCACAGTGCAAAACGACTGTTGGTTTACGCAAAAGCATAGTGCACAGTACAAAACGACTCTTGGTTTACGCAAAAGCATAGTGCACAGTGCAAAACGACTGTTGGTTTACGCAAAAGCATAGTGCACAGTGCAAAACGACTGTTGGTTTACGCAAAAGCATAGTGCACAGTGCAAAACGACTGTTGGTTTACGCAAAAGCATAGTGCACAGTGCAAAACGACTCTTGGTTTACGCAAAAGCATAGTGCACAGTGCAAAACGACTCTTGGTTTACGCAAAAGCATAGTGCACAGTGCAAAATGACTGTTGGTTTACGCCAAAGCACAGCGCACAGTGCAAAACGACTGCTGGTTTACGCCAAAGCGTGGTGCACAGTGCAAAATGACTGCTGGTTTACGCCAAAGCATGGTGCACAGTGCAAAACGACTGTTGGTTTACGCAAAAGCATAGTGCACAGTGCAAAATGACTGTTGGTTTACGCAAAAGCATAGTGCACAGTGCAAAACGACTCTTGGTTTACGCAAAAGCATAGTGCACAGTGCAAAATGACTGTTGGTTTACGCCAAAGCACAGCGCACAGTGCAAAACGACTGCTGGTTTACGCCAAAGCGTGGTGCACAGTGCAAAATGACTGCTGGTTTACGCCAAAGCATGGTGCACAGTGCAAAATGACTGTTGGTTTACGCAAAAGCATAGTGCACAGTGCAAAATGACTGTTGGTTTACGCCAAAGCACAGCGCACAGTGCAAAACGACTGCTGGTTTACGCCAAAGCGTGGTGCACAGTGCAAAATGACTGCTGGTTTACGCCAAAGCATGGTGCACAGTGCAAAACGACTGTTGGTTTACGCCAAAGCATGGTGCACAGTGCAAAACGACTGTTGGTTTACGCAAAAGCATAGTGCACAGTGCAAAATGACTGTTGGTTTACGCAAAAGCATAGTGCACAGTGCAAAACGACTGTTGGTTTACGCAAAAGCATAGTGCACAGTGCAAAACGACTGCTGGTTTACGCAAAAGCATAGTGCACAGTGCAAAACGACTGCTGGTTTACGCAAAAGCATAGTGCACAGTGCAAAACGACTGCTGGTTTACGCCAAAGCATGGTGCACAGTGCAAAACGACTGTTGGTTTACGCAAAAGCATAGTGCACAGTGCAAAACGACTCTTGGTTTACGCAAAAGCATAGTGCACAGTGCAAAACGACTGCTGGTTTACGCCAAAGCATAGTGCACAAAGCAAAATGACTGTTGGTTTACACCAAAGCATGGTGCACAGTGCAAAACGACTGTTGGTTTACGCAAAAGCATAGTGCACAGTGCAAAACGACTGCTGGTTTACGCCAAATCATAGTGCACAGTGCAAAACGACTGTTGGTTTACGCCAAAGCACAGCGCACAGTGCAAAACGACTGTTGGTTTACGCAAAAGCATAGTGCACAGTGCAAAACGACTGTTGGTTTACGCAAAAGCATAGTGCGCAGTGCAAAACGACTCTTGGTTTACGCAAAAGCATAGTGCACAGTGCAAAACGACTGCTGGTTTACGCCAAAGCATAGGGCACAGTGCAAAATGACTGCTGGTTTACGCCAAAGCATGGTGCACAGTGCAAAACGACTGTTGGTTTACGCAAAAGCATAGTGCACAGTGCAAAACGACTGCTGGTTTACGCCAAATCATAGTGCACAGTGCAAAACGACTGTTGGTTTACGCCAAAGCACAGCGCACAGTGCAAAACGACTGTTGGTTTACGCCAAAGCATAGGGCACAGTGCAAAATGACTGCTGGTTTACGCCAAAGCATGGTGCACAGTGCAAAACGACTGTTGGTTTACGCAAAAGCATAGTGCACAGTGCAAAACGACTGCTGGTTTACGCCAAATCATAGTGCACAGTGCAAAACGACTGTTGGTTTACGCCAAAGCACAGCGCACAGTGCAAAACGACTGTTGGTTTACGCAAAAGCATAGTGCACAGTGCAAAACGACTGTTGGTTTACGCAAAAGCATAGTGCGCAGTGCAAAACGACTCTTGGTTTACGCAAAAGCATAGTGCACAGTGCAAAACGACTGCTGGTTTACGCCAAAGCATAGTGCACAAAGCAAAATGACTGTTGGTTTACGCAAAAGCATAGTGCACAGTGCAAAACGACTCTTGGTTTACGCAAAAGTATAGTGCACAGTGCAAAACTACTGCTGGTTTACGCCAAAGCATGGTGCACAGTGCAAAACGACTGTTGGTTTACGCAAAAGCATAGTGCACAGTGCAAAACGACTGCTGGTTTACGCCAAAGCATAGTGCACAGTGCAAAATGACTGTTGGTTTACGCAAAAGCATAGTGCACAGTGCAAAACGACTGTTGGTTTACGCAAAAGCATAGTGCACAGTGCAAAACGACTGCTATTTTACGCAAAAGCATAGTGCACAGTGCAAAACGACTGCTGGTTTACGCCAAAGTATAGTGCACAGTGCAAAACGACTGCTGGTTTACGTCAAAGCATGGTGCACAGTGCAAAACGACTGTTGGTTTACGCAAAAGCATAGTGCACAGTGCAAAACGACTGCTGGTTTACGCCAAATCATAGTGCACAGTGCAAAACGACTGTTGGTTTACGCCATAGCACAGCGCACAGTGCAAAACGACTGTTGGTTTACGCAAAAGCATAGTGCACAGTGCAAAACGACTGTTGGTTTACGCAAAAGCATAGTGCGCAGTGCAAAACGACTCTTGGTTTACGCAAAAGCATAGTGCACAGTGCAAAACGACTGCTGGTTTACGCCAAATCATAGTGCACAGTGCAAAACGACTGTTGGTTTACGCCAAAGCACAGCGCACAGTGCAAAACGACTGTTGGTTTACGCAAAAGCATAGTGCACAGTGCAAAACGACTGTTGGTTTACGCAAAAGCATAGTGCGCAGTGCAAAACGACTCTTGGTTTACGCAAAAGCATAGTGCACAGTGCAAAACGACTGCTGGTTTACGCCAAAGCATAGTGCACAAAGCAAAATGACTGTTGGTTTACGCCAAAGCATGGTGCACAGTGCAAAACGACTGTTGGTTTACGCAAAAGCATAGTGCACAGTGCAAAACGACTGCTGGTTTACGCCAAATCATAGTGCACAGTGCAAAACGACTGTTGGTTTACGCCAACGCACAGCGCACAGTGCAAAACGACTGTTGGTTTACGCAAAAGCATAGTGCACAGTGCAAAACGACTGTTGGTTTACGCAAAAGCATAGTGCGCAGTGCAAAACGACTCTTGGTTTACGCAAAAGCATAGTGCACAGTGCAAAACGACTGCTGGTTTACGCCAAAGCATAGGGCACAGTGCAAAATGACTGCTGGTTTACGCCAAAGCATGGTGCACAGTGCAAAACGACTGTTGGTTTACGCAAAAGCATAGTGCACAGTGCAAAACGACTGCTGGTTTACGCCAAATCATAGTGCACAGTGCAAAACGACTGTTGGTTTACGCCAAAGCACAGCGCACAGTGCAAAACGACTGTTGGTTTACGCAAAAGCATAGTGCACAGTGCAAAACGACTGTTGGTTTACGCCAAAGCACAGCGCACAGTGCAAAACGACTGTTGGTTTACGCCAAAGCATAGGGCACAGTGCAAAACGACTCTTGGTTTACGCAAAAGTATAGTGCACAGTGCAAAACGACTGCTGGTTTACGCCAAAGCATGGTGCACAGTGCAAAACGACTGTTGGTTTACGCAAAAGCATAGTGCACAGTGCAAAACGACTGCTGGTTTACGCCAAATCATAGTGCACAGTGCAAAACGACTGTTGGTTTACGCCAAAGCACAGCGCACAGTGCAAAACGACTGTTGGTTTACGCAAAAGCATAGTGCACAGTGCAAAACGACTGTTGGTTTACGCCAAAGCACAGCGCACAGTGCAAAACGACTGTTGGTTTACGCCAAAGCATAGGGCACAGTGCAAAATGACTGCTGGTTTACGCCAAAGCATAGTGCATAGTGCAAAATGACTGTTGGTTTACGCCAAAGCACAGCGCACAGTGCAAAACGACTGCTGGTTTACGCCAAAGCATGGTGCACAGTGCAAAATGACTGCTGGTTTACGCCAAAGCATGGTGCACAGTGCAAAACGACTGTTGGTTTACGCAAAAGCATAGTGCACAGTGCAAAACGACTGCTGGTTTACGCCAAAGCATAGTGCACAGTGCAAAATGACTGTTGGTTTACGCAAAAGCATAGTGCACAGTGCAAAACGACTGTTGGTTTACGCAAAAGCATAGTGCACAGTGCAAAACGACTGCTATTTTACGCAAAAGCATAGTGCACAGTGCAAAACGACTGCTGGTTTACGCCAAAGTATAGTGCACAGTGCAAAACGACTGCTGGTTTACGTCAAAGCATGGTGGACAGTGCAAAACAACTGTTGGTTTACGCAAAAGCATAGTGCAAAACGACGCTTGGTTTACGATAAAGCACAGTGCACAGTGCAAAACGACTGTTGGTTTACGCAAAAGCATAGTGCACAGTGCAAAACGACTGCTGGTTTACGCCAAAGCATAGTGCACAGTGCAAAATGACTGTTGGTTTACGCCAAAGCACAGCGCACAGTGCAAAACGACTGCTGGTTTACGCCAAAGCATGGTGCACAGTGCAAAACGACTGTTGGTTTACGCAAAAGCATAGTGCAAAACGACGCTTGGTTTACGATAAAGCACAGTGCACAGTGCAAAACGACTGTTGGTTTACGCCAAAGCATAGTGCACAGTGCAAAACGACTGTTGGTTTACTCAAAAGCATAGTGCACAGTGTAAAACGACTGCTGGTTTACGCAAAAGCATAGTGCACAGTGCAAAACGACTGTTGGTTTACGCAAAAGCATAGTGCACAGTGCAAAACGACTGCTGGTTTACGCAACAGCATAGTGCACAGTGCAAAACGACTCTTGGTTTACGCAAAAGCATAGTGCACAGTGCAAAACGACTCTTGGTTTACGCAAAAGCATAGTGCACAGTGCAAAACGACTGCTGGTTTACGCGAAATCATAGTGCACAGTGCAAAACGACTGTTGGTTTACGCCAAAGCATGGTGCACAGTGCAAAACGACTGTTGGTTTACGCAAAAGCATAGTGCACAGTGCAAAACGACTGCTGGTTTACGCCAAATCATAGTGCACAGTGCAAAACGACTGTTGGTTTACGCCAAAGCACAGCGCACACTGCAAAACGACTGTTGGTTTACGCAAAAGCATAGTGCACAGTGCAAAACGACTGTTGGTTTACGCAAAAGCATAGTGCACAGTGCAAAACGACTGCTGGTTTACGCAACAGCATAGTGCACAGTGCAAAACGACTGCTGGTTACGCAAAAGCATAGTGCACAGTGCAAAACGACTCTTGGTTTACGCAAAAGCATAGTGCACAGTGCAAAACGACTGCTGGTTTACGCCAAAGCATGGTGCACAGTGCAAAACGACTGTTGGTTTACGCAAAAGCATAGTGCACAGTGCAAAACGACTGCTGGTTTACGCCAAAGCATAGTGCACAGTGCAAAATGACTGTTGGTTTACGCCAAAGCACAGCGCACAGTGCAAAACGACTGTTGGTTTACGCAAAAGCACAGCGCACAGTGCAAAACGACTGTTGGTTTACGCAAAAGCATAGTGCACAGTGCAAAACGACTGCTGGTTTACGCCAAAGCATGGTGCATAGTGCAAAACGACTGTTGGTTTACGCAAAAGCATAGTGCACAGTGCAAAACGACTGTTGGTTTACGCAGAAGCATAGTGCACAGTGCAACACGACTGTTGGTTTACGCAAAAGCATAGTGCACAGTGCAAAACGACTGCTGGTTTACGCCAAAGCATAGTGCACAGTGCAAAACGACTCTTGGTTTACGCAAAAGCATAGAGCACAGTGCAAAACGACTGTTGGTTTACGCAAAAGCATAGTGCACAGTGCAACACGACTGTTGGTTTATGCAAAAGCATAGTGCACAGTGCAAAACGACTGCTGGTTTACGCCAAAGCATAGTGCACAGTGCAAAATGACTGTTGGTTTACGCCAAAGCACAGCGCACAGTGCAAAACGACTATTGGTTTTCGCAAAAGCATAGTGCACAGTGCAAAACGACTGCTGGTTTACGCCAAAGCATAGTGCACAGTGCAAAATGACTGTTGGTTTACGCAAAAGCATAGTGCACAGTGCAAAACGACTGCTGGTTTACGCCAAAGCATGGTGCACAGTGCAAAACGACTCTTGGTTTACGCAAAAGCATAGTGCACAGTGCAAAACGACTGCTGGTTTACGCAAAAGCATAGTGCACAGTGCAAAACGACTGCTGGTTTACGCCAAAGCATGGTGCACAGTGCAAAACGACTGTTGGTTTACGCAAAAGCATAGTGCACAGTGCAAAACGACTGCTGGTTTACGCAAAAGCATAGAGCACAGTGCAAAACGACTGCTGGCTTACGCCAAAGCATAGTGCACAGTGCAAAATGACTGTTGGTTTACGCCAAAGCACAGCGCACAGTGCAAAACGACTGTTGGTTTACGCAAAAGCATAGTGCACAGTGCAACACGACTGTTGGTTTACGCAAAAGCATAGTGCACAGTGCAAAACGACTGCTGGTTTACGCCAAAGCATAGTGCACAGTGCAAAATGACTGTTGGTTTACGCAAAAGCATAGTGCACAGTGCAAAACGACTGCTGGTTTACGCCAAAGCATGGTGCACAGTGCAAAACGACTGTTGGTTTACGCAAAAGTATAGTGCACAGTGCAAAACGACTGCTGGCTTACGCCAAAGCATAGTGCACAGTGCAAAATGACTGTTGGTTTACGCAAAAGCATAGTGCACAGTGCAAAACGACTGCTGGTTTACGCAAAAGCATAGTGCACAGTGCAAAACGACTGCTGGTTTACGCCAAAGCATAGTGCACAGTGCAAAACGACTGCTGGTTTACGCCAAAGCATGGTGCACAGTGCAAAACGACTGTTGGTTTACGCAAAAGCATAGTGCACAGTGCAAAACGACTGCTGGTTTACGCCAAAGCATAGTGCACAGTGCAAAATGACTGTTGGTTTACGCCAAAGCACAGCGCACAGTGCAAAACGACTGTTGGTTTACGCAAAATCATAGTGCACAGTGCAAAACGACTGTTGGTTTACTCAAAAGCATAGTGCACAGTGTAAAACGACTGCTGGTTTACGCAAAAGCATAGTGCACAGTGCAAAATGACTGCTGGTTTACGCCAAAGCATAGTGCACAGTGCAAAATGACTGCTGGTTTACGCCAAAGCATAGTGCACAGTGCAAAACGACTGTTGGTTTACTCAAAAGCATAGTGCACAGTCCAAAACGACTCTTGGTTTACGCAAAAGCATAGTGCACAGTGCAAAACGACTGTTGGTTTACGCCAAAGCATAGTGCACAGTGCAAAACGACTGTTGGTTTACTCAAAAGCATAGTGCACAGTCCAAAACGACTTTTGGTTTACGCCAAATCATAGTGCACAGTGCAAAACGACTGTTGGTTTACTCAAAAGCATAGTGCACAGTGTAAAACGACTGCTGGTTTACGCAAAAGCATAGTGCACAGTGCAAAACGACTGTTGGTTTACGCAAAAGCATAGTGCACAGTGCAAAACGACTGCTGGTTTACGCAACAGCATAGTGCACAGTGCAAAACGACTCTCGGTTTACGCAAAAGCATAGTGCACAGTGCAAAACGACTCTTGGTTTACGCAAAAGCATAGTGCACAGTGCAAAACGACTGCTGGTTTACGCGAAATCATAGTGCACAGTGCAAAACGACTGTTGGTTTACGCCAAAGCACAGCGCACAGTGCAAAACGACTGTTGGTTTACGCCAAAGCATAGTGCACAGTGCAAAATGACTGCTGGTTTACGCCAAAGCATGGTGCACAGTGCAAAACGACTGTTGGTTTACGCAAAAGCATAGTGCACAGTGCAAAACGACTGCTGGTTTACGCCAAATCATAGTGCACAGTGCAAAACGACTGTTGGTTTACGCAAAAGCATAGTGCACAGTGCAAAACGACTGCTGGTTTACGCCAAAGCATGGTGCACAGTGCAAAACGACTGTTGGTTTACGCAAAAGCATAGTGCACAGTGCAAAACGACTGCTGGTTTACGCCAAAGCATGGTGCACAGTGCAAAATGACTGTGCACAGTGCAAAACGACTGCTGGTTTACGCAAAAGCATAGTGCACAGTGCAAAACGACTGCTGGTTTACGCCAAAGCATAGTGCACAGTGCAAAACGACTGCTGGTTTACGCCAAAGCATGGTGCACAGTGCAAAACGACTGTTGGTTTACGCAAAAGCATAGTGCACAGTGCAAAACGACTGCTGGTTTACGCCAAAGCATAGTGCACAGTGCAAAATGACTGTTGGTTTACGCCAAAGCACAGCGCACAGTGCAAAACGACTGTTGGTTTACGCAAAATCATAGTGCACAGTGCAAAACGACTGTTGGTTTACTCAAAAGCATAGTGCACAGTGTAAAACGACTGCTGGTTTACGCAAAAGCATAGTGCACAGTGCAAAATGACTGCTGGTTTTCGCCAAAGCATAGTGCACAGTGCAAAATGACTGCTGGTTTACGCCAAAGCATAGTGCACAGTGCAAAACGACTGTTGGTTTACGCAAAAGCATAGTGCACAGTGCAAAATGACTGCTGGTTTACGCCAAAGCATAGTGCACAGTGCAAAATGACTGCTGGTTTACGCCAAAGCATAGTGCACAGTGCAAAATGACTGCTGGTTTACGCCAAAGCATAGTGCACAGTGCAAAATGACTGCTGGTTTACGCCAAAGCACAGCGCACAGTGCAAAACGACTGCTGGTTTACGCCAAAGCATAGTGCACAGTGCAAAATGACTGCTGGTTTACGCCAAAGCATAGTGCACAGTGCAAAACGACTGCTGGTTTACGCCAAAGCATAGTGCACAGTGCAAAACGACTGTTGGTTTACGCCAAAGCATAGTGCACAGTGCAAAACGACTGTTGGTTTACTCAAAAGCATAGTGCACAGTCCAAAACGACTTTTGGTTTACGCCAAATCATAGTGCACAGTGCACAGTGCAAAACGACTGTTGGTTTACTCAAAAGCATAGTGCACAGTGTAAAACGACTGCTGGTTTACGCAAAAGCATAGTGCACAGTGCAAAACGACTGTTGGTTTACGCCAAAGCATAGTGCACAGTGCAAAACGACTGTTGGTTTACTCAAAAGCATAGTGCACAGTCCAAAACGACTTTTGGTTTACGCCAAATCATAGTGCACAGTGCACAGTGCAAAACGACTGTTGGTTTACTCAAAAGCATAGTGCACAGTGTAAAACGACTGCTGGTTTACGCAAAAGCATAGTGCACAGTGCAAAACGACTGTTGGTTTACGCAAAAGCATAGTGCACAGTGCAAAACGACTCTTGGTTTACGCAAAAGCATAGTGCACAGTGCAAAACGACTGCTGGTTTACGCGAAATCATAGTGCACAGTGCAAAACGACTGTTGGTTTACGCCAAAGCACAGCGCACAGTGCAAAACGACTGTTGGTTTACGCCAAAGCATAGTGCACAGTGCAAAATGACTGCTGGTTTACGCCAAAGCATGGTGCACAGTGCAAAACGACTGTTGGTTTACGCAAAAGCATAGTGCACAGTGCAAAACGACTGCTGGTTTACGCCAAATCATAGTGCACAGTGCAAAACGACTGTTGGTTTACGCCAAAGCACAGCGCACACTGCAAAACGACTGTTGGTTTACGCAAAAGCATAGTGCACAGTGCAAAACGACTGTTGGTTTACGCAAAAGCATAGTGCACAGTGCAAAACGACTCTTGGATTACGCAAAAGCATAGTGCACAGTGCAAAACGACTGCTGGTTTACGCCAAAGCATGGTGCACAGTGCAAAACGACTGTTGGTTTACGCAAAAGCATAGTGCACAGTGCAAAACGACTGCTGGTTTACGCCAAAGCATGGTGCACAGTGCAAAATGACTGTTGGTTTACGCAAAAGCATAGTGCACAGTGCAAAACGACTGTTGGTTTACGCAAAAGCATAGTGCACAGTGCAGAACGACTGCTGGTTTACGCCAAAGCATAGTGCACAGTGCAAAACGACTGTTGGTTTACGCAAAAGCATAGTGCACAGTGCAAAACGACTCTTGGATTACGCAAAAGCATAGTGCACAGTGCAAAACGACTGCTGGTTTACGCCAAAGCATGGTGCACAGTGCAAAACGACTGTTGGTTTACGCAAAAGCATAGTGCACAGTGCAAAACGACTGCTGGTTTACGCCAAAGCATGGTGCACAGTGCAAAATGACTGTTGGTTTACGCAAAAGCATAGTGCACAGTGCAAAACGACTGTTGGTTTACGCAAAAGCATAGTGCACAGTGCAAAACGACTGCTGGTTTACGCCAAAGCATGGTGCACAGTGCAAAACGACTGTTGGTTTACGCAAAAGCATAGTGCACAGTGCAAAACGACTGCTGGTTTACGCCAAAGCATAGTGCACAGTGCAAAATGACTGTTGGTTTATGCCAAAGCACAGCGCACAGTGCAAAACGACTGTTGGTTTACGCAAAAGCACAGCGCACAGTGCAAAACGACTGTTGGTTTACGCAAAAGCATAGTGCACAGTGCAAAACGACTGCTGGTTTACGCCAAAGCATGGTGCATAGTGCAAAACGACTGTTGGTTTACGCAAAAGCATAGTGCACAGTGCAAAACGACTGTTGGTTTACGCAAAAGCATAGTGCACAGTGCAACACGACTGTTGGTTTACGCAAAAGCATAGTGCACAGTGCAAAACGACTGCTGGTTTACGCCAAAGCATAGTGCACAGTGCAAAATGACTGTTGGTTTACGCCAAAGCACAGCGCACAGTGCAAAACGACTGTTGGTTTACGCAAAAGCATAGTGCACAGTGCAACACGACTGTTGGTTTACGCAAAAGCATAGTGCACAGTGCAAAACGACTGCTGGTTTACGCCAAAGCATAGTGCACAGTGCAAAATGACTGTTGGTTTACGCCAAAGCACAGCGCACAGTGCAAAACGACTGTTGGTTTACGCAAAAGCATAGTGCACAGTGCAACACGACTGTTGGTTTACGCAAAAGCATAGTGCACAGTGCAAAACGACTGCTGGTTTACGCAAAAGCATAGTGCACAGTGCAAAACGACTGCTGTTTTACGCAAAAGCATAGTGCACAGTGAAAAACGACTCTTGGTTTACGCAAAAGCATAGTGCACAGTGCAAAACGACTGTTGGTTTACGCAAAAGCATAGTGCACAGTGCAAAATGACTGTTGGTTTACGCCAAAGCACAGCGCACAGTGCAAAACGACTGCTGGTTTACGCCAAAGCATGGTGCACAGTGCAAAATGACTGCTGGTTTACGCCAAAGCATGGTGCACAGTGCAAAACGACTGTTGGTTTACGCAAAAGCATAGTGCACAGTGCAAAACGACTGCTGGTTTACGCCAAAGCATAGTGCACAGTGCAAAATGACTGTTGGTTTACGCAAAAGCATAGTGCACAGTGCAAAACGACTGTTGGTTTACGCAAAAGCATAGTGCACAGTGCAAAACGACTGCTGGTTTACGCCAAAGCATAGTGCACAGTGCAAAATGACTGTTGGTTTACGCCAAAGCACAGCGCACAGTGCAAAACGACTGTTGGTTTACGCAAAAGCATAGTGCACAGTGCAAAATGACTGTTGGTTTACGCCAAAGCACAGCGCATAGTGCAAAACGACTGTTGGTTTACGCAAAAGCATAGTGCACAGTGCAAAACGACTGTTGGTTTACGCAAAAGCATAGTGCACAGTGCAACACGACTGCTGGTTTACGCCAAAGCATAGTGCACAGTGCAAAATGACTGTTGGTTTACGCCAGCAGTCGTTTTGCACTGTGCACTATGCTTTGGCGTAAACCAGCAGTCGTTTTGCACTGTGCACAATGCTTTGGCGTAAACCAACAGTCGTTTTGCACTGTGCACCATGCTTTGGCGTAAACGAGCAGTCGTTTTGCACTGTGCACTATGCTTTTGCGTAAACCAGCAGTCGTTTTGCACTGTGCACTATGCTTTTGCGTAAACCAACAGTCGTTTAGCACTGTGCGCTGTGCTTTGGCGTAAACCAACAGTCGTTTTGCACTGTGCACTATGATTTGGCGTAAACCAGCAGTCGTTTTGCACTGTGCACTATGCTTTTGCGTAAACCAACAGTCGTTTTGCACTGTGCACCATGCTTTGGCGTAAACCAGCAGTCGTTTTGCACTGTGCACTATGCTTTTGCGTAAACCAACAGTCGTTTTGCACTGTGCGCTGTGCTTTGGCGTAAACCAACAGTCGTTTTGCACTGCGCACTATGCTTTTGCGTAAACCAACAGTCGTTTTGCACTGTGCACCATGCTTTGGCGTAAACGAGCAGTCGTTTTGCACTGTGCACCATGCTTTGGCGTAAACGAGCAGTCGTTTTGCACTGTGCACTATGCTTTGGCGTAAACCAGCAGTCGTTTTGCACTGTGCACTATGCTTTGGCGTAAACCAGCAGTCGTTTTGCACTGTGCACTATGCTTTTGCGTAAACCAGCAGTCGTTTTGCACTGTGCACTATGCTTTTGCGTAAACCAACAGTCGTTTTGCACTGTGCACCATGCTTTGGCGTAAACGAGCAGTCGTTTTGCACTGTGCACTATGCTTTGGCGTAAACCAGCAGTCGTTTTGCACTGTGCACTATGCTTTGGCGTAAACCAGCAGTCGTTTTGCACTGTGCACTATGCTTTTGCGTAAACCAAGAGTCGTTTTGCACTGTGCACTATGCTTTTGCGTAAACCAAGAGTCGTTTTGCACTGTGCACTATGCTTTTGCGTAAACCAACAGTCGTTTTGCACTGTGCACTATGCTTTGGCGTAAACCAACAGTTGTTTGGCACTGTGCACTATGATTTGGCGTAAACCAACAGTCGTTTTGCACTGTGCACCATGCTTTGGCGTAAACCAGCAGTCGTTTTGCACTGTGCACTATGCTTTTGCGTAAACCAACCGTCATTTTGCACTGTGCACTATGCTTTAACGTAAACCAGCAGTCGTTTTGCACTGTGCACTATGCTTTTGCGTAAACCAACAGTCGTTTTGCACTGTGCGCTGTGCTTTTGCGTAAACCAACAGTCGTTTTGCACTGTGCACTGTGCTTTTGCGTAAACCAACAGTCGTTTTGCACTGTGCACCATGCTTTGGCGTAAACCAGCAGTCGTTTTGCACTGTGCACTATGCTTTAGCGTAAACCAGCAGTCGTTTTGCACTGTGCACTATGCTTTTGCGTAAACCAGCAGTCGTTTTGCACTGTGCACTATGCTTTGGCGTAAACCAGCAGTCGTTTTGCACTGTGCGCTGTGCTTTGGCGTAAACCAACAGTCGCTTTGCACTGTGCACCATGCTTTGGCGTAAACCAGCAGTCGTTTTGCACTGTGCACTGTGCTTTGGCGTAAACCAACAGTCGTTTTGCACTGTGCACCATGCTTTGGCGTAAACCAGCAGTTGTTTTGCACTGTGCACTATGCTTTGGCGTAAACCAACAGTCATTTTGCACTGTGCGCTGTGCTTTGGCGTAAACCAACAGTCGTTTTGCACTGTGCACCATGCTTTGGCGTAAACCAGCAGTCGTTTTGCACTGTGCACTATGCTTTGGCGTAAACCAGCAGTCGTTTTGCACTGTGCACAATGCTTTGGCGTAAACCAACAGTCGTTTTGCACTGTGCACTATGCTTTTGCGTAAACCAACAGTCGTTCTGCACTGTGCACCATGCTTTGGCGTAAACGAGCAGTCGTTTTGCACTGTGCACTATGCTTTGGCGTAAACCAACAGTCATTTTACACTGTGCACTATGCTTTGGCGTAAACCAGCAGTCGTTTTGCACTGTGCGCTGTGCTTTGGCGTAAACCAAGAGTCGTTTTGCACTGTGCACCATGCTTTGGCGTAAACCAGCAGTCGTTTTGCACTGTGCACTATGCTTTGGCGTAAACCAGCAGTCGTTTTGCACTGTGCACTATGCTTTTGCGTAAACCAACAGTCGTTTTGCACTGTGCACCATGCTTTGGCGTAAACCAGCAGTCGTTTTGCACTGTGCACTATGCTTTTGCGTAAACCAACAGTTGTTTTGCACTGTGCACTATGCTTTTGCGTAAACCAACAGTCGGTTTGCACTGTGCACCATGCTTTGTCGTAAACGAGCAGTCGTTTTGCACTGTGCACCATGCTTTGGCGTAAACCAGCAGTCGTTTTGCACTGTGCACTATGCTTTTGCGTAAACCAGCAGTCGTTTTGCACTGTGCACTATGCTTTGGCGTAAACCAACAGTCGTTTTGCACTGTGCACTATGCTTTTGCGTAAACCAACAGTCGTTTTGTACTGCGCACCATGCTTTGGCGTAAACCAGCAGTCGTTTTGCACTGTGCACTATGCTTTGGCGTAAACCAGCAGTCGTTTTGCACTGTGCACTATGCTTTTGCGTAAACCAGCAGTCGTTTTGCACTGTGCACTATGCTTTGGCGTAAACCAGCAGCCGTTTTGCACTGTGCGCTGTGCTTTGGCGTAAACCAACAGTCGCTTTGCACTGTGCACCATGCTTTGGCGTAAACCAGCAGTCGTTTTGCACTGTGCACTGTGCTTTGGCGTAAACCAACAGTCGTTTTGCACTGTGCACCATGCTTTGGCGTAAACCAGCAGTCGTTTTGCACTGTGCACTATGCTTTGGCGTAAACCAACAGTCATTTTGCACTGTGCGCTGTGCTTTGGCGTAAACCAACAGTCGTTTTGCACTGTGCACCATGCTTTGGCGTAAACCAGCAGTCGTTTTGCACTGTGCACTATGCTTTGGCGTAAACCAGCAGTCGTTTTGCACTGTGCACAATGCTTTGGCGTAAACCAACAGTCGTTTTGCACTGTGCACTATGCTTTTGCGTAAACCAACAGTCGTTCTGCACTGTGCACCATGCTTTGGCGTAAACGAGCAGTCGTTTTGCACTGTGCACTATGCTTTGGCGTAAACCAACAGTCATTTTACACTGTGCACTATGCTTTGGCGTAAACCAGCAGTCGTTTTGCACTGTGCGCTGTGCTTTGGCGTAAACCAACAGTCGTTTTGCACTGTGCACCATGCTTTGGCGTAAACCAGCAGTCGTTTTGCACTGTGCACTATGCTTTGGCGTAAACCAGCAGTCGTTTTGCACTGTGCACTATGCTTTTGCGTAAACCAACAGTCGTTTTGCACTGTGCACCATGCTTTGGCGTAAACCAGCAGTCGTTTTGCACTGTGCACTATGCTTTTGCGTAAACCAACAGTTGTTTTGCACTGTGCACTATGCTTTTGCGTAAACCAACAGTCGGTTTGCACTGTGCACCATGCTTTGTCGTAAACGAGCAGTCGTTTTGCACTGTGCACCATGCTTTGGCGTAAACCAGCAGTCGTTTTGCACTGTGCACTATGCTTTGGCGTAAACCAGCAGTCGTTTTGCACTGTGCACTATGCTTTGGCGTAAACCAACAGTCGTTTTGCACTGTGCACTATGCTTTTGCGTAAACCAACAGTCGTTTTGTACTGCGCACCATGCTTTGGCGTAAACCAGCAGTCGTTTTGCACTGTGCACTATGCTTTGGCGTAAACCAGCAGTCGTTTTGCACTGTGCACTATGCTTTTGCGTAAACCAACAGTCGTTTTGCACTGTGCACCATGCTTTGGCGTAAACGAGCAGTCGTTTTGCACTGCGCACTATGCTTTGGCGTAAACCAGCAGTCGTTTTGCACTGTGCACTATGCTTTTGCGTAAACCAACAGTCGTTTTGCACTGTGCGTTGTGCTTTGTCGTAAACCAACAGTCGTTTTGCACTGTGCACCATGCTTTGGCGTAAACCAGCAATCGTTTTGCACTGTGCACTATGCTTTGGCGTAAACCAGCAGTCGTTTTGCACTGTGCACTGTGCTTTGGCGTAAACCAACAGTCGTTTTGCACTGTGCACTATGCTTTTGCGTAAACCAGCAGTCGTTTTGCACTGTGCACTATGCTTTGGCGTAAACCAGCAGTCGTTTTGCACTGTGCACTATGCTTTTGCGTAAACCAACAGTCGTTTTGCACTGTGCACCATGCTTTGGCGTAAACGAGCAGTCGTTTTGCACTGTGCACTATGCTTTGGCGTAAACCAACAGTCGTTTTGCACTGTGCACTATGCTTTTGCGTAAACCAACAGTCGTTTAGCACTGTGCGCTGTGCTTTGGCGTAAACCAACAGTCGTTTTGCACTGTGCACCATGCTTTGGCGTAAACCAGCAGTCGTTTTGCACTGTGCACTATGCTTTAGCGTAAACCAGCAGTCGTTTTGCACTGTGCACTATGCTTTTGCGTAAACCAGCAGTCGTTTTGCACTGTGCACTATGCTTTGGCGTAAACCAGCAGTCGTTTTGCACTGTGCGCTGTGCTTTGGCGTAAACCAACAGTCGCTTTGCACTGTGCACCATGCTTTGGCGTAAACCAGCAGTCGTTTTGCACTGTGCACTGTGCTTTGGCGTAAACCAACAGTCGTTTTGCACTGTGCACCATGCTTTGGCGTAAACCAGCAGTCGTTTTGCACTGTGCACTATGCTTTGGCGTAAACCAACAGTCATTTTGCACTGTGCGCTGTGCTTTGGCGTAAACCAACAGTCGTTTTGCACTGTGCACCATGCTTTGGCGTAAACCAGCAGTCGTTTTGCACTGTGCACTATGCTTTGGCGTAAACCAGCAGTCGTTTTGCACTGTGCACAATGCTTTGGCGTAAACCAACAGTCGTTTTGCACTGTGCACTATGCTTTTGCGTAAACCAACAGTCGTTCTGCACTGTGCACCATGCTTTGGCGTAAACGAGCAGTCGTTTTGCACTGTGCACTATGCTTTGGCGTAAACCAACAGTCATTTTACACTGTGCACTATGCTTTGGCGTAAACCAGCAGTCGTTTTGCACTGTGCGCTGTGCTTTGGCGTAAACCAAGAGTCGTTTTGCACTGTGCACCATGCTTTGGCGTAAACCAGCAGTCGTTTTGCACTGTGCACTATGCTTTGGCGTAAACCAGCAGTCGTTTTGCACTGTGCACTATGCTTTTGCGTAAACCAACAGTCGTTTTGCACTGTGCACCATGCTTTGGCGTAAACCAGCAGTCGTTTTGCACTGTGCACTATGCTTTTGCGTAAACCAACAGTTGTTTTGCACTGTGCACTATGCTTTTGCGTAAACCAACAGTCGGTTTGCACTGTGCACCATGCTTTGTCGTAAACGAGCAGTCGTTTTGCACTGTGCACCATGCTTTGGCGTAAACCAGCAGTCGTTTTGCACTGTGCACTATGCTTTTGCGTAAACCAGCAGTCGTTTTGCACTGTGCACTATGCTTTGGCGTAAACCAACAGTCGTTTTGCACTGTGCACTATGCTTTTGCGTAAACCAACAGTCGTTTTGTACTGCGCACCATGCTTTGGCGTAAACCAGCAGTCGTTTTGCACTGTGCACTATGCTTTGGCGTAAACCAGCAGTCGTTTTGCACTGTGCACTATGCTTTTGCGTAAACCAGCAGTCGTTTTGCACTGTGCACTATGCTTTGGCGTAAACCAGCAGTCGTTTTGCACTGTGCGCTGTGCTTTGGCGTAAACCAACAGTCGCTTTGCACTGTGCACCATGCTTTGGCGTAAACCAGCAGTCGTTTTGCACTGTGCACTGTGCTTTGGCGTAAACCAACAGTCGTTTTGCACTGTGCACCATGCTTTGGCGTAAACCAGCAGTCGTTTTGCACTGTGCACTATGCTTTGGCGTAAACCAACAGTCATTTTGCACTGTGCGCTGTGCTTTGGCGTAAACCAACAGTCGTTTTGCACTGTGCACCATGCTTTGGCGTAAACCAGCAGTCGTTTTGCACTGTGCACTATGCTTTGGCGTAAACCAGCAGTCGTTTTGCACTGCGCACAATGCTTTGGCGTAAACCAACAGTCGTTTTGCACTGTGCACTATGCTTTTGCGTAAACCAACAGTCGTTCTGCACTGTGCACCATGCTTTGGCGTAAACGAGCAGTCGTTTTGCACTGTGCACTATGCTTTGGCGTAAACCAACAGTCATTTTACACTGTGCACTATGCTTTGGCGTAAACCAGCAGTCGTTTTGCACTGTGCGCTGTGCTTTGGCGTAAACCAACAGTCGTTTTGCACTGTGCACCATGCTTTGGCGTAAACCAGCAGTCGTTTTGCACTGTGCACTATGCTTTGGCGTAAACCAGCAGTCGTTTTGCACTGTGCACTATGCTTTTGCGTAAACCAACAGTCGTTTTGCACTGTGCACCATGCTTTGGCGTAAACCAGCAGTCGTTTTGCACTGTGCACTATGCTTTTGCGTAAACCAACAGTTGTTTTGCACTGTGCACTATGCTTTTGCGTAAACCAACAGTCGGTTTGCACTGTGCACCATGCTTTGTCGTAAACGAGCAGTCGTTTTGCACTGTGCACCATGCTTTGGCGTAAACCAGCAGTCGTTTTGCACTGTGCACTATGCTTTGGCGTAAACCAGCAGTCGTTTTGCACTGTGCACTATGCTTTGGCGTAAACCAACAGTCGTTTTGCACTGTGCACTATGCTTTTGCGTAAACCAACAGTCGTTTTGTACTGCGCACCATGCTTTGGCGTAAACCAGCAGTCGTTTTGCACTGTGCACTATGCTTTGGCGTAAACCAGCAGTCGTTTTGCACTGTGCACTATGCTTTTGCGTAAACCAACAGTCGTTTTGCACTGTGCACCATGCTTTGGCGTAAACGAGCAGTCGTTTTGCACTGCGCACTATGCTTTGGCGTAAACCAGCAGTCGTTTTGCACTGTGCACTATGCTTTTGCGTAAACCAACAGTCGTTTTGCACTGTGCGTTGTGCTTTGTCGTAAACCAACAGTCGTTTTGCACTGTGCACCATGCTTTGGCGTAAACCAGCAATCGTTTTGCACTGTGCACTATGCTTTGGCGTAAACCAGCAGTCGTTTTGCACTGTGCACTGTGCTTTGGCGTAAACCAACAGTCGTTTTGCACTGTGCACTATGCTTTTGCGTAAACCAGCAGTCGTTTTGCACTGTGCACTATGCTTTGGCGTAAACCAGCAGTCGTTTTGCACTGTGCACTATGCTTTTGCGTAAACCAACAGTCGTTTTGCACTGTGCACCATGCTTTGGCGTAAACGAGCAGTCGTTTTGCACTGTGCACTATGCTTTGGCGTAAACCAACAGTCGTTTTGCACTGTGCACTATGCTTTTGCGTAAACCAACAGTCGTTTTGCACTGTGCACCATGCTTTGGCGTAAACGAGCAGTCGTTTTGCACTGTGCACTATGCTTCGGCGTAAACCAACAGTCATTTTGCACTGTGCACTATGCTTTGGCGTAAACCAGCAGTCGTTTTGCACTGTGCGCTGTGCTTTGGCGTAAACCAACAGTCGTTTTGCACTGTGCACCATGCTTTGGCGTAAACCAGCAGTCGTTTTGCACTGTGCACTATGCTTTGGCGTAAACCAGCAGTCGTTTTGCACTGTGCACTATGCTTTTGCGTGAACCAACAGTCGTTTTGCACTGTGCACTATGCTTTTGCGTAAACCAACAGTCGTTTTGCACTGTGCACCATGCTTTGGCGTAAACCAGCAGTCGTTTTGCACTGTGCACTATGCTTTTGCGTAAACCAACTGTCGTTTTGCACTGTGCACTATGCTTTTGCGTAAACCAACAGTCGTTTTGCACTGTGCACCATGCTTTGGCGTAAACCAGCAGTCGTTTTGCACTGTGCACTATGCTTTGGCGTAAACCAGCAATCGTTTAGCACTGTGCACTATGCTTTGGCGTAAACCAACAGTCGTTTTGCACTGTGCACTATGCGTTTGCGTAAACCAACAGTCATTTTGCACTGTGCGCTGTGCTTTGGCGTAAACCAACAGTCGTTTTGCACTGTGCACTATGATTTGGTGTAAACCAGCAGTCGTTTTGCACTGTGCACTATGCTTTTGCGTAAACCAACAGTCGTTTTGCACTGTGCACCATGCTTTGGCGTAAACCAGCAGTCGTTTTGCACTGTGCACTATGCTTTTGCGTAAACCAACAGTCGTTTTGCACTGTGCACTATGCTTTTGCGTAAACCAAGAGTCGTTTTGCACTGTGCACTGTGCTTTTGCGTAAACCAGCAGTCGTTTTGCACTGTGCACTATGTTTTTGCGTAAACCAACAGTCGTTTTGCACTGTGCACTATGCTTTTGCGTAAACCAACAGTCGTTTTGCTCTGTGCGCTGTGCTTTGGCGTAAACCAACAGTCGTTTTGCACTGTGCACTATGATTTGGCGTAAACCAGCAGTCGTTTTGCACTGTGCACTATGCTTTTGCGTAAACCAACAGTCGTTTTGCACTGTGCACCATGCTTTGGCGTAAACCAGCAGTCGTTTTGCGCTGTGCGCTGAGCTTTGGCGTAAACCAACAGTCATTTTGCACTGTGCACTATGCTTTGGCGTAAACCAACAGTCATTTTGCACTGTGCACTATGCTTTGGCGTAAACCAGCAGTCGTTTTGCACTGTGCACCATGCTTTTGCGTAAACCAACAGTCATTTTGCACTGTGCGCTGTGCTTTGGCGTAAACCAGCAGTCGTTTTGCACTGTGCACTATGTTTTTGCGTAAACCAGCAGTCGTTTTGCACTGTGCACTATGCTTTTGCGTAAACCAACAGTCGTTTTGCTCTGTGCGCTGTGCTTTGGCGTAAACCAACAGTCGTTTTGCACTGTGCACTATGCTTTTGCGTAAACCAACAGTCGTTTTGCACTGTGCGCTGTGCTTTGGCGTAAACCAACAGTCGTTTTGCACTGTGCACTATGATTTGGCGTAAACCAGCAGTCGTTTTGCACTGTGCACTATGCTTTTGCGTAAACCAACAGTCGTTTTGCACTGTGCACCATGCTTTGGCGTAAACGAGCAGTCGTTTTGCACTGTGCACTATGCTTTGGCGTAAACCAACAGTCGCTTTGCACTGTGCACCATGCTTTGGCGTAAACCAGCAGTCGTTTTGCACTGTGCACTATGCTTTGGCGTAAACCAGCAGTCGTTTTGCACTGTGCACTATGATTTGGCGTAAACCAGCAGTCGTTTTGCACTGTGCACTATGCTTTTGCGTAAACCAACAGTCGTTTTGCACTGTGCACCATGCTTTGGCGTAAACGAGCAGTCGTTTTGCACTGTGCACTATGCTTTGGCGTAAACCAACAGTCGCTTTGCACTGTGCACCATGCTTTGGCGTAAACCAGCAGTCGTTTTGCACTGTGCACTATGCTTTGGCGTAAACCAGCAGTCGTTTTGCACTGTGCACTATGATTTGGCGTAAACCAGCAGTCGTTTTGCACTGTGCACCATGCTTTGGCGTAAACGAGCAGTCGTTTTGCACTGTGCACTATGCTTTGGCGTAAACCAACAGTCGCTTTGCACTGTGCACCATGCTTTGGCGTAAACCAGCAGTCGTTTTGCACTGTGCGCTGTGCTTTGGCGTAAACCAACAGTCGCTTTGCACTGTGCACCATGCTTTGGCGTAAACCAGCAGTCGTTTTGCACTGTGCACTATGCTTTGGCGTAAACCAGCAGTCGTTTTGCACTGTGCACTATGATTTGGCGTAAACCAGCAGTCGTTTTGCACTGTGCACTATGCTTTTGCGTAAACCAACAGTCGTTTTGCACTGTGCACCATGCTTTGGCGTAAACGAGCAGTCGTTTTGCACTGTGCACTATGCTTTGGCGTAAACCAACAGTCGTTTTGCACTGTGCACTATGCTTTTGCGTAAACCAACAGTCGTTTTGCACTGTGCACCATGCTTTGGCGTAAACCAGCAGTCGTTTTGCACTGTGCACCATGCTTTTGCGTAAACCAAGAGTCGTTTTGCACTGTGCACTGTGCTTTTGCGTAAACCAGCAGTCGTTTTGCACTGTGCACTATGTTTTTGCGTAAACCAACAGTCGTTTTGCACTGTGCACTATGCTTTTGCGTAAACCAACAGTCGTTTTGCTCTGTGCGCTGTGCTTTGGCGTAAACCAACAGTCGTTTTGCACTGTGCACTATGATTTGGCGTAAACCAGCAGTCGTTTTGCACTGTGCACTATGCTTTTGCGTAAACCAACAGTCGTTTTGCACTGTGCACCATGCTTTGGCGTAAACCAGCAGTCGTTTTGCGCTGTGCGCTGAGCTTTGGCGTAAACCAACAGTCATTTTGCACTGTGCACTATGCTTTGGCGTAAACCAAGAGTCGTTTTGCACTGTGCACTGTGCTTTTGCGTAAACCAGCAGTCGTTTTGCACTGTGCACTATGCTTTTGCGTAAACCAACAGTCGTTTTGCACTGTGCACTATGCTTTTGCGTAAACCAACAGTCGTTTTGCACTGTGCGCTGTGCTTTGGCGTAAACCAACAGTCGTTTTGCACTGTGCACTATGATTTGGCGTAAACCAGCAGTCGTTTTGCACTGTGCACTATGCTTTTGCGTAAACCAAAAGTCGTTTTGCACTGTGCACCATGCTTTGGCGTAAACCAGCAGCCGTTTTGCACTGTGCGCTGTGCTTTGGCGTAAACCAGCAGTCGTTTTGCACTGTGCACTATGCTTTGGCGTAAACCAGCAATCGTTTTGCACTGTGCACTATGCTTTTGCGTAAACCAGCAGTCGTTTTGCACTGTGCACTATGCTTTGGCGTAAACCAGCAGTCGTTTTGCACTGTGCACCATGCTTTTGCGTAAACCAACAGTCATTTTGCACTGTGCGCTGTGCTTTGGCGTAAACCAGCAGTCGTTTTGCACTGTGCACTATGTTTTTGCGTAAACCAGCAGTCGTTTTGCACTGTGCACTATGTTTTTGCGTAAACCAACAGTCGTTTTGCACTGTGCACCATGCTTTGGCGTAAACCAACAGTCGTTTTGCACTGTGCACTATGCTTTTGCGTAAACCAACCGTCATTTTGCACTGTGCACTATGCTTTGGGGTAAACCAGCAGTCGTTTTGCACTGTGCACTATGCTTTTGCGTAAACCAAGAGTCGTTTTGCACTGTGCACTATGCTTTTTCGTAAACCAACAGTCGTTTTGCACTGTGCACTATGCTTTTGCGTAAACCAACAGTCGTTTTGCACTGTGCACCATGCTTTGGCGTAAACCAACAGTCGTTTTGCACTGTGCACTATGCTTTTGCGTAAACCAACCGTCATTTTGCACTGTGCACTATGCTTTGGCGTAAACCAGCAGTCGTTTTGCACTGTGCACTATGCTTTTGCGTAAACCAAGAGTCGTTTTGCACTGTGCACTATGCTTTTGCGTAAACCAACAGCCGTTTTGCACTGTGCACTATGCTTTGGCGTAAACCAACAGTTGTTTTGCACTGTGCACTATGATTTGGCGTAAACCAGCAGTCGTTTTGCACTGTGCACTATGCTTTTGCGTAAACCAAGAGTCGTTTTGCACTGTGCACTATGCTTTTGCGTAAACCAAGAGTCGTTTTGCACTGTGCACTATGCTTTGGCGTAAACCAGCAGTCGTTTTGCACTGTGCACTATGCTTTGGCGTAAACCAGCAGTCGTTTTGCACTGTGCACTATGATTTGGCGTAAACCAGCAGTCGTTTTGCACTGTGCACTATGCTTTTGCGTAAACCAACAGTCGTTTTGCACTGTGCACCATGCTTTGGCGTAAACGAGCAGTCGTTTTGCACTGTGCACTATGCTTTGGCGTAAACCAACAGTCGTTTTGCACTGTGCACTATGCTTTTGCGTAAACCAACAGTCGTTTTGCACTGTGCACCATGCTTTGGCGTAAACCAGCAGTCGTTTTGCACTGTGCACCATGCTTTTGCGTAAACCAAGAGTCGTTTTGCACTGTGCACTGTGCTTTTGCGTAAACCAGCAGTCGTTTTGCACTGTGCACTATGTTTTTGCGTAAACCAACAGTCGTTTTGCACTGTGCACTATGCTTTTGCGTAAACCAACAGTCGTTTTGCTCTGTGCGCTGTGCTTTGGCGTAAACCAACAGTCGTTTTGCACTGTGCACTATGATTTGGCGTAAACCAGCAGTCGTTTTGCACTGTGCACTATGCTTTTGCGTAAACCAACAGTCGTTTTGCACTGTGCACCATGCTTTGGCGTAAACCAGCAGTCGTTTTGCGCTGTGCGCTGAGCTTTGGCGTAAACCAACAGTCATTTTGCACTGTGCACTATGCTTTGGCGTAAACCAAGAGTCGTTTTGCACTGTGCACTGTGCTTTTGCGTAAACCAGCAGTCGTTTTGCACTGTGCACTATGCTTTTGCGTAAACCAACAGTCGTTTTGCACTGTGCACTATGCTTTTGCGTAAACCAACAGTCGTTTTGCACTGTGCGCTGTGCTTTGGCGTAAACCAACAGTCGTTTTGCACTGTGCACTATGATTTGGCGTAAACCAGCAGTCGTTTTGCACTGTGCACTATGCTTTTGCGTAAACCAAAAGTCGTTTTGCACTGTGCACCATGCTTTGGCGTAAACCAGCAGCCGTTTTGCACTGTGCGCTGTGCTTTGGCGTAAACCAGCAGTCGTTTTGCACTGTGCACTATGCTTTGGCGTAAACCAGCAATCGTTTTGCACTGTGCACTATGCTTTTGCGTAAACCAGCAGTCGTTTTGCACTGTGCACTATGCTTTGGCGTAAACCAGCAGTCGTTTTGCACTGTGCACCATGCTTTTGCGTAAACCAACAGTCATTTTGCACTGTGCGCTGTGCTTTGGCGTAAACCAGCAGTCGTTTTGCACTGTGCACTATGTTTTTGCGTAAACCAGCAGTCGTTTTGCACTGTGCACTATGTTTTTGCGTAAACCAACAGTCGTTTTGCACTGTGCACCATGCTTTGGCGTAAACCAACAGTCGTTTTGCACTGTGCACTATGCTTTTGCGTAAACCAACCGTCATTTTGCACTGTGCACTATGCTTTGGGGTAAACCAGCAGTCGTTTTGCACTGTGCACTATGCTTTTGCGTAAACCAAGAGTCGTTTTGCACTGTGCACTATGCTTTTTCGTAAACCAACAGTCGTTTTGCACTGTGCACTATGCTTTTGCGTAAACCAACAGTCGTTTTGCACTGTGCACCATGCTTTGGCGTAAACCAACAGTCGTTTTGCACTGTGCACTATGCTTTTGCGTAAACCAACCGTCATTTTGCACTGTGCACTATGCTTTGGCGTAAACCAGCAGTCGTTTTGCACTGTGCACTATGCTTTTGCGTAAACCAAGAGTCGTTTTGCACTGTGCACTATGCTTTTGCGTAAACCAACAGCCGTTTTGCACTGTGCACTATGCTTTGGCGTAAACCAACAGTTGTTTTGCACTGTGCACTATGATTTGGCGTAAACCAGCAGTCGTTTTGCACTGTGCACTATGCTTTTGCGTAAACCAAGAGTCGTTTTGCACTGTGCACTATGCTTTTGCGTAAACCAAGAGTCGTTTTGCACTGTGCACTATGCTTTTGCGTAAACCAAGAGTCGTTTTGCACTGTGCACTATGCTTTTGCGTAAACCAACAGTCGTTTTGCACTGTGCACCATGCTTTGGCGTAAACCAGCAGTCGTTTTGCACTGTGCACTATGCTTTTGCCTAAACCAACAGTCATTTTGCACTGTGCACCATGCTTTGGCGTAAACCAGCAGTCGTTTTGCACTGTGCACTATGCTTTTGCGTAAACCAACAGTCGTGTTGCACTGTGCGCTGTGCTTTGGCGTAAACCAACAGTCGTTTTGCACTGTGCACCATGCTTTGGCGTAAACCAGCAGTCGTTTTGCACTGTGCACTATGCTTTGGCGTAAACCAGCAGTCGTTTTGCACTGTGCACTATGCTTTTGCGTAAACCAACAGTCGTTTTGCACTGTGCGCTGTGCTTTGGCGTAAACCAACAGTCGTTTTGCACTGTGCGCTGTGCTTTGGCGTAAACCAACAGTCGTTTTGCACTGTGCACTATGCTTTTGCGTAAACCAACAGTCGTTTTGCACTGTGCGCTGTGCTTTGGCGTAAACCAACAGTCGTTTTGCACTGTGCACTATGCTTTGGCGTAAACCAACAGTTGTTTTGCACTGTGCACTATGATTTGGCGTAAACCAGCAGTCGTTTTGCACTGTGCACTATGATTTGGCGTAAACCAGCAGTCGTTTTGCACTGTGCACTATGCTTTTGCGTAAACCAAGAGTCGTTTTGCACTGTGCACTATGCTTTTGCGTAAACCAACAGTCGTTTTGCACTGTGCACTATGCTTTTGCGTAAACCAACAGTCGTTTTGCACTGTGCGCTGTGCTTTTGCGTAAACCAAGAGTCGTTTTGCACTGTGCACTATGCTTTTGCGTAAACCAACAGTCGTTTTGCACTGTGCACTATGCTTTGGCGTAAACCAGCAGTCGTTTTGCACTGTGCACTATGCTTTTGCGTAAACCAAGAGTCGTTTTGCACTGTGCACTATGCTTTTGCGTAAACCAACAGTCGTTTTGCACTGTGCACTATGCTTTTGCGTAAACCAACAGTCGTTTTGCACTGTGCACCATGCTTTGGCGTAAACCAGCAGTCGTTTTGCACTGTGCACTATGCTTTTGCGTAAACCAACCGTCATTTTGCACTGTGCACTATGCTTTGGCGTAAACCAGCAGTCGTTTTGCACTGTGCACTATGCTTTTGCGTAAACCAACAGTCGTTTTGCACTGTGCACTATGCTTTTGCGTAAACCAACAGTCGTTTTGCACTGTGCACCATGCTTTGGCGTAAACCAGCAGTCGTTTTGCACTGTGCACTATGCTTTTGCGTAAACCAACAGTCGTTTTGCACTGTGCACCATGCTTTGGCGTAAACCAGCAGTCGTTTTGCACTGTGCACTATGCTTTTGCGTAAACCAACCGTCATTTTGCACTGTGCACTATGCTTTGGCGTAAACCAGCAGTCGTTTTGCACTGTGCACTATGCTTTTGCGTAAACCAACAGTCGTTTTGCACTGTGCGCTGTGCTTTTGCGTAAACCAACAGTCGTTTTGCACTGTGCACTGTGCTTTTGCGTAAACCAACAGTCGTTTTGCACTGTGCACCATGCTTTGGCGTAAACCAGCAGTCGTTTTGTACTGTGCACTATGCTTTAGCGTAAACCAGCAGTCGTTTTGCACTGTGCACTATGCTTTTGCGTAAACCAGCAGTCGTTTTGCACTGTGCACTATGCTTTGGCGTAAACCAGCAGTCGTTTTGCACTGTGCGCTGTGCTTTGGCGTAAACCAACAGTCGCTTTGCACTGTGCACCATGCTTTGGCGTAAACCAGCAGTCGTTTTGCACTGTGCACTGTGCTTTGGCGTAAACCAACAGTCGTTTTGCACTGTGCACCATGCTTTGGCGTAAGCCAGCAGTCGTTTTGCACTGGGCACTATGCTTTGGCGTAAACCAACAGTCATTTTGCACTGTGCGCTGTGCTTTGGCGTAAACCAACAGTCGTTTTGCACTGTGCACCATGCTTTGGCGTAAACCAGCAGTCGTTTTGCACTGTGCACTATGCTTTGGCGTAAACCAGCAGTCGGTTTGCACTGTGCACAATGCTTTGGCGTAAACCAACAGTCGTTTTGCACTGTGCACTATGCTTTTGCGTAAACCAACAGTCGTTTTGCACTGTGCACCATGCTTTGGCGTAAACGAGCAGTCGTTTTGCACTGTGCACTATGCTTTGGCGTAAACCAACAGTCATTTTACACTGTGCACTATGCTTTGGCGTAAACCAGCAGTCGTTTTGCACTGTGCGCTGTGCTTTGGCGTAAACCAGCAGTCGTTTTGCACTGTGCACTATGCTTTGGCGTAAACCAGCAGTCTTTTTGCACTGTGCACTATGCTTTTGCGTAAACCAACAGTCGTTTTGCACTGTGCACCATGCTTTGGCGTAAACCAGCAGTCGTTTTGCACTGTGCACTATGCTTTTGCGTAAACCAACAGTTGTTTTGCACTGTGCACTATGCTTTGGCGTAAACCAACAGTCGTTTTGCACTGTGCACTATGCTTTTGCGTAAACCAACAGTCGTTTTGTACTGCGCACCATGCTTTGGCGTAAACCAGCAGTCGTTTTGCACTGCGCACTATGCTTTGGCGTAAACCAGCAGTCGTTTTGCACTGTGCACTATGCTTTTGCGTAAACCAACAGTCGTTTAGCACTGTGCGCTGTGCTTTGGCGTAAACCAACAGTCGTTTTGCACTGTGCACCATGCTTTGGCGTAAACGAGCAGTCGTTTTGCACTGTGCACTATGCTTTGGCGTAAACCAGCAGTCGTTTTGCACTGTGCACTATGCTTTTGCGTAAACCAACAGTCGTTTTGCACTGTGCGCTGTGCTTTGGCGTAAACCAACAGTCGTTTTGCACTGTGCACTATGATTTGGCGTAAACCAGCAGTCGTTTTGCACTGTGCACTATGCTTTTGCGTAAACCAACAGTCGTTTTGCACTGTGCGCTGTGCTTTGGCGTAAACCAACAGTCGTTTTGCACTGCGCACTATGCTTTTGCGTAAACCAACAGTCGTTTTGCACTGTGCACCATGCTTTGGCGTAAACGAGCAGTCGTTTTGCTCTGTGCACTATGCTTTGGCGTAAACCAGCAGTCGTTTTGCACTGTGCACTATGCTTTTGCGTAAACCAACAGTCGTTTAGCACTGTGCGCTGTGCTTTGGCGTAAACCAACAGTCGTTTTGCACTGCGCACTATGCTTTGGCGTAAACCAGCAGTCGTTTTGCACTGTGCACTATGCTTTTGCGTAAACCAACAGTCGTTTTGCACTGTGCGCTGTGCTTTGGCGTAAACCAACAGTCGTTTTGCACTGTGCACTATGATTTGGCGTAAACCAGCAGTCGTTTTGCACTGTGCACTATGCTTTTGCGTAAACCAACAGTCGTTTTGCACTGTGCACCATGCTTTGGCGTAAACCAGCAGTCGTTTTGCACTGTGCACTATGCTTTTGCGTAAACCAACAGTCGTTTTGCACTGTGCGCTGTGCTTTGGCGTAAACCAACAGTCGTTTTGCACTGCGCACTATGCTTTTGCGTAAACCAACAGTCGTTTTGCACTGTGCACCATGCTTTGGCGTAAACGAGCAGTCGTTTTGCTCTGTGCACTATGCTTTGGCGTAAACCAGCAGTCGTTTTGCACTGTGCACTATGCTTTTGCGTAAACCAACAGTCGTTTAGCACTGTGCGCTGTGCTTTGGCGTAAACCAACAGTCGTTTTGCACTGTGCACCATGCTTTGGCGTAAACGAGCAGTCGTTTTGCACTGTGCACTATGCTTTGGCGTAAACCAGCAGTCGTTTTGCACTGTGCACTATGCTTTGGCGTAAACCAGCAGTCGTTTTGCACTGTGCACTATGCTTTTGCGTAAACCAGCAGTCGTTTTGCACTGTGCACTATGCTTTTGCGTAAACCAACAGTCGTTTTGCACTGTGCACCATGCTTTGGCGTAAACGAGAAGTCGTTTTGCACTGTGCACTATGCTTTGGCGTAAACCAGCAGTCGTTTTGCACTGTGCACTATGCTTTGGCGTAAACCAGCAGTCGTTTTGCGCTGTGCACTATGCTTTTGCGTAAACCAACAGTCGTTTTGCACTGTGCACCATGCTTTGGCGTAAACGAGCAGTCGTTTTGCACTGCGCACTATGCTTTGGCGTAAACCAGCAGTCGTTTTGCACTGTGCACTATGCTTTTGCGTAAACCAACAGTCGTTTAGCACTGTGCGCTGTGCTTTGGCGTAAACCAACAGTCGTTTTGCACTGTGCACCATGCTTTGGCGTAAACGAGCAGTCGTTTTGCACTGTGCACTATGCTTTGGCGTAAACCAGCAGTCGTTTTGCACTGTGCACTATGCTTTGGCGTAAACCAGCAGTCGTTTTGCACTGTGCACTATGCTTTTGCGTAAACCAGCAGTCGTTTTGCACTGTGCACTATGCTTTTGCGTAAACCAACAGTCGTTTTGTACTGCGCACCATGCTTTGGCGTAAACCAGCAGTCGTTTTGCACTGCGCACTATGCTTTGGCGTAAACCAGCAGTCGTTTTGCACTGTGCACTATGCTTTTGCGTAAACCAACAGTCGTTTTGCACTGCGCACTATGCTTTGGCGTAAACCAGCAGTCGTTTTGCACTGTGCACTATGCTTTTGCGTAAACCAACAGTCGTTTTGCACTGTGCGTTGTGCTTTGGCGTAAACCAACAGTCGTTTTGCACTGTGCACCATGCTTTGGCGTAAACCAGCAATCGTTTTGCACTGTGCACTATGCTTTGGCGTAAACCAGCAGTCGTTTTGCACTGTGCGCTGTGCTTTGGCGTAAACCAACAGTCGTTTTGCACTGTGCACTATGCTTTTGCGTAAACCAGCAGTCGTTTTGCACTGTGCACTATGCTTTGGCGTAAACCAGCAGTCGTTTTGCACTGTGCACTATGCTTTTGCGTAAACCAACAGTCGGTTTGCACTGTGCACCATGCTTTGTCGTAAACGAGCAGTCGTTTTGCACTGTGCACCATGCTTTGGCGTAAACCAGCAGTCGTTTTTCACTGTGCACTATGCTTTGGCGTAAACCAGCAGTCGTTTTGCACTGTGCACTATGCTTTGGCGTAAACCAACAGTCGTTTTGCACTGTGCACTATGCTTTTGCGTAAACCAACAGTCGTTTTGTACTGCGCACCATGCTTTGGCGTAAACCAGCAGTCGTTTTGCACTGTGCACTATGCTTTGGCGTAAACCAGCAGTCGTTTTGCACTGTGCACTATGCTTTTGCGTAAACCAACAGTCGTTTTGCACTGTGCACCATGCTTTGGCGTAAACGAGCAGTCGTTTTGCACTGCGCACTATGCTTTGGCGTAAACCAGCAGTCGTTTTGCACTGTGCACTATGCTTTTGCGTAAACCAACAGTCGTTTTGCACTGTGCGTTGTGCTTTGGCGTAAACCAACAGTCGTTTTGCACTGTGCACCATGCTTTGGCGTAAACCAGCAATCGTTTTGCACTGTGCACTATGCTTTGGCGTAAACCAGCAGTCGTTTTGCACTGTGCGCTGTGCTTTGGCGTAAACCAACAGTCGTTTTGCACTGTGCACTATGCTTTTGCGTAAACCAGCAGTCGTTTTGCACTGTGCACTATGCTTTGGCGTAAACCAGCAGTCGTTTTGCACTGTGCACTATGCTTTTGCGTAAACCAACAGTCGTTTTGCACTGTGCACCATGCTTTGGCGTAAACGAGCAGTCGTTTTGCACTGTGCACTATGCTTTGGCGTAAACCAACAGTCGTTTTGCACTGTGCACTATGCTTTTGCGTAAACCAACAGTCGTTTTGCACTGTGCACTATGCTTTGGCGTAAACCAGCAGTCGTTTTGCACTGTGCACTATGCTTTTGCGTAAACCAACAGTCGTTTTGCACTGTGCACCATGCTATGGCGTAAACGAGCAGTCGTTTTGCACTGTGCACTATGCTTTGGCGTAAACCAACAGTCGTTTTGCACTGTGCACCATGCTTTGGCGTAAACCAGCAGTCGTTTTGCACTGTGCACTATGCTTTTGCGTAAACCAACCGTCATTTTGCACTGTGCACTATGCTTTGGCGTAAACCAGCAGTCGTTTTGCACTGTGCACTATGCTTTGGCGTAAACCAGCAGTCGTTTTGCACTGTGCGCTGTGCTTTGGCGTAAACCAACAGTCGCTTTGCACTGTGCACCATGCTTTGGCGTAAACCAGCAGTCGTTTTGCACTGTGCACTGTGCTTTGGCGTAAACCAACAGTCGTTTTGCACTGTGCACCATGCTTTGGCGTAAACCAGCAGTCGTTTTGCACTGGGCACTATGCTTTGGCGTAAACCAACAGTCATTTTGCACTGTGCGCTGTGCTTTGGCGTAAACCAACAGTCGTTTTGCACTGTGCACCATGCTTTGGCGTAAACCAGCAGTCGTTTTGCACTGTGCACTATGCTTTAGCGTAAACCAGCAGTCGGTTTGCACTGTGCACAATGCTTTGGCGTAAACCAACAGTCGTTTTGCACTGTGCACTATGCTTTTGCGTAAACCAACAGTCGTTTTGCACTGTGCACCATGCTTTGGCGTAAACGAGCAGTCGTTTTGCACTGTGCACTATGCTTTGGCGTAAACCAACAGTCATTTTACACTGTGCACTATGCTTTGGCGTAAACCAGCAGTCGTTTTGCACTGTGCGCTGTGCTTTGGCGTAAACCAACAGTCGTTTTGCACTGTGCACCATGCTTTGGCGTAAACCAGCAGTCGTTTTGCACTGTGCACTATGCTTTGGCGTAAACCAGCAGTCTTTTTGCACTGTGCACTATGCTTTTGCGTAAACCAACAGTCGTTTTGCACTGTGCACCATGCTTTGGCGTAAACCAGCAGTCGTTTTGCACTGTGCACTATGCTTTTGCGTAAACCAACAGTTGTTTTGCACTGTGCACTATGCTTTGGCGTAAACCAACAGTCGTTTTGCACTGTGCACTATGCTTTTGCGTAAACCAACAGTCGTTTTGTACTGCGCACCATGCTTTGGCGTAAACCAGCAGTCGTTTTGCACTGCGCACTATGCTTTGGCGTAAACCAGCAGTCGTTTTGCACTGTGCACTATGCTTTTGCGTAAACCAACAGTCGTTTTGCACTGCGCACTATGCTTTGGCGTAAACCAGCAGTCGTTTTGCACTGTGCACTATGCTTTTGCGTAAACCAACAGTCGTTTTGCACTGTGCGCTGTGCTTTGGCGTAAACCAACAGTCGTTTTGCACTGTGCACTATGATTTGGCGTAAACCAGCAGTCGTTTTGCACTGTGCACTATGCTTTTGCGTAAACCAAGAGTCGTTTTGCACTGTGCACCATGCTTTGGCGTAAACCAGCAGTCGTTTTGCACTGTGCACTATGCTTTTGCGTAAACCAACAGTCGTTTTGCACTGTGCGCTGTGCTTTGGCGTAAACCAACAGTCGTTTTGCACTGCGCACTATGCTTTTGCGTAAACCAACAGTCGTTTTGCACTGTGCACCATGCTTTGGCGTAAACGAGCAGTCGTTTTGCTCTGTGCACTATGCTTTGGCGTAAACCAGCAGTCGTTTTGCACTGTGCACTATGCTTTTGCGTAAACCAACAGTCGTTTAGCACTGTGCGCTGTGCTTTGGCGTAAACCAACAGTCGTTTTGCACTGTGCACCATGCTTTGGCGTAAACGAGCAGTCGTTTTGCACTGTGCACTATGCTTTGGCGTAAACCAGCAGTCGTTTTGCACTGTGCACTATGCTTTGGCGTAAACCAGCAGTCGTTTTGCACTGTGCACTATGCTTTTGCGTAAACCAGCAGTCGTTTTGCACTGTGCACTATGCTTTTGCGTAAACCAACAGTCGTTTTGCACTGTGCACCATGCTTTGGCGTAAACGAGCAGTCGTTTTGCACTGTGCACTATGCTTTGGCGTAAACCAGCAGTCGTTTTGCACTGTGCACTATGCTTTGGCGTAAACCAGCAGTCGTTTTGCACTGTGCACTATGCTTTTGCGTAAACCAACAGTCGTTTTGCACTGTGCACCATGCTTTGGCGTAAACGAGCAGTCGTTTTGCACTGCGCACTATGCTTTGGCGTAAACCAGCAGTCGTTTTGCACTGTGCACTATGCTTTTGCGTAAACCAACAGTCGTTTAGCACTGTGCGCTGTGCTTTGGCGTAAACCAACAGTCGTTTTGCACTGTGCACCATGCTTTGGCGTAAACGAGCAGTCGTTTTGCACTGTGCACTATGCTTTGGCGTAAACCAGCAGTCGTTTTGCACTGTGCACTATGCTTTGGCGTAAACCAGCAGTCGTTTTGCACTGTGCACTATGCTTTTGCGTAAACCAGCAGTCGTTTTGCACTGTGCACTATGCTTTTGCGTAAACCAACAGTCGTTTTGTACTGCGCACCATGCTTTGGCGTAAACCAGCAGTCGTTTTGCACTGCGCACTATGCTTTGGCGTAAACCAGCAGTCGTTTTGCACTGTGCACTATGCTTTTGCGTAAACCAACAGTCGTTTTGCACTGCGCACTATGCTTTGGCGTAAACCAGCAGTCGTTTTGCACTGTGCACTATGCTTTTGCGTAAACCAACAGTCGTTTTGCACTGTGCGTTGTGCTTTGGCGTAAACCAACAGTCGTTTTGCACTGTGCACCATGCTTTGGCGTAAACCAGCAATCGTTTTGCACTGTGCACTATGCTTTGGCGTAAACCAGCAGTCGTTTTGCACTGTGCGCTGTGCTTTGGCGTAAACCAACAGTCGTTTTGCACTGTGCACTATGCTTTTGCGTAAACCAGCAGTCGTTTTGCACTGTGCACTATGCTTTGGCGTAAACCAGCAGTCGTTTTGCACTGTGCACTATGCTTTTGCGTAAACCAACAGTCGGTTTGCACTGTGCACCATGCTTTGTCGTAAACGAGCAGTCGTTTTGCACTGTGCACCATGCTTTGGCGTAAACCAGCAGTCGTTTTGCACTGTGCACTATGCTTTGGCGTAAACCAGCAGTCGTTTTGCACTGTGCACTATGCTTTGGCGTAAACCAACAGTCGTTTTGCACTGTGCACTATGCTTTTGCGTAAACCAACAGTCGTTTTGTACTGCGCACCATGCTTTGGCGTAAACCAGCTGTCGTTTTGCACTGTGCACTATGCTTTGGCGTAAACCAGCAGTCGTTTTGCACTGTGCACTATGCTTTTGCGTAAACCAACAGTCGTTTTGCACTGTGCACCATGCTTTGGCGTAAACGAGCAGTCGTTTTGCACTGCGCACTATGCTTTGGCGTAAACCAGCAGTCGTTTTGCACTGTGCACTATGCTTTTGCGTAAACCAACAGTCGTTTTGCACTGTGCGTTGTGCTTTGGCGTAAACCAACAGTCGTTTTGCACTGTGCACCATGCTTTGGCGTAAACCAGCAATCGTTTTGCACTGTGCACTATGCTTTGGCGTAAACCAGCAGTCGTTTTGCACTGTGCGCTGTGCTTTGGCGTAAACCAACAGTCGTTTTGCACTGTGCACTATGCTTTTGCGTAAACCAGCAGTCGTTTTGCACTGTGCACTATGCTTTGGCGTAAACCAGCAGTCGTTTTGCACTGTGCACTATGCTTTTGCGTAAACCAACAGTCGTTTTGCACTGTGCACCATGCTTTGGCGTAAACGAGCAGTCGTTTTGCACTGTGCACTATGCTTTGGCGTAAACCAACAGTCGTTTTGCACTGTGCACTATGCTTTGGCGTAAACCAACAGTCGTTTTGCACTGTGCACTATGCTTTTGCGTAAACCAACAGTCGTTTTGCACTGTGCACTATGCTTTGGCGTAAACCAGCAGTCGTTTTGCACTGTGCACTATGCTTTTGCGTAAACCAACAGTCGTTTTGCACTGTGCACCATGCTTTGGCGTAAACGAGCAGTCGTTTTGCACTGTGCACTATGCTTTGGCGTAAACCAACAGTCGTTTTGCACTGTGCACCATGCTTTGGCGTAAACCAGCAGTCGTTTTGCACTGTGCACTATGCTTTTGCGTAAACCAACCGTCATTTTGCACTGTGCACTATGCTTTGGCGTAAACCAGCAGTCGTTTTGCACTGTGCACTATGCTTTTGCGTAAACCAACAGTCGTTTTGCACTGTGCGCTGTGCTTTGGCGTAAACCAACAGTCGTTTTGCACTGTGCACCATGCTTTGGCGTAAACCAGCAGTTGTTTTGCACTGTGCACTATGCTTTGGCGTAAACCAGCAGTCGTTTTGCACTGTGCACTATGCTTTTGCGTAAACCAACAGTCGTTTTGCACTGTGCGCTGTGCTTTGGCGTAAACCAACAGTCGTTTTGCACTGTGCGCTGTGCTTTGGCGTAAACCAACAGTCGTTTTGCACTGTGCACTATGCTTTTGCGTAAACCAACAGTCGTTTTGCACTGTGCCCTGTGCTTTGGCGTAAACCAACAGTCGTTTTGCACTGTGCACTATGATTTGGCGTAAACCAGCAGTCGTTTTGCACTGTGCACTATGCTTTTGCGTAAACCAACAGTCGTTTTGCACTGTGCACCATGCTTTGGCGTAAACCAGCAGTCGTTTTGCGCTGTGCGCTGAGCTTTGGCGTAAACCAACAGTCATTTTGCACTGTGCACTATGCTTTGGCGTAAACCAACAGTCATTTTGCACTGTGCGCTGTGCTTTTGCGTAAACCAGCAGTCGTTTTGCACTGTGCACTATGTTTTTGCGTAAACCAACAGTCGTTTTGCACTGTGCACTATGCTTTTGCGTAAACCAACAGTCGTTTTGCACTGTGCGCTGTGCTTTGGCGTAAACCAACAGTCGTTTTGCACTGTGCACTATGCTTTGGCGTAAACCAGCAGTCGTTTTGCACTGTGCACTATGCTTTGGCGTAAACCAGCAATCGTTTTGCACTGTGCACTATGCTTTTGCGTAAACCAGCAGTCGTTTTGCACTGTGCACTATGCTTTGGCGTAAACCAGCAGTCTTTTTGCACTGTGCACTATGCTTTTGCGTAAACCAACAGTCGTTTTGCACTGTGCGCTGTGCTTTGGCGTAAACCAACAGTCGTTTTGCACTGTGCACCATGCTTTTGCGTAAACCAACAGTCATTTTGCACTGTGCGCTGTGCTTTTGCGTAAACCAGCAGTCGTTTTGCACTGTGCACTATGTTTTTGCGTAAACCAACAGTCGTTTTGCACTGTGCACTATGCTTTTGCGTAAACCAACAGTCGTTTTGCACTGTGCGCTGTGCTTTGGCGTAAACCAACAGTCGTTTTGCACTGTGCACTATGCTTTGGCGTAAACCAGCAGTCGTTTTGCACTGTGCACTATGCTTTGGCGTAAACCAGCAATCGTTTTGCACTGTGCACTATGCTTTTGCGTAAACCAGCAGTCGTTTTGCACTGTGCACTATGCTTTGGCGTAAACCAGCAGTCGTTTTGCACTGTGCACTATGCTTTTGCGTAAACCAACAGTCGTTTTGCACTGTGCGCTGTGCTTTGGCGTAAACCAGCAGTCGTTTTGCACTGTGCACCATGCTTTGGCGTAAACCAGCAGTCGTTTTGCACTGTGCACTATGCTTTGGCGTAAACCAGCAGTCGTTTTGCACTGTGCACTATGTTTTTGCGTAAACCAACAGTCGTTTTGCACTGTGCACTATGCTTTTGCGTAAACCAACAGTCGTGTTGCACTGTGCACCATGCTTTGGCGTAAACCAGCAGTCGTTTTGCACTGTGCACTATGCTTTTGCGTAAACCAACAGTCGTTTTGCACTGTGCACTATGTTTTTGCGTAAACCAACAGTCGTTTTGCACTGTGCACTATGCTTTTGCGTAAACCAACAGTCGTTTTGCACTGTGCGCTGTGCTTTGGCGTAAACCAACAGTCGTTTTGCACTGTGCACTATGCTTTGGCGTAAACCAACAGTTGTTTTGCACTGTGCACTATGATTTGGCGTAAACCAGCAGTCGTTTTGCACTGTGCACTATGATTTGGCGTAAACCAGCAGTCGTTTTGCACTGTGCACTATGCTTTTGCGTAAACCAAGAGTCGTTTTGCACTGTGCACTATGCTTTTGCGTAAACCAACAGTCGTTTTGCACTGTGCACTATGCTTTTGCGTAAACCAACAGTCGTTTTGCACTGTGCACTATGCTTTGGCGTAAACCAGCAGTCGTTTTGCACTGTGCACTATGCTTTTGCGTAAACCAAGAGTCGTTTTGCACTGTGCACTATGCTTTGGCGTAAACCAGCAGTCTTTTTGCACTGTGCACTATGCTTTTGCGTAAACCAACAGTCGTTTTGCACTGTGCGCTGTGCTTTGGCGTAAACCAACAGTCGTTTTGCACTGTGCACCATGCTTTGGCGTAAACGAGCAGTCGTTTTGCACTGCGCACTATGCTTTGGCGTAAACCAGCAGTCGTTTTGCACTGTGCACAATGCTTTGGCGTAAACCAACAGTCGTTTTGCACTGTGCACTATGCTTTTGCGTAAACCAACAGTCGTTTTGCACTGTGCACCATGCTTTGGCGTAAACGAGCAGTCGTTTTGCACTGTGCACTATGCTTTGGCGTAAACCAACAGTCATTTTACACTGTGCACTATGCTTTGGCGTAAACCAGCAGTCGTTTTGCACTGTGCGCTGTGCTTTGGCGTAAACCAACAGTCGTTTTGCACTGTGCACCATGCTTTGGCGTAAACCAACAGTCGGTTTGCACTGTGCACCATGCTTTGTCGTAAACGAGCAGTCGTTTTGCACTGTGCACCATGCTTTGGCGTAAACCAGCAGTCGTTTTGCACTGTGCACTATGCTTTGGCGTAAACCAGCAGTCGTTTTGCACTGTGCACTATGCTTTGGCGTAAACCAACAGTCGTTTTGCACTGTGCACTATGCTTTTGCGTAAACCAACAGTCGTTTAGCACTGTGCACTATGCTTTGGCGTAAACCAGCAGTCGTTTTGCACTGTGCACTATGCTTTTGCGTAAACCAACAGTCGTTTTGCACTGTGCACCATGCTTTGGCGTAAACGAGCAGTCGTTTTGCACTGCGCACTATGCTTTGGCGTAAACCAGCAGTCGTTTTGCACTGTGCACTATGCTTTTGCGTAAACCAACAGTCGTTTTGCACTGTGCGTTGTGCTTTGGCGTAAACCAACAGTCGTTTTGCACTGTGCACTATGATTTGGCGTAAACCAGCAGTCGTTTTGCACTGTGCACTATGCTTTTGCGTAAACCAAGAGTCGTTTTGCACTGTGCACCATGCTTTGGCGTAAACCAGCAGTCGTTTTGCACTGTGCACTATGCTTTTGCGTAAACCAACAGTCGTTTTGCACTGTGCGCTGTGCTTTGGCGTAAACCAACAGTCGTTTTGCACTGTGCACTATGCTTTTGCGTAAACCAACAGTCGTTTTGCACTGTGCCCTGTGCTTTGGCGTAAACCAACAGTCGTTTTGCACTGTGCACTATGATTTGGCGTAAACCAGCAGTCGTTTTGCACTGTGCACTATGCTTTTGCGTAAACCAACAGTCGTTTTGCACTGTGCACCATGCTTTGGCGTAAACCAGCAGTCGTTTTGCGCTGTGCGCTGAGCTTTGGCGTAAACCAACAGTCATTTTGCACTGTGCACTATGCTTTGGCGTAAACCAACAGTCATTTTGCACTGTGCGCTGTGCTTTTGCGTAAACCAGCAGTCGTTTTGCACTGTGCACTATGTTTTTGCGTAAACCAACAGTCGTTTTGCACTGTGCACTATGCTTTTGCGTAAACCAACAGTCGTTTTGCACTGTGCGCTGTGCTTTGGCGTAAACCAACAGTCGTTTTGCACTGTGCACCATGCTTTTGCGTAAACCAACAGTCATTTTGCACTGTGCGCTGTGCTTTTGCGTAAACCAGCAGTCGTTTTGCACTGTGCACTATGTTTTTGCGTAAACCAACAGTCGTTTTGCACTGTGCACTATGCTTTTGCGTAAACCAACAGTCGTTTTGCACTGTGCGCTGTGCTTTGGCGTAAACCAACAGTCGTTTTGCACTGTGCCCTGTGCTTTGGCGTAAACCAACAGTCGTTTTGCACTGTGCGCTGTGCTTTGGCGTAAACCAACAGTCGTTTTGCACTGTGCACTATGCTTTGGCGTAAACCAGCAGTCGTTTTGCACTGTGCACTATGCTTTGGCGTAAACCAGCAATCGTTTTGCACTGTGCACTATGCTTTTGCGTAAACCAGCAGTCGTTTTGCACTGTGCACTATGCTTTGGCGTAAGCCAGCAGTCTTTTTGCACTGTGCACTATGCTTTTGCGTAAACCAACAGTCGTTTTGCACTGTGCGCTGTGCTTTGGCGTAAACCAACAGTCGTTTTGCACTGTGCACCATGCTTTTGCGTAAACCAACAGTCATTTTGCACTGTGCGCTGTGCTTTTGCGTAAACCAGCAGTCGTTTTGCACTGTGCACTATGTTTTTGCGTAAACCAACAGTCGTTTTGCACTGTGCACTATGCTTTTGCGTAAACCAACAGTCGTTTTGCACTGTGCGCTGTGCTTTGGCGTAAACCAACAGTCGTTTTGCACTGTGCACTATGCTTTGGCGTAAACCAGCAGTCGTTTTGCACTGTGCACTATGCTTTGGCGTAAACCAGCAATCGTTTTGCACTGTGCACTATGCTTTTGCGTAAACCAGCAGTCGTTTTGCACTGTGCACTATGCTTTGGCGTAAACCAGCAGTCGTTTTGCACTGTGCACTATGCTTTTGCGTAAACCAACAGTCGTTTTGCACTGTGCGCTGTGCTTTGGCGTAAACCAGCAGTCGTTTTGCACTGTGCACCATGCTTTGGCGTAAACCAGCAGTCGTTTTGCACTGTGCACTATGCTTTGGCGTAAACCAGCAGTCGTTTTGCACTGTGCACTATGTTTTTGCGTAAACCAACAGTCGTTTTGCACTGTGCACTATGCTTTTGCGTAAACCAACAGTCGTGTTGCACTGTGCACCATGCTTTGGCGTAAACCAGCAGTCGTTTTGCACTGTGCACTATGCTTTTGCGTAAACCAACAGTCGTTTTGCACTGTGCACTATGTTTTTGCGTAAACCAACAGTCGTTTTGCACTGTGCACTATGCTTTTGCGTAAACCAACAGTCGTTTTGCACTGTGCACTATGCTTTGGCGTAAACCAGCAGTCGTTTTGCACTGTGCACTATGCTTTTGCGTAAACCAAGAGTCGTTTTGCACTGTGCACTATGCTTTTGCGTAAACCAACAGTCGTTTTGCACTGTGCACTATGCTTTTGCGTAAACCAACAGTCGTTTTGCACTGTGCACCATGCTTTGGCGTAAACCAGCAGTCGTTTTGCACTGTGCACTATGCTTTTGCGTAAACCAACCGTCATTTTGCACTGTGCACTATGCTTTGGCGTAAACCAGCAGTCGTTTTGCACTGTGCACTATGCTTTTGCGTAAACCAACAGTCGTTTTGCACTGTGCACTATGCTTTTGCGTAAACCAACAGTCGTTTTGCACTGTGCACCATGCTTTGGCGTAAACCAGCAGTCGTTTTGCACTGTGCACTATGCTTTTGCGTAAACCAACAGTCGTTTTGCACTGTGCACCATGCTTTGGCGTAAACCAGCAGTCGTTTTGCACTGTGCACTATGCTTTTGCGTAAACCAACCGTCATTTTGCACTGTGCACTATGCTTTGGCGTAAACCAGCAGTCGTTTTGCACTGTGCACTATGCTTTTGCGTAAACCAACAGTCGTTTTGCACTGTGCGCTGTGCTTTGGCGTAAACCAACAGTCGTTTTGCACTGTGCACCATGCTTTGGCGTAAACCAGCAGTCGTTTTGCACTGTGCACTATGCTTTGGCGTAAACCAGCAGTCGTTTTGCACTGTGCACTATGCTTTTGCGTAAACCAACAGTCGTTTTGCACTGTGCGCTGTGCTTTGGCGTAAACCAACAGTCGTTTTGCACTGTGCGCTGTGCTTTGGCGTAAACCAACAGTCGTTTTGCACTGTGCACTATGCTTTTGCGTAAACCAACAGTCGTTTTGCACTGTGCCCTGTGCTTTGGCGTAAACCAACAGTCGTTTTGCACTGTGCACTATGATTTGGCGTAAACCAGCAGTCGTTTTGCACTGTGCACTATGCTTTTGCGTAAACCAACAGTCGTTTTGCACTGTGCACCATGCTTTGGCGTAAACCAGCAGTCGTTTTGCGCTGTGCGCTGAGCTTTGGCGTAAACCAACAGTCATTTTGCACTGTGCACTATGCTTTGGCGTAAACCAACAGTCATTTTGCACTGTGCGCTGTGCTTTTGCGTAAACCAGCAGTCGTTTTGCACTGTGCACTATGTTTTTGCGTAAACCAACAGTCGTTTTGCACTGTGCACTATGCTTTTGCGTAAACCAACAGTCGTTTTGCACTGTGCGCTGTGCTTTGGCGTAAACCAACAGTCGTTTTGCACTGTGCACTATGCTTTGGCGTAAACCAGCAGTCGTTTTGCACTGTGCACTATGCTTTGGCGTAAACCAGCAATCGTTTTGCACTGTGCACTATGCTTTTGCGTAAACCAGCAGTCGTTTTGCACTGTGCACTATGCTTTGGCGTAAACCAGCAGTCTTTTTGCACTGTGCACTATGCTTTTGCGTAAACCAACAGTCGTTTTGCACTGTGCGCTGTGCTTTGGCGTAAACCAACAGTCGTTTTGCACTGTGCACCATGCTTTTGCGTAAACCAACAGTCATTTTGCACTGTGCGCTGTGCTTTTGCGTAAACCAGCAGTCGTTTTGCACTGTGCACTATGTTTTTGCGTAAACCAACAGTCGTTTTGCACTGTGCACTATGCTTTTGCGTAAACCAACAGTCGTTTTGCACTGTGCGCTGTGCTTTGGCGTAAACCAACAGTCGTTTTGCACTGTGCACTATGCTTTGGCGTAAACCAGCAGTCGTTTTGCACTGTGCACTATGCTTTGGCGTAAACCAGCAATCGTTTTGCACTGTGCACTATGCTTTTGCGTAAACCAGCAGTCGTTTTGCACTGTGCACTATGCTTTGGCGTAAACCAGCAGTCGTTTTGCACTGTGCACTATGCTTTGGCGTAAACCAGCAGTCGTTTTGCACTGTGCACTATGTTTTTGCGTAAACCAACAGTCGTTTTGCACTGTGCACTATGCTTTTGCGTAAACGAACAGTCGTGTTGCACTGTGCACCATGCATTGGCGTAAACCAGCAGTCGTTTTGCACTGTGCACTATGCTTTTGCGTAAACCAACAGTCGTATTGCACTGTGCACTATGTTTTTGCGTAAACCAACAGTCGTTTTGCACTGTGCACTATGCTTTTGCGTAAACCAACAGTCGTTTTGCACTGTGCGCTGTGCTTTGGCGTAAACCAACAGTCGTTTTGCACTGTGCACTATGCTTTGGCGTAAACCAACAGTTGTTTTGCACTGTGCACTATGATTTGGCGTAAACCAGCAGTCGTTTTGCACTGTGCACTATGATTTGGCGTAAACCAGCAGTCGTTTTGCACTGTGCACTATGCTTTTGCGTAAACCAAGAGTCGTTTTGCACTGTGCACTATGCTTTTGCGTAAACCAACAGTCGTTTTGCACTGTGCACTATGCTTTTGCGTAAACCAACAGTCGTTTTGCACTGTGCGCTGTGCTTTTGCGTAAACCAAGAGTCGTTTTGCACTGTGCACTATGCTTTTGCGTAAACCAACAGTCGTTTTGCACTGTGCACTATGCTTTGGCGTAAACCAGCAGTCGTTTTGCACTGTGCACTATGCTTTTGCGTAAACCAAGAGTCGTTTTGCACTGTGCACTATGCTTTTGCGTAAACCAACAGTCGTTTTGCACTGTGCACTATGCTTTTGCGTAAACCAACAGTCGTTTTGCACTGTGCACCATGCTTTGGCGTAAACCAGCAGTCGTTTTGCACTGTGCACTATGCTTTTGCGTAAACCAACCGTCATTTTGCACTGTGCACTATGCTTTGGCGTAAACCAGCAGTCGTTTTGCACTGTGCACTATGCTTTTGCGTAAACCAACAGTCGTTTTGCACTGTGCACTATGCTTTTGCGTAAACCAACAGTCGTTTTGCACTGTGCACCATGCTTTGGCGTAAACCAGCAGTCGTTTTGCACTGTGCACTATGCTTTTGCGTAAACCAACAGTCGTTTTGCACTGTGCACCATGCTTTGGCGTAAACCAGCAGTCGTTTTGCACTGTGCACTATGCTTTTGCGTAAACCAACCGTCATTTTGCACTGTGCACTATGCTTTGGCGTAAACCAGCAGTCGTTTTGCACTGTGCACTATGCTTTTGCGTAAACCAACAGTCGTTTTGCACTGTGCGCTGTGCTTTTGCGTAAACCAACAGTCGTTTTGCACTGTGCACTGTGCTTTTGCGTAAACCAACAGTCGTTTTGCACTGTGCACCATGCTTTGGCGTAAACCAGCAGTCGTTTTGCACTGTGCACTATGCTTTAGCGTAAACCAGCAGTCGTTTTGCACTGTGCACTATGCTTTTGCGTAAACCAGCAGTCGTTTTGCACTGTGCACTATGCTTTGGCGTAAACCAGCAGTCGTTTTGCACTGTGCGCTGTGCTTTGGCGTAAACCAACAGTCGTTTAGCACTGTGCGCTGTGCTTTGGCGTAAACCAGCAGTCGTTTTGCACTGTGCACTATGATTTGGCGTAAACGAGCAGTCGTTTTGCACTGTGCGCTGTGCTTTGGCGTAAACCAACAGTCGTTTTGCACTGTGCACTATGCTTTTGCGTAAACCAGCAGTCGTTTTGCACTGTGCACTATGCTTTGGCGTAAACCAGCAGTCGTTTTGCACTGTGCACTATGATTTGGCGTAAACCAGCAGTCGTTTTGCACTGTGCGCTGTGCTTTGGCGTAAACCAGCAGTCGTTTTGCACTGTGCACTATGATTTGGCGTAAACGAGCAGTCGTTTTGCACTGTGCGCTGTGCTTTGGCGTAAACCAACAGTCGTTTTGCACTGCGCACTATGCTTTTGCGTAAACCAACAGTCGTTTTGCACTGTGCACCATGCTTTGGCGTAAACGAGCAGTCGTTTTGCTCTGTGCACTATGCTTTGGCGTAAACCAGCAGTCGTTTTGCACTGTGCACTATGCTTTTGCGTAAACCAACAGTCGTTTAGCACTGTGCGCTGTGCTTTGGCGTAAACCAACAGTCGTTTTGCACTGTGCACCATGCTTTGGCGTAAACGAGCAGTCGTTTTGCACTGTGCACTATGCTTTGGCGTAAACCAGCAGTCGTTTTGCACTGTGCACTATGCTTTGGCGTAAACCAGCAGTCGTTTTGCACTGTGCACTATGCTTTTGCGTAAACCAGCAGTCGTTTTGCACTGTGCACTATGCTTTTGCGTAAACCAACAGTCGTTTTGCACTGTGCACCATGCTTTGGCGTAAACGAGCAGTCGTTTTGCACTGTGCACTATGCTTTGGCGTAAACCAGCAGTCGTTTTGCACTGTGCACTATGCTTTGGCGTAAACCAGCAGTCGTTTTGCACTGTGCACTATGCTTTTGCGTAAACCAAGAGTCGTTTTGCACTGTGCACTATGCTTTTGCGTAAACCAAGAGTCGTTTTGCACTGTGCACTATGCTTTTGCGTAAACCAACAGTCGTTTTGCACTGTGCACTATGCTTTGGCGTAAACCAACAGTTGTTTGGCACTGTGCACTATGATTTGGCGTAAACCAACAGTCGTTTTGCACTGTGCACCATGCTTTGGCGTAAACCAGCAGTCGTTTTGCACTGTGCACTATGCTTTTGCGTAAACCAACCGTCATTTTGCACTGTGCACTATGCTTTAACGTAAACCAGCAGTCGTTTTGCACTGTGCACTATGCTTTTGCGTAAACCAACAGTCGTTTTGCACTGTGCGCTGTGCTTTTGCGTAAACCAACAGTCGTTTTGCACTGTGCACTGTGCTTTTGCGTAAACCAACAGTCGTTTTGCACTGTGCACCATGCTTTGGCGTAAACCAGCAGTCGTTTTGCACTGTGCACTATGCTTTAGCGTAAACCAGCAGTCGTTTTGCACTGTGCACTATGCTTTTGCGTAAACCAGCAGTCGTTTTGCACTGTGCACTATGCTTTGGCGTAAACCAGCAGTCGTTTTGCACTGTGCGCTGTGCTTTGGCGTAAACCAACAGTCGCTTTGCACTGTGCACCATGCTTTGGCGTAAACCAGCAGTCGTTTTGCACTGTGCACTGTGCTTTGGCGTAAACCAACAGTCGTTTTGCACTGTGCACCATGCTTTGGCGTAAACCAGCAGTCGTTTTGCACTGTGCACTATGCTTTGGCGTAAACCAACAGTCATTTTGCACTGTGCGCTGTGCTTTGGCGTAAACCAACAGTCGTTTTGCACTGTGCACCATGCTTTGGCGTAAACCAGCAGTCGTTTTGCACTGTGCACTATGCTTTGGCGTAAACCAGCAGTCGTTTTGCACTGTGCACAATGCTTTGGCGTAAACCAACAGTCGTTTTGCACTGTGCACTATGCTTTTGCGTAAACCAACAGTCGTTCTGCACTGTGCACCATGCTTTGGCGTAAACGAGCAGTCGTTTTGCACTGTGCACTATGCTTTGGCGTAAACCAACAGTCATTTTACACTGTGCACTATGCTTTGGCGTAAACCAGCAGTCGTTTTGCACTGTGCGCTGTGCTTTGGCGTAAACCAAGAGTCGTTTTGCACTGTGCACCATGCTTTGGCGTAAACCAGCAGTCGTTTTGCACTGTGCACTATGCTTTGGCGTAAACCAGCAGTCGTTTTGCACTGTGCACTATGCTTTTGCGTAAACCAACAGTCGTTTTGCACTGTGCACCATGCTTTGGCGTAAACCAGCAGTCGTTTTGCACTGTGCACTATGCTTTTGCGTAAACCAACAGTTGTTTTGCACTGTGCACTATGCTTTTGCGTAAACCAACAGTCGGTTTGCACTGTGCACCATGCTTTGTCGTAAACGAGCAGTCGTTTTGCACTGTGCACCATGCTTTGGCGTAAACCAGCAGTCGTTTTGCACTGTGCACTATGCTTTTGCGTAAACCAGCAGTCGTTTTGCACTGTGCACTATGCTTTGGCGTAAACCAACAGTCGTTTTGCACTGTGCACTATGCTTTTGCGTAAACCAACAGTCGTTTTGTACTGCGCACCATGCTTTGGCGTAAACCAGCAGTCGTTTTGCACTGTGCACTATGCTTTGGCGTAAACCAGCAGTCGTTTTGCACTGTGCACTATGCTTTTGCGTAAACCAGCAGTCGTTTTGCACTGTGCACTATGCTTTGGCGTAAACCAGCAGTCGTTTTGCACTGTGCGCTGTGCTTTGGCGTAAACCAACAGTCGCTTTGCACTGTGCACCATGCTTTGGCGTAAACCAGCAGTCGTTTTGCACTGTGCACTGTGCTTTGGCGTAAACCAACAGTCGTTTTGCACTGTGCACCATGCTTTGGCGTAAACCAGCAGTCGTTTTGCACTGTGCACTATGCTTTGGCGTAAACCAACAGTCATTTTGCACTGTGCGCTGTGCTTTGGCGTAAACCAACAGTCGTTTTGCACTGTGCACCATGCTTTGGCGTAAACCAGCAGTCGTTTTGCACTGTGCACTATGCTTTGGCGTAAACCAGCAGTCGTTTTGCACTGTGCACAATGCTTTGGCGTAAACCAACAGTCGTTTTGCACTGTGCACTATGCTTTTGCGTAAACCAACAGTCGTTCTGCACTGTGCACCATGCTTTGGCGTAAACGAGCAGTCGTTTTGCACTGTGCACTATGCTTTGGCGTAAACCAACAGTCATTTTACACTGTGCACTATGCTTTGGCGTAAACCAGCAGTCGTTTTGCACTGTGCGCTGTGCTTTGGCGTAAACCAACAGTCGTTTTGCACTGTGCACCATGCTTTGGCGTAAACCAGCAGTCGTTTTGCACTGTGCACTATGCTTTGGCGTAAACCAGCAGTCGTTTTGCACTGTGCACTATGCTTTTGCGTAAACCAACAGTCGTTTTGCACTGTGCACCATGCTTTGGCGTAAACCAGCAGTCGTTTTGCACTGTGCACTATGCTTTTGCGTAAACCAACAGTTGTTTTGCACTGTGCACTATGCTTTTGCGTAAACCAACAGTCGGTTTGCACTGTGCACCATGCTTTGTCGTAAACGAGCAGTCGTTTTGCACTGTGCACCATGCTTTGGCGTAAACCAGCAGTCGTTTTGCACTGTGCACTATGCTTTGGCGTAAACCAGCAGTCGTTTTGCACTGTGCACTATGCTTTGGCGTAAACCAACAGTCGTTTTGCACTGTGCACTATGCTTTTGCGTAAACCAACAGTCGTTTTGTACTGCGCACCATGCTTTGGCGTAAACCAGCAGTCGTTTTGCACTGTGCACTATGCTTTGGCGTAAACCAGCAGTCGTTTTGCACTGTGCACTATGCTTTTGCGTAAACCAACAGTCGTTTTGCACTGTGCACCATGCTTTGGCGTAAACGAGCAGTCGTTTTGCACTGCGCACTATGCTTTGGCGTAAACCAGCAGTCGTTTTGCACTGTGCACTATGCTTTTGCGTAAACCAACAGTCGTTTTGCACTGTGCGTTGTGCTTTGTCGTAAACCAACAGTCGTTTTGCACTGTGCACCATGCTTTGGCGTAAACCAGCAATCGTTTTGCACTGTGCACTATGCTTTGGCGTAAACCAGCAGTCGTTTTGCACTGTGCACTGTGCTTTGGCGTAAACCAACAGTCGTTTTGCACTGTGCACTATGCTTTTGCGTAAACCAGCAGTCGTTTTGCACTGTGCACTATGCTTTGGCGTAAACCAGCAGTCGTTTTGCACTGTGCACTATGCTTTTGCGTAAACCAACAGTCGTTTTGCACTGTGCACCATGCTTTGGCGTAAACGAGCAGTCGTTTTGCACTGTGCACTATGCTTTGGCGTAAACCAACAGTCGTTTTGCACTGTGCACTATGCTTTTGCGTAAACCAACAGTCGTTTATCACTGTGCGCTGTGCTTTGGCGTAAACCAACAGTCGTTTTGCACTGTGCACCATGCTTTGGCGTAAACCAGCAGTCGTTTTGCACTGTGCACTATGCTTTAGCGTAAACCAGCAGTCGTTTTGCACTGTGCACTATGCTTTTGCGTAAACCAGCAGTCGTTTTGCACTGTGCACTATGCTTTGGCGTAAACCAGCAGTCGTTTTGCACTGTGCGCTGTGCTTTGGCGTAAACCAACAGTCGCTTTGCACTGTGCACCATGCTTTGGCGTAAACCAGCAGTCGTTTTGCACTGTGCACTGTGCTTTGGCGTAAACCAACAGTCGTTTTGCACTGTGCACCATGCTTTGGCGTAAACCAGCAGTCGTTTTGCACTGTGCACTATGCTTTGGCGTAAACCAACAGTCATTTTGCACTGTGCGCTGTGCTTTGGCGTAAACCAACAGTCGTTTTGCACTGTGCACCATGCTTTGGCGTAAACCAGCAGTCGTTTTGCACTGTGCACTATGCTTTGGCGTAAACCAGCAGTCGTTTTGCACTGTGCACAATGCTTTGGCGTAAACCAACAGTCGTTTTGCACTGTGCACTATGCTTTTGCGTAAACCAACAGTCGTTCTGCACTGTGCACCATGCTTTGGCGTAAACGAGCAGTCGTTTTGCACTGTGCACTATGCTTTGGCGTAAACCAACAGTCATTTTACACTGTGCACTATGCTTTGGCGTAAACCAGCAGTCGTTTTGCACTGTGCGCTGTGCTTTGGCGTAAACCAAGAGTCGTTTTGCACTGTGCACCATGCTTTGGCGTAAACCAGCAGTCGTTTTGCACTGTGCACTATGCTTTGGCGTAAACCAGCAGTCGTTTTGCACTGTGCACTATGCTTTTGCGTAAACCAACAGTCGTTTTGCACTGTGCACCATGCTTTGGCGTAAACCAGCAGTCGTTTTGCACTGTGCACTATGCTTTTGCGTAAACCAACAGTTGTTTTGCACTGTGCACTATGCTTTTGCGTAAACCAACAGTCGGTTTGCACTGTGCACCATGCTTTGTCGTAAACGAGCAGTCGTTTTGCACTGTGCACCATGCTTTGGCGTAAACCAGCAGTCGTTTTGCACTGTGCACTATGCTTTTGCGTAAACCAGCAGTCGTTTTGCACTGTGCACTATGCTTTTGCGTAAACCAACAGTCGTTTTGTACTGCGCACCATGCTTTGGCGTAAACCAGCAGTCGTTTTGCACTGTGCACTATGCTTTGGCGTAAACCAGCAGTCGTTTTGCACTGTGCACTATGCTTTTGCGTAAACCAGCAGTCGTTTTGCACTGTGCACTATGCTTTGGCGTAAACCAGCAGTCGTTTTGCACTGTGCGCTGTGCTTTGGCGTAAACCAACAGTCGCTTTGCACTGTGCACCATGCTTTGGCGTAAACCAGCAGTTGTTTTGCACTGTGCACTGTGCTTTGGCGTAAACCAACAGTCGTTTTGCACTGTGCACCATGCTTTGGCGTAAACCAGCAGTCGTTTTGCACTGTGCACTATGCTTTGGCGTAAACCAACAGTCATTTTGCACTGTGCGCTGTGCTTTGGCGTAAACCAACAGTCGTTTTGCACTGTGCACCATGCTTTGGCGTAAACCAGCAGTCGTTTTGCACTGTGCACTATGCTTTGGCGTAAACCAGCAGTCGTTTTGCACTGTGCACAATGCTTTGGCGTAAACCAACAGTCGTTTTGCACTGTGCACTATGCTTTTGCGTAAACCAACAGTCGTTCTGCACTGTGCACCATGCTTTGGCGTAAACGAGCAGTCGTTTTGCACTGTGCACTATGCTTTGGCGTAAACCAACAGTCATTTTACACTGTGCACTATGCTTTGGCGTAAACCAGCAGTCGTTTTGCACTGTGCGCTGTGCTTTGGCGTAAACCAACAGTCGTTTTGCACTGTGCACCATGCTTTGGCGTAAACCAGCAGTCGTTTTGCACTGTGCACTATGCTTTGGCGTAAACCAGCAGTCGTTTTGCACTGTGCACTATGCTTTTGCGTAAACCAACAGTCGTTTTGCACTGTGCACCATGCTTTGGCGTAAACCAGCAGTCGTTTTGCACTGTGCACTATGCTTTTGCGTAAACCAACAGTTGTTTTGCACTGTGCACTATGCTTTTGCGTAAACCAACAGTCGGTTTGCACTGTGCACCATGCTTTGTCGTAAACGAGCAGTCGTTTTGCACTGTGCACCATGCTTTGGCGTAAACCAGCAGTCGTTTTGCACTGTGCACTATGCTTTGGCGTAAACCAGCAGTCGTTTTGCACTGTGCACTATGCTTTGGCGTAAACCAACAGTCGTTTTGCACTGTGCACTATGCTTTTGCGTAAACCAACAGTCGTTTTGTACTGCGCACCATGCTTTGGCGTAAACCAGCAGTCGTTTTGCACTGTGCACTATGCTTTGGCGTAAACCAGCAGTCGTTTTGCACTGTGCACTATGCTTTTGCGTAAACCAACAGTCGTTTTGCACTGTGCACCATGCTTTGGCGTAAACGAGCAGTCGTTTTGCACTGCGCACTATGCTTTGGCGTAAACCAGCAGTCGTTTTGCACTGTGCACTATGCTTTTGCGTAAACCAACAGTCGTTTTGCACTGTGCGTTGTGCTTTGTCGTAAACCAACAGTCGTTTTGCACTGTGCACCATGCTTTGGCGTAAACCAGCAATCGTTTTGCACTGTGCACTATGCTTTGGCGTAAACCAGCAGTCGTTTTGCACTGTGCACTGTGCTTTGGCGTAAACCAACAGTCGTTTTGCACTGTGCACTATGCTTTTGCGTAAACCAGCAGTCGTTTTGCACTGTGCACTATGCTTTGGCGTAAACCAGCAGTCGTTTTGCACTGTGCACTATGCTTTTGCGTAAACCAACAGTCGTTTTGCACTGTGCACCATGCTTTGGCGTAAACGAGCAGTCGTTTTGCACTGTGCACTATGCTTTGGCGTAAACCAACAGTCGTTTTGCACTGTGCACTATGCTTTTGCGTAAACCAACAGTCGTTTTGCACTGTGCACCATGCTTTGGCGTAAACGAGCAGTCGTTTTGCACTGTGCACTATGCTTCGGCGTAAACCAACAGTCATTTTGCACTGTGCACTATGCTTTGGCGTAAACCAGCAGTCGTTTTGCACTGTGCGCTGTGCTTTGGCGTAAACCAACAGTCGTTTTGCACTGTGCACCATGCTTTGGCGTAAACCAGCAGTCGTTTTGCACTGTGCACTATGCTTTGGCGTAAACCAGCAGTCGTTTTGCACTGTGCACTATGCTTTTGCGTGAACCAACAGTCGTTTTGCACTGTGCACTATGCTTTTGCGTAAACCAACAGTCGTTTTGCACTGTGCACCATGCTTTGGCGTAAACCAGCAGTCGTTTTGCACTGTGCACTATGCTTTTGCGTAAACCAACTGTCGTTTTGCACTGTGCACTATGCTTTTGCGTAAACCAACAGTCGTTTTGCACTGTGCACCATGCTTTGGCGTAAACCAGCAGTCGTTTTGCACTGTGCACTATGCTTTGGCGTAAACCAGCAATCGTTTAGCACTGTGCACTATGCTTTGGCGTAAACCAACAGTCGTTTTGCACTGTGCACTATGCGTTTGCGTAAACCAACAGTCATTTTGCACTGTGCGCTGTGCTTTGGCGTAAACCAACAGTCGTTTTGCACTGTGCACTATGATTTGGTGTAAACCAGCAGTCGTTTTGCACTGTGCACTATGCTTTTGCGTAAACCAACAGTCGTTTTGCACTGTGCACCATGCTTTGGCGTAAACCAGCAGTCGTTTTGCACTGTGCACTATGCTTTTGCGTAAACCAACAGTCGTTTTGCACTGTGCACTATGCTTTTGCGTAAACCAAGAGTCGTTTTGCACTGTGCACTGTGCTTTTGCGTAAACCAGCAGTCGTTTTGCACTGTGCACTATGTTTTTGCGTAAACCAACAGTCGTTTTGCACTGTGCACTATGCTTTTGCGTAAACCAACAGTCGTTTTGCTCTGTGCGCTGTGCTTTGGCGTAAACCAACAGTCGTTTTGCACTGTGCACTATGATTTGGCGTAAACCAGCAGTCGTTTTGCACTGTGCACTATGCTTTTGCGTAAACCAACAGTCGTTTTGCACTGTGCACCATGCTTTGGCGTAAACCAGCAGTCGTTTTGCGCTGTGCGCTGAGCTTTGGCGTAAACCAACAGTCATTTTGCACTGTGCACTATGCTTTGGCGTAAACCAACAGTCATTTTGCACTGTGCACTATGCTTTGGCGTAAACCAGCAGTCGTTTTGCACTGTGCACTATGCTTTTGCGTAAACCAACAGTCGTTTTGCACTGTGCACTATGCTTTTGCGTAAACCAACAGTCGTTTTGCACTGTGCGCTGTGCTTTGGCGTAAACCAACAGTCGTTTTGCACTGTGCACTATGATTTGGCGTAAACCAGCAGTCGTTTTGCACTGTGCACTATGCTTTTGCGTAAACCAAAAGTCGTTTTGCACTGTGCACCATGCTTTGGCGTAAACCAGCAGCCGTTTTGCACTGTGCGCTGTGCTTTGGCGTAAACCAGCAGTCGTTTTGCACTGTGCACTATGCTTTGGCGTAAACCAGCAATCGTTTTGCACTGTGCACTATGCTTTTGCGTAAACCAGCAGTCGTTTTGCACTGTGCACTATGCTTTGGCGTAAACCAGCAGTCGTTTTGCACTGTGCACCATGCTTTTGCGTAAACCAACAGTCATTTTGCACTGTGCGCTGTGCTTTGGCGTAAACCAGCAGTCGTTTTGCACTGTGCACTATGTTTTTGCGTAAACCAGCAGTCGTTTTGCACTGTGCACTATGTTTTTGCGTAAACCAACAGTCGTTTTGCACTGTGCACCATGCTTTGGCGTAAACCAACAGTCGTTTTGCACTGTGCACTATGCTTTTGCGTAAACCAACCGTCATTTTGCACTGTGCACTATGCTTTGGGGTAAACCAGCAGTCGTTTTGCACTGTGCACTATGCTTTTGCGTAAACCAAGAGTCGTTTTGCACTGTGCACTATGCTTTTGCGTAAACCAACAGTCGTTTTGCACTGTGCACTATGCTTTTGCGTAAACCAACAGTCGTTTTGCACTGTGCACCATGCTTTGGCGTAAACCAACAGTCGTTTTGCACTGTGCACTATGCTTTTGCGTAAACCAACCGTCATTTTGCACTGTGCACTATGCTTTGGCGTAAACCAGCAGTCGTTTTGCACTGTGCACTATGCTTTTGCGTAAACCAAGAGTCGTTTTGCACTGTGCACTATGCTTTTGCGTAAACCAACAGCCGTTTTGCACTGTGCACTATGCTTTGGCGTAAACCAACAGTTGTTTTGCACTGTGCACTATGATTTGGCGTAAACCAGCAGTCGTTTTGCACTGTGCACTATGCTTTTGCGTAAACCAAGAGTCGTTTTGCACTGTGCACTATGCTTTTGCGTAAACCAAGAGTCGTTTTGCACTGTGCACTATGCTTTTGCGTAAACCAAGAGTCGTTTTGCACTGTGCACTATGCTTTTGCGTAAACCAACAGTCGTTTTGCACTGTGCACCATGCTTTGGCGTAAACCAGCAGTCGTTTTGCACTGTGCACTATGCTTTTGCCTAAACCAACAGTCATTTTGCACTGTGCACCATGCTTTGGCGTAAACCAGCAGTCGTTTTGCACTGTGCACTATGCTTTTGCGTAAACCAACAGTCGTGTTGCACTGTGCGCTGTGCTTTGGCGTAAACCAACAGTCGTTTTGCACTGTGCACCATGCTTTGGCGTAAACCAGCAGTCGTTTTGCACTGTGCACTATGCTTTGGCGTAAACCAGCAGTCGTTTTGCACTGTGCACTATGCTTTTGCGTAAACCAACAGTCGTTTTGCACTGTGCGCTGTGCTTTGGCGTAAACCAACAGTCGTTTTGCACTGTGCGCTGTGCTTTGGCGTAAACCAACAGTCGTTTTGCACTGTGCACTATGCTTTTGCGTAAACCAACAGTCGTTTTGCACTGTGCGCTGTGCTTTGGCGTAAACCAACAGTCGTTTTGCACTGTGCACTATGCTTTGGCGTAAACCAACAGTTGTTTTGCACTGTGCACTATGATTTGGCGTAAACCAGCAGTCGTTTTGCACTGTGCACTATGATTTGGCGTAAACCAGCAGTCGTTTTGCAGTGTGCACTATGCTTTTGCGTAAACCAAGAGTCGTTTTGCACTGTGCACTATGCTTTTGCGTAAACCAACAGTCGTTTTGCACTGTGCACTATGCTTTTGCGTAAACCAACAGTCGTTTTGCACTGTGCGCTGTGCTTTTGCGTAAACCAAGAGTCGTTTTGCACTGTGCACTATGCTTTTGCGTAAACCAACAGTCGTTTTGCACTGTGCACTATGCTTTGGCGTAAACCAGCAGTCGTTTTGCACTGTGCACTATGCTTTTGCGTAAACCAAGAGTCGTTTTGCACTGTGCACTATGCTTTTGCGTAAACCAACAGTCGTTTTGCACTGTGCACTATGCTTTTGCGTAAACCAACAGTCGTTTTGCACTGTGCACCATGCTTTGGCGTAAACCAGCAGTCGTTTTGCACTGTGCACTATGCTTTTGCGTAAACCAACCGTCATTTTGCACTGTGCACTATGCTTTGGCGTAAACCAGCAGTCGTTTTGCACTGTGCACTATGCTTTTGCGTAAACCAACAGTCGTTTTGCACTGTGCACTATGCTTTTGCGTAAACCAACAGTCGTTTTGCACTGTGCACCATGCTTTGGCGTAAACCAGCAGTCGTTTTGCACTGTGCACTATGCTTTTGCGTAAACCAACAGTCGTTTTGCACTGTGCACCATGCTTTGGCGTAAACCAGCAGTCGTTTTGCACTGTGCACTATGCTTTTGCGTAAACCAACCGTCATTTTGCACTGTGCACTATGCTTTGGCGTAAACCAGCAGTCGTTTTGCACTGTGCACTATGCTTTTGCGTAAACCAACAGTCGTTTTGCACTGTGCGCTGTGCTTTTGCGTAAACCAACAGTCGTTTTGCACTGTGCACTGTGCTTTTGCGTAAACCAACAGTCGTTTTGCACTGTGCACCATGCTTTGGCGTAAACCAGCAGTCGTTTTGTACTGTGCACTATGCTTTAGCGTAAACCAGCAGTCGTTTTGCACTGTGCACTATGCTTTTGCGTAAACCAGCAGTCGTTTTGCACTGTGCACTATGCTTTGGCGTAAACCAGCAGTCGTTTTGCACTGTGCGCTGTGCTTTGGCGTAAACCAACAGTCGCTTTGCACTGTGCACCATGCTTTGGCGTAAACCAGCAGTCGTTTTGCACTGTGCACTGTGCTTTGGCGTAAACCAACAGTCGTTTTGCACTGTGCACCATGCTTTGGCGTAAACCAGCAGTCGTTTTGCACTGGGCACTATGCTTTGGCGTAAACCAACAGTCATTTTGCACTGTGCGCTGTGCTTTGGCGTAAACCAACAGTCGTTTTGCACTGTGCACCATGCTTTGGCGTAAACCAGCAGTCGTTTTGCACTGTGCACTATGCTTTGGCGTAAACCAGCAGTCGGTTTGCACTGTGCACAATGCTTTGGCGTAAACCAACAGTCGTTTTGCACTGTGCACTATGCTTTTGCGTAAACCAACAGTCGTTTTGCACTGTGCACCATGCTTTGGCGTAAACGAGCAGTCGTTTTGCACTGTGCACTATGCTTTGGCGTAAACCAACAGTCATTTTACACTGTGCACTATGCTTTGGCGTAAACCAGCAGTCGTTTTGCACTGTGCGCTGTGCTTTGGCGTAAACCAACAGTCGTTTTGCACTGTGCACCATGCTTTGGCGTAAACCAGCAGTCGTTTTGCACTGTGCACTATGCTTTGGCGTAAACCAGCAGTCTTTTTGCACTGTGCACTATGCTTTTGCGTAAACCAACAGTCGTTTTGCACTGTGCACCATGCTTTGGCGTAAACCAGCAGTCGTTTTGCACTGTGCACTATGCTTTTGCGTAAACCAACAGTTGTTTTGCACTGTGCACTATGCTTTGGCGTAAACCAACAGTCGTTTTGCACTGTGCACTATGCTTTTGCGTAAACCAACAGTCGTTTTGTACTGCGCACCATGCTTTGGCGTAAACCAGCAGTCGTTTTGCACTGCGCACTATGCTTTGGCGTAAACCAGCAGTCGTTTTGCACTGTGCACTATGCTTTTGCGTAAACCAACAGTCGTTTAGCACTGTGCGCTGTGCTTTGGCGTAAACCAACAGTCGTTTTGCACTGTGCACCATGCTTTGGCGTAAACGAGCAGTCGTTTTGCACTGTGCACTATGCTTTGGCGTAAACCAGCAGTCGTTTTGCACTGTGCACTATGCTTTTGCGTAAACCAACAGTCGTTTTGCACTGTGCGCTGTGCTTTGGCGTAAACCAACAGTCGTTTTGCACTGTGCACTATGATTTGGCGTAAACCAGCAGTCGTTTTGCACTGTGCACTATGCTTTTGCGTAAACCAACAGTCGTTTTGCACTGTGCGCTGTGCTTTGGCGTAAACCAACAGTCGTTTTGCACTGCGCACTATGCTTTTGCGTAAACCAACAGTCGTTTTGCACTGTGCACCATGCTTTGGCGTAAACGAGCAGTCGTTTTGCTCTGTGCACTATGCTTTGGCGTAAACCAGCAGTCGTTTTGCACTGTGCACTATGCTTTTGCGTAAACCAACAGTCGTTTAGCACTGTGCGCTGTGCTTTGGCGTAAACCAACAGTCGTTTTGCACTGCGCACTATGCTTTGGCGTAAACCAGCAGTCGTTTTGCACTGTGCACTATGCTTTTGCGTAAACCAACAGTCGTTTTGCACTGTGCGCTGTGCTTTGGCGTAAACCAACAGTCGTTTTGCACTGTGCACTATGATTTGGCGTAAACCAGCAGTCGTTTTGCACTGTGCACTATGCTTTTGCGTAAACCAACAGTCGTTTTGCACTGTGCACCATGCTTTGGCGTAAACCAGCAGTCGTTTTGCACTGTGCACTATGCTTTTGCGTAAACCAACAGTCGTTTTGCACTGTGCGCTGTGCTTTGGCGTAAACCAACAGTCGTTTTGCACTGCGCACTATGCTTTTGCGTAAACCAACAGTCGTTTTGCACTGTGCACCATGCTTTGGCGTAAACGAGCAGTCGTTTTGCTCTGTGCACTATGCTTTGGCGTAAACCAGCAGTCGTTTTGCACTGTGCACTATGCTTTTGCGTAAACCAACAGTCGTTTAGCACTGTGCGCTGTGCTTTGGCGTAAACCAACAGTCGTTTTGCACTGTGCACCATGCTTTGGCGTAAACGAGCAGTCGTTTTGCACTGTGCACTATGCTTTGGCGTAAACCAGCAGTCGTTTTGCACTGTGCACTATGCTTTGGCGTAAACCAGCAGTCGTTTTGCACTGTGCACTATGCTTTTGCGTAAACCAGCAGTCGTTTTGCACTGTGCACTATGCTTTTGCGTAAACCAACAGTCGTTTTGCACTGTGCACCATGCTTTGGCGTAAACGAGAAGTCGTTTTGCACTGTGCACTATGCTTTGGCGTAAACCAGCAGTCGTTTTGCACTGTGCACTATGCTTTGGCGTAAACCAGCAGTCGTTTTGCGCTGTGCACTATGCTTTTGCGTAAACCAACAGTCGTTTTGCACTGTGCACCATGCTTTGGCGTAAACGAGCAGTCGTTTTGCACTGCGCACTATGCTTTGGCGTAAACCAGCAGTCGTTTTGCACTGTGCACTATGCTTTTGCGTAAACCAACAGTCGTTTAGCACTGTGCGCTGTGCTTTGGCGTAAACCAACAGTCGTTTTGCACTGTGCACCATGCTTTGGCGTAAACGAGCAGTCGTTTTGCACTGTGCACTATGCTTTGGCGTAAACCAGCAGTCGTTTTGCACTGTGCACTATGCTTTGGCGTAAACCAGCAGTCGTTTTGCACTGTGCACTATGCTTTTGCGTAAACCAGCAGTCGTTTTGCACTGTGCACTATGCTTTTGCGTAAACCAACAGTCGTTTTGTACTGCGCACCATGCTTTGGCGTAAACCAGCAGTCGTTTTGCACTGCGCACTATGCTTTGGCGTAAACCAGCAGTCGTTTTGCACTGTGCACTATGCTTTTGCGTAAACCAACAGTCGTTTTGCACTGCGCACTATGCTTTGGCGTAAACCAGCAGTCGTTTTGCACTGTGCACTATGCTTTTGCGTAAACCAACAGTCGTTTTGCACTGTGCGTTGTGCTTTGGCGTAAACCAACAGTCGTTTTGCACTGTGCACCATGCTTTGGCGTAAACCAGCAATCGTTTTGCACTGTGCACTATGCTTTGGCGTAAACCAGCAGTCGTTTTGCACTGTGCGCTGTGCTTTGGCGTAAACCAACAGTCGTTTTGCACTGTGCACTATGCTTTTGCGTAAACCAGCAGTCGTTTTGCACTGTGCACTATGCTTTGGCGTAAACCAGCAGTCGTTTTGCACTGTGCACTATGCTTTTGCGTAAACCAACAGTCGGTTTGCACTGTGCACCATGCTTTGTCGTAAACGAGCAGTCGTTTTGCACTGTGCACCATGCTTTGGCGTAAACCAGCAGTCGTTTTTCACTGTGCACTATGCTTTGGCGTAAACCAGCAGTCGTTTTGCACTGTGCACTATGCTTTGGCGTAAACCAACAGTCGTTTTGCACTGTGCACTATGCTTTGGCGTAAACCAACAGTCGTTTTGCACTGTGCACTATGCTTTTGCGTAAACCAACAGTCGTTTTGTACTGCGCACCATGCTTTGGCGTAAACCAGCAGTCGTTTTGCACTGTGCACTATGCTTTGGCGTAAACCAGCAGTCGTTTTGCACTGTGCACTATGCTTTTGCGTAAACCAACAGTCGTTTTGCACTGTGCACCATGCTTTGGCGTAAACGAGCAGTCGTTTTGCACTGCGCACTATGCTTTGGCGTAAACCAGCAGTCGTTTTGCACTGTGCACTATGCTTTTGCGTAAACCAACAGTCGTTTTGCACTGTGCGTTGTGCTTTGGCGTAAACCAACAGTCGTTTTGCACTGTGCACCATGCTTTGGCGTAAACCAGCAATCGTTTTGCACTGTGCACTATGCTTTGGCGTAAACCAGCAGTCGTTTTGCACTGTGCGCTGTGCTTTGGCGTAAACCAACAGTCGTTTTGCACTGTGCACTATGCTTTTGCGTAAACCAGCAGTCGTTTTGCACTGTGCACTATGCTTTGGCGTAAACCAGCAGTCGTTTTGCACTGTGCACTATGCTTTTGCGTAAACCAACAGTCGTTTTGCACTGTGCACCATGCTTTGGCGTAAACGAGCAGTCGTTTTGCACTGTGCACTATGCTTTGGCGTAAACCAACAGTCGTTTTGCACTGTGCACTATGCTTTTGCGTAAACCAACAGTCGTTTTGCACTGTGCACTATGCTTTGGCGTAAACCAGCAGTCGTTTTGCACTGTGCACTATGCTTTTGCGTAAACCAACAGTCGTTTTGCACTGTGCACCATGCTATGGCGTAAACGAGCAGTCGTTTTGCACTGTGCACTATGCTTTGGCGTAAACCAACAGTCGTTTTGCACTGTGCACCATGCTTTGGCGTAAACCAGCAGTCGTTTTGCACTGTGCACTATGCTTTTGCGTAAACCAACCGTCATTTTGCACTGTGCACTATGCTTTGGCGTAAACCAGCAGTCGTTTTGCACTGTGCACTATGCTTTGGCGTAAACCAGCAGTCGTTTTGCACTGTGCGCTGTGCTTTGGCGTAAACCAACAGTCGCTTTGCACTGTGCACCATGCTTTGGCGTAAACCAGCAGTCGTTTTGCACTGTGCACTGTGCTTTGGCGTAAACCAACAGTCGTTTTGCACTGTGCACCATGCTTTGGCGTAAACCAGCAGTCGTTTTGCACTGGGCACTATGCTTTGGCGTAAACCAACAGTCATTTTGCACTGTGCGCTGTGCTTTGGCGTAAACCAACAGTCGTTTTGCACTGTGCACCATGCTTTGGCGTAAACCAGCAGTCGTTTTGCACTGTGCACTATGCTTTGGCGTAAACCAGCAGTCGGTTTGCACTGTGCACAATGCTTTGGCGTAAACCAACAGTCGTTTTGCACTGTGCACTATGCTTTTGCGTAAACCAACAGTCGTTTTGCACTGTGCACCATGCTTTGGCGTAAACGAGCAGTCGTTTTGCACTGTGCACTATGCTTTGGCGTAAACCAACAGTCATTTTACACTGTGCACTATGCTTTGGCGTAAACCAGCAGTCGTTTTGCACTGTGCGCTGTGCTTTGGCGTAAACCAACAGTCGTTTTGCACTGTGCACCATGCTTTGGCGTAAACCAGCAGTCGTTTTGCACTGTGCACTATGCTTTGGCGTAAACCAGCAGTCTTTTTGCACTGTGCACTATGCTTTTGCGTAAACCAACAGTCGTTTTGCACTGTGCACCATGCTTTGGCGTAAACCAGCAGTCGTTTTGCACTGTGCACTATGCTTTTGCGTAAACCAACAGTTGTTTTGCACTGTGCACTATGCTTTGGCGTAAACCAACAGTCGTTTTGCACTGTGCACTATGCTTTTGCGTAAACCAACAGTCGTTTTGTACTGCGCACCATGCTTTGGCGTAAACCAGCAGTCGTTTTGCACTGCGCACTATGCTTTGGCGTAAACCAGCAGTCGTTTTGCACTGTGCACTATGCTTTTGCGTAAACCAACAGTCGTTTTGCACTGCGCACTATGCTTTGGCGTAAACCAGCAGTCGTTTTGCACTGTGCACTATGCTTTTGCGTAAACCAACAGTCGTTTTGCACTGTGCGCTGTGCTTTGGCGTAAACCAACAGTCGTTTTGCACTGTGCACTATGATTTGGCGTAAACCAGCAGTCGTTTTGCACTGTGCACTATGCTTTTGCGTAAACCAAGAGTCGTTTTGCACTGTGCACCATGCTTTGGCGTAAACCAGCAGTCGTTTTGCACTGTGCACTATGCTTTTGCGTAAACCAACAGTCGTTTTGCACTGTGCGCTGTGCTTTGGCGTAAACCAACAGTCGTTTTGCACTGCGCACTATGCTTTTGCGTAAACCAACAGTCGTTTTGCACTGTGCACCATGCTTTGGCGTAAACGAGCAGTCGTTTTGCTCTGTGCACTATGCTTTGGCGTAAACCAGCAGTCGTTTTGCACTGTGCACTATGCTTTTGCGTAAACCAACAGTCGTTTAGCACTGTGCGCTGTGCTTTGGCGTAAACCAACAGTCGTTTTGCACTGTGCACCATGCTTTGGCGTAAACGAGCAGTCGTTTTGCACTGTGCACTATGCTTTGGCGTAAACCAGCAGTCGTTTTGCACTGTGCACTATGCTTTGGCGTAAACCAGCAGTCGTTTTGCACTGTGCACTATGCTTTTGCGTAAACCAGCAGTCGTTTTGCACTGTGCACTATGCTTTTGCGTAAACCAACAGTCGTTTTGCACTGTGCACCATGCTTTGGCGTAAACGAGCAGTCGTTTTGCACTGTGCACTATGCTTTGGCGTAAACCAGCAGTCGTTTTGCACTGTGCACTATGCTTTGGCGTAAACCAGCAGTCGTTTTGCACTGTGCACTATGCTTTTGCGTAAACCAACAGTCATTTTACACTGTGCACTATGCTTTGGCGTAAACCAGCAGTCGTTTTGCACTGTGCGCTGTGCTTTGGCGTAAACCAACAGTCGTTTTGCACTGTGCACCATGCTTTGGCGTAAACCAGCAGTCGTTTTGCACTGTGCACTATGCTTTGGCGTAAACCAGCAGTCTTTTTGCACTGTGCACTATGCTTTTGCGTAAACCAACAGTCGTTTTGCACTGTGCACCATGCTTTGGCGTAAACCAGCAGTCGTTTTGCACTGTGCACTATGCTTTTGCGTAAACCAACAGTTGTTTTGCACTGTGCACTATGCTTTGGCGTAAACCAACAGTCGTTTTGCACTGTGCACTATGCTTTTGCGTAAACCAACAGTCGTTTTGTACTGCGCACCATGCTTTGGCGTAAACCAGCAGTCGTTTTGCACTGCGCACTATGCTTTGGCGTAAACCAGCAGTCGTTTTGCACTGTGCACTATGCTTTTGCGTAAACCAACAGTCGTTTTGCACTGCGCACTATGCTTTGGCGTAAACCAGCAGTCGTTTTGCACTGTGCACTATGCTTTTGCGTAAACCAACAGTCGTTTTGCACTGTGCGCTGTGCTTTGGCGTAAACCAACAGTCGTTTTGCACTGTGCACTATGATTTGGCGTAAACCAGCAGTCGTTTTGCACTGTGCACTATGCTTTTGCGTAAACCAAGAGTCGTTTTGCACTGTGCACCATGCTTTGGCGTAAACCAGCAGTCGTTTTGCACTGTGCACTATGCTTTTGCGTAAACCAACAGTCGTTTTGCACTGTGCGCTGTGCTTTGGCGTAAACCAACAGTCGTTTTGCACTGCGCACTATGCTTTTGCGTAAACCAACAGTCGTTTTGCACTGTGCACCATGCTTTGGCGTAAACGAGCAGTCGTTTTGCTCTGTGCACTATGCTTTGGCGTAAACCAGCAGTCGTTTTGCACTGTGCACTATGCTTTTGCGTAAACCAACAGTCGTTTAGCACTGTGCGCTGTGCTTTGGCGTAAACCAACAGTCGTTTTGCACTGTGCACCATGCTTTGGCGTAAACGAGCAGTCGTTTTGCACTGTGCACTATGCTTTGGCGTAAACCAGCAGTCGTTTTGCACTGTGCACTATGCTTTGGCGTAAACCAGCAGTCGTTTTGCACTGTGCACTATGCTTTTGCGTAAACCAGCAGTCGTTTTGCACTGTGCACTATGCTTTTGCGTAAACCAACAGTCGTTTTGCACTGTGCACCATGCTTTGGCGTAAACGAGCAGTCGTTTTGCACTGTGCACTATGCTTTGGCGTAAACCAGCAGTCGTTTTGCACTGTGCACTATGCTTTGGCGTAAACCAGCAGTCGTTTTGCACTGTGCACTATGCTTTTGCGTAAACCAACAGTCGTTTTGCACTGTGCACCATGCTTTGGCGTAAACGAGCAGTCGTTTTGCACTGCGCACTATGCTTTGGCGTAAACCAGCAGTCGTTTTGCACTGTGCACTATGCTTTTGCGTAAACCAACAGTCGTTTAGCACTGTGCGCTGTGCTTTGGCGTAAACCAACAGTCGTTTTGCACTGTGCACCATGCTTTGGCGTAAACGAGCAGTCGTTTTGCACTGTGCACTATGCTTTGGCGTAAACCAGCAGTCGTTTTGCACTGTGCACTATGCTTTGGCGTAAACCAGCAGTCGTTTTGCACTGTGCACTATGCTTTTGCGTAAACCAGCAGTCGTTTTGCACTGTGCACTATGCTTTTGCGTAAACCAACAGTCGTTTTGTACTGCGCACCATGCTTTGGCGTAAACCAGCAGTCGTTTTGCACTGCGCACTATGCTTTGGCGTAAACCAGCAGTCGTTTTGCACTGTGCACTATGCTTTTGCGTAAACCAACAGTCGTTTTGCACTGCGCACTATGCTTTGGCGTAAACCAGCAGTCGTTTTGCACTGTGCACTATGCTTTTGCGTAAACCAACAGTCGTTTTGCACTGTGCGTTGTGCTTTGGCGTAAACCAACAGTCGTTTTGCACTGTGCACCATGCTTTGGCGTAAACCAGCAATCGTTTTGCACTGTGCACTATGCTTTGGCGTAAACCAGCAGTCGTTTTGCACTGTGCGCTGTGCTTTGGCGTAAACCAACAGTCGTTTTGCACTGTGCACTATGCTTTTGCGTAAACCAGCAGTCGTTTTGCACTGTGCACTATGCTTTGGCGTAAACCAGCAGTCGTTTTGCACTGTGCACTATGCTTTTGCGTAAACCAACAGTCGGTTTGCACTGTGCACCATGCTTTGTCGTAAACGAGCAGTCGTTTTGCACTGTGCACCATGCTTTGGCGTAAACCAGCAGTCGTTTTGCACTGTGCACTATGCTTTGGCGTAAACCAGCAGTCGTTTTGCACTGTGCACTATGCTTTGGCGTAAACCAACAGTCGTTTTGCACTGTGCACTATGCTTTTGCGTAAACCAACAGTCGTTTTGTACTGCGCACCATGCTTTGGCGTAAACCAGCAGTCGTTTTGCACTGTGCACTATGCTTTGGCGTAAACCAGCAGTCGTTTTGCACTGTGCACTATGCTTTTGCGTAAACCAACAGTCGTTTTGCACTGTGCACCATGCTTTGGCGTAAACGAGCAGTCGTTTTGCACTGCGCACTATGCTTTGGCGTAAACCAGCAGTCGTTTTGCACTGTGCACTATGCTTTTGCGTAAACCAACAGTCGTTTTGCACTGTGCGTTGTGCTTTGGCGTAAACCAGCAGTCGTTTTGCACTGTGCGCTGTGCTTTGGCGTAAACCAACAGTCGTTTTGCACTGTGCACTATGCTTTTGCGTAAACCAGCAGTCGTTTTGCACTGTGCACTATGCTTTGGCGTAAACCAACAGTCGTTTTGCACTGTGCACTATGCTTTTGCGTAAACCAGCAGTCGTTTTGCACTGTGCACTATGCTTTGGCGTAAACCAGCAGTCGTTTTGCACTGTGCACTATGCTTTTGCGTAAACCAACAGTCGTTTTGCACTGTGCACCATGCTTTGGCGTAAACGAGCAGTCGTTTTGCACTGTGCACTATGCTTTGGCGTAAACCAACAGTCGTTTTGCACTGTGCACTATGCTTTGGCGTAAACCAACAGTCGTTTTGCACTGTGCACTATGCTTTTGCGTAAACCAACAGTCGTTTTGCACTGTGCACTATGCTTTGGCGTAAACCAGCAGTCGTTTTGCACTGTGCACTATGCTTTTGCGTAAACCAACAGTCGTTTTGCACTGTGCACCATGCTTTGGCGTAAACGAGCAGTCGTTTTGCACTGTGCACTATGCTTTGGCGTAAACCAACAGTCGTTTTGCACTGTGCACCATGCTTTGGCGTAAACCAGCAGTCGTTTTGCACTGTGCACTATGCTTTTGCGTAAACCAACCGTCATTTTGCACTGTGCACTATGCTTTGGCGTAAACCAGCAGTCGTTTTGCACTGTGCACTATGCTTTTGCGTAAACCAACAGTCGTTTTGCACTGTGCGCTGTGCTTTGGCGTAAACCAACAGTCGTTTTGCACTGTGCACCATGCTTTGGCGTAAACCAGCAGTTGTTTTGCACTGTGCACTATGCTTTGGCGTAAACCAGCAGTCGTTTTGCACTGTGCACTATGCTTTTGCGTAAACCAACAGTCGTTTTGCACTGTGCGCTGTGCTTTGGCGTAAACCAACAGTCGTTTTGCACTGTGCGCTGTGCTTTGGCGTAAACCAACAGTCGTTTTGCACTGTGCACTATGCTTTTGCGTAAACCAACAGTCGTTTTGCACTGTGCCCTGTGCTTTGGCGTAAACCAACAGTCGTTTTGCACTGTGCACTATGATTTGGCGTAAACCAGCAGTCGTTTTGCACTGTGCACTATGCTTTTGCGTAAACCAACAGTCGTTTTGCACTGTGCACCATGCTTTGGCGTAAACCAGCAGTCGTTTTGCGCTGTGCGCTGAGCTTTGGCGTAAACCAACAGTCATTTTGCACTGTGCACTATGCTTTGGCGTAAACCAACAGTCATTTTGCACTGTGCGCTGTGCTTTTGCGTAAACCAGCAGTCGTTTTGCACTGTGCACTATGTTTTTGCGTAAACCAACAGTCGTTTTGCACTGTGCACTATGCTTTTGCGTAAACCAACAGTCGTTTTGCACTGTGCGCTGTGCTTTGGCGTAAACCAACAGTCGTTTTGCACTGTGCACTATGCTTTGGCGTAAACCAGCAGTCGTTTTGCACTGTGCACTATGCTTTGGCGTAAACCAGCAATCGTTTTGCACTGTGCACTATGCTTTTGCGTAAACCAGCAGTCGTTTTGCACTGTGCACTATGCTTTGGCGTAAACCAGCAGTCTTTTTGCACTGTGCACTATGCTTTTGCGTAAACCAACAGTCGTTTTGCACTGTGCGCTGTGCTTTGGCGTAAACCAACAGTCGTTTTGCACTGTGCACCATGCTTTTGCGTAAACCAACAGTCATTTTGCACTGTGCGCTGTGCTTTTGCGTAAACCAGCAGTCGTTTTGCACTGTGCACTATGTTTTTGCGTAAACCAACAGTCGTTTTGCACTGTGCACTATGCTTTTGCGTAAACCAACAGTCGTTTTGCACTGTGCGCTGTGCTTTGGCGTAAACCAACAGTCGTTTTGCACTGTGCACTATGCTTTGGCGTAAACCAGCAGTCGTTTTGCACTGTGCACTATGCTTTGGCGTAAACCAGCAATCGTTTTGCACTGTGCACTATGCTTTTGCGTAAACCAGCAGTCGTTTTGCACTGTGCACTATGCTTTGGCGTAAACCAGCAGTCGTTTTGCACTGTGCACTATGCTTTTGCGTAAACCAACAGTCGTTTTGCACTGTGCGCTGTGCTTTGGCGTAAACCAGCAGTCGTTTTGCACTGTGCACCATGCTTTGGCGTAAACCAGCAGTCGTTTTGCACTGTGCACTATGCTTTGGCGTAAACCAGCAGTCGTTTTGCACTGTGCACTATGTTTTTGCGTAAACCAACAGTCGTTTTGCACTGTGCACTATGCTTTTGCGTAAACCAACAGTCGTGTTGCACTGTGCACCATGCTTTGGCGTAAACCAGCAGTCGTTTTGCACTGTGCACTATGCTTTTGCGTAAACCAACAGTCGTTTTGCACTGTGCACTATGTTTTTGCGTAAACCAACAGTCGTTTTGCACTGTGCACTATGCTTTTGCGTAAACCAACAGTCGTTTTGCACTGTGCGCTGTGCTTTGGCGTAAACCAACAGTCGTTTTGCACTGTGCACTATGCTTTGGCGTAAACCAACAGTTGTTTTGCACTGTGCACTATGATTTGGCGTAAACCAGCAGTCGTTTTGCACTGTGCACTATGATTTGGCGTAAACCAGCAGTCGTTTTGCACTGTGCACTATGCTTTTGCGTAAACCAAGAGTCGTTTTGCACTGTGCACTATGCTTTTGCGTAAACCAACAGTCGTTTTGCACTGTGCACTATGCTTTTGCGTAAACCAACAGTCGTTTTGCACTGTGCACTATGCTTTGGCGTAAACCAGCAGTCGTTTTGCACTGTGCACTATGCTTTTGCGTAAACCAAGAGTCGTTTTGCACTGTGCACTATGCTTTGGCGTAAACCAGCAGTCTTTTTGCACTGTGCACTATGCTTTTGCGTAAACCAACAGTCGTTTTGCACTGTGCGCTGTGCTTTGGCGTAAACCAACAGTCGTTTTGCACTGTGCACCATGCTTTGGCGTAAACGAGCAGTCGTTTTGCACTGCGCACTATGCTTTGGCGTAAACCAGCAGTCGTTTTGCACTGTGCACAATGCTTTGGCGTAAACCAACAGTCGTTTTGCACTGTGCACTATGCTTTTGCGTAAACCAACAGTCGTTTTGCACTGTGCACCATGCTTTGGCGTAAACGAGCAGTCGTTTTGCACTGTGCACTATGCTTTGGCGTAAACCAACAGTCATTTTACACTGTGCACTATGCTTTGGCGTAAACCAGCAGTCGTTTTGCACTGTGCGCTGTGCTTTGGCGTAAACCAACAGTCGTTTTGCACTGTGCACCATGCTTTGGCGTAAACCAACAGTCGGTTTGCACTGTGCACCATGCTTTGTCGTAAACGAGCAGTCGTTTTGCACTGTGCACCATGCTTTGGCGTAAACCAGCAGTCGTTTTGCACTGTGCACTATGCTTTGGCGTAAACCAGCAGTCGTTTTGCACTGTGCACTATGCTTTGGCGTAAACCAACAGTCGTTTTGCACTGTGCACTATGCTTTTGCGTAAACCAACAGTCGTTTAGCACTGTGCACTATGCTTTGGCGTAAACCAGCAGTCGTTTTGCACTGTGCACTATGCTTTTGCGTAAACCAACAGTCGTTTTGCACTGTGCACCATGCTTTGGCGTAAACGAGCAGTCGTTTTGCACTGCGCACTATGCTTTGGCGTAAACCAGCAGTCGTTTTGCACTGTGCACTATGCTTTTGCGTAAACCAACAGTCGTTTTGCACTGTGCGTTGTGCTTTGGCGTAAACCAACAGTCGTTTTGCACTGTGCACTATGATTTGGCGTAAACCAGCAGTCGTTTTGCACTGTGCACTATGCTTTTGCGTAAACCAAGAGTCGTTTTGCACTGTGCACCATGCTTTGGCGTAAACCAGCAGTCGTTTTGCACTGTGCACTATGCTTTTGCGTAAACCAACAGTCGTTTTGCACTGTGCGCTGTGCTTTGGCGTAAACCAACAGTCGTTTTGCACTGTGCACTATGCTTTTGCGTAAACCAACAGTCGTTTTGCACTGTGCCCTGTGCTTTGGCGTAAACCAACAGTCGTTTTGCACTGTGCACTATGATTTGGCGTAAACCAGCAGTCGTTTTGCACTGTGCACTATGCTTTTGCGTAAACCAACAGTCGTTTTGCACTGTGCACCATGCTTTGGCGTAAACCAGCAGTCGTTTTGCGCTGTGCGCTGAGCTTTGGCGTAAACCAACAGTCATTTTGCACTGTGCACTATGCTTTGGCGTAAACCAACAGTCATTTTGCACTGTGCGCTGTGCTTTTGCGTAAACCAGCAGTCGTTTTGCACTGTGCACTATGTTTTTGCGTAAACCAACAGTCGTTTTGCACTGTGCACTATGCTTTTGCGTAAACCAACAGTCGTTTTGCACTGTGCGCTGTGCTTTGGCGTAAACCAACAGTCGTTTTGCACTGTGCACCATGCTTTTGCGTAAACCAACAGTCATTTTGCACTGTGCGCTGTGCTTTTGCGTAAACCAGCAGTCGTTTTGCACTGTGCACTATGTTTTTGCGTAAACCAACAGTCGTTTTGCACTGTGCACTATGCTTTTGCGTAAACCAACAGTCGTTTTGCACTGTGCGCTGTGCTTTGGCGTAAACCAACAGTCGTTTTGCACTGTGCCCTGTGCTTTGGCGTAAACCAACAGTCGTTTTGCACTGTGCGCTGTGCTTTGGCGTAAACCAACAGTCGTTTTGCACTGTGCACTATGCTTTGGCGTAAACCAGCAGTCGTTTTGCACTGTGCACTATGCTTTGGCGTAAACCAGCAATCGTTTTGCACTGTGCACTATGCTTTTGCGTAAACCAGCAGTCGTTTTGCACTGTGCACTATGCTTTGGCGTAAGCCAGCAGTCTTTTTGCACTGTGCACTATGCTTTTGCGTAAACCAACAGTCGTTTTGCACTGTGCGCTGTGCTTTGGCGTAAACCAACAGTCGTTTTGCACTGTGCACCATGCTTTTGCGTAAACCAACAGTCATTTTGCACTGTGCGCTGTGCTTTTGCGTAAACCAGCAGTCGTTTTGCACTGTGCACTATGTTTTTGCGTAAACCAACAGTCGTTTTGCACTGTGCACTATGCTTTTGCGTAAACCAACAGTCGTTTTGCACTGTGCGCTGTGCTTTGGCGTAAACCAACAGTCGTTTTGCACTGTGCACTATGCTTTGGCGTAAACCAGCAGTCGTTTTGCACTGTGCACTATGCTTTGGCGTAAACCAGCAATCGTTTTGCACTGTGCACTATGCTTTTGCGTAAACCAGCAGTCGTTTTGCACTGTGCACTATGCTTTGGCGTAAACCAGCAGTCGTTTTGCACTGTGCACTATGCTTTTGCGTAAACCAACAGTCGTTTTGCACTGTGCGCTGTGCTTTGGCGTAAACCAGCAGTCGTTTTGCACTGTGCACCATGCTTTGGCGTAAACCAGCAGTCGTTTTGCACTGTGCACTATGCTTTGGCGTAAACCAGCAGTCGTTTTGCACTGTGCACTATGTTTTTGCGTAAACCAACAGTCGTTTTGCACTGTGCACTATGCTTTTGCGTAAACCAACAGTCGTGTTGCACTGTGCACCATGCTTTGGCGTAAACCAGCAGTCGTTTTGCACTGTGCACTATGCTTTTGCGTAAACCAACAGTCGTTTTGCACTGTGCACTATGTTTTTGCGTAAACCAACAGTCGTTTTGCACTGTGCACTATGCTTTTGCGTAAACCAACAGTCGTTTTGCACTGTGCGCTGTGCTTTGGCGTAAACCAACAGTCGTTTTGCACTGTGCACTATGCTTTGGCGTAAACCAACAGTTGTTTTGCACTGTGCACTATGATTTGGCGTAAACCAGCAGTCGTTTTGCACTGTGCACTATGATTTGGCGTAAACCAGCAGTCGTTTTGCACTGTGCACTATGCTTTTGCGTAAACCAAGAGTCGTTTTGCACTGTGCACTATGCTTTTGCGTAAACCAACAGTCGTTTTGCACTGTGCACTATGCTTTTGCGTAAACCAACAGTCGTTTTGCACTGTGCGCTGTGCTTTTGCGTAAACCAAGAGTCGTTTTGCACTGTGCACTATGCTTTTGCGTAAACCAACAGTCGTTTTGCACTGTGCACTATGCTTTGGCGTAAACCAGCAGTCGTTTTGCACTGTGCACTATGCTTTTGCGTAAACCAAGAGTCGTTTTGCACTGTGCACTATGCTTTTGCGTAAACCAACAGTCGTTTTGCACTGTGCACTATGCTTTTGCGTAAACCAACAGTCGTTTTGCACTGTGCACCATGCTTTGGCGTAAACCAGCAGTCGTTTTGCACTGTGCACTATGCTTTTGCGTAAACCAACCGTCATTTTGCACTGTGCACTATGCTTTGGCGTAAACCAGCAGTCGTTTTGCACTGTGCACTAAGCTTTTGCGTAAACCAACAGTCGTTTTGCACTGTGCACTATGCTTTTGCGTAAACCAACAGTCGTTTTGCACTGTGCACCATGCTTTGGCGTAAACCAGCAGTCGTTTTGCACTGTGCACTATGCTTTTGCGTAAACCAACAGTCGTTTTGCACTGTGCACCATGCTTTGGCGTAAACCAGCAGTCGTTTTGCACTGTGCACTATGCTTTTGCGTAAACCAACCGTCATTTTGCACTGTGCACTATGCTTTGGCGTAAACCAGCAGTCGTTTTGCACTGTGCACTATGCTTTTGCGTAAACCAACAGTCGTTTTGCACTGTGCGCTGTGCTTTGGCGTAAACCAACAGTCGTTTTGCACTGTGCACCATGCTTTGGCGTAAACCAGCAGTCGTTTTGCACTGTGCACTATGCTTTGGCGTAAACCAGCAGTCGTTTTGCACTGTGCACTATGCTTTTGCGTAAACCAACAGTCGTTTTGCACTGTGCGCTGTGCTTTGGCGTAAACCAACAGTCGTTTTGCACTGTGCGCTGTGCTTTGGCGTAAACCAACAGTCGTTTTGCACTGTGCACTATGCTTTTGCGTAAACCAACAGTCGTTTTGCACTGTGCCCTGTGCTTTGGCGTAAACCAACAGTCGTTTTGCACTGTGCACTATGATTTGGCGTAAACCAGCAGTCGTTTTGCACTGTGCACTATGCTTTTGCGTAAACCAACAGTCGTTTTGCACTGTGCACCATGCTTTGGCGTAAACCAGCAGTCGTTTTGCGCTGTGCGCTGAGCTTTGGCGTAAACCAACAGTCATTTTGCACTGTGCACTATGCTTTGGCGTAAACCAACAGTCATTTTGCACTGTGCGCTGTGCTTTTGCGTAAACCAGCAGTCGTTTTGCACTGTGCACTATGTTTTTGCGTAAACCAACAGTCGTTTTGCACTGTGCACTATGCTTTTGCGTAAACCAACAGTCGTTTTGCACTGTGCGCTGTGCTTTGGCGTAAACCAACAGTCGTTTTGCACTGTGCACTATGCTTTGGCGTAAACCAGCAGTCGTTTTGCACTGTGCACTATGCTTTGGCGTAAACCAGCAATCGTTTTGCACTGTGCACTATGCTTTTGCGTAAACCAGCAGTCGTTTTGCACTGTGCACTATGCTTTGGCGTAAACCAGCAGTCTTTTTGCACTGTGCACTATGCTTTTGCGTAAACCAACAGTCGTTTTGCACTGTGCGCTGTGCTTTGGCGTAAACCAACAGTCGTTTTGCACTGTGCACCATGCTTTTGCGTAAACCAACAGTCATTTTGCACTGTGCGCTGTGCTTTTGCGTAAACCAGCAGTCGTTTTGCACTGTGCACTATGTTTTTGCGTAAACCAACAGTCGTTTTGCACTGTGCACTATGCTTTTGCGTAAACCAACAGTCGTTTTGCACTGTGCGCTGTGCTTTGGCGTAAACCAACAGTCGTTTTGCACTGTGCACTATGCTTTGGCGTAAACCAGCAGTCGTTTTGCACTGTGCACTATGCTTTGGCGTAAACCAGCAATCGTTTTGCACTGTGCACTATGCTTTTGCGTAAACCAGCAGTCGTTTTGCACTGTGCACTATGCTTTGGCGTAAACCAGCAGTCGTTTTGCACTGTGCACTATGCTTTGGCGTAAACCAGCAGTCGTTTTGCACTGTGCACTATGTTTTTGCGTAAACCAACAGTCGTTTTGCACTGTGCACTATGCTTTTGCGTAAACGAACAGTCGTGTTGCACTGTGCACCATGCATTGGCGTAAACCAGCAGTCGTTTTGCACTGTGCACTATGCTTTTGCGTAAACCAACAGTCGTATTGCACTGTGCACTATGTTTTTGCGTAAACCAACAGTCGTTTTGCACTGTGCACTATGCTTTTGCGTAAACCAACAGTCGTTTTGCACTGTGCGCTGTGCTTTGGCGTAAACCAACAGTCGTTTTGCACTGTGCACTATGCTTTGGCGTAAACCAACAGTTGTTTTGCACTGTGCACTATGATTTGGCGTAAACCAGCAGTCGTTTTGCACTGTGCACTATGATTTGGCGTAAACCAGCAGTCGTTTTGCACTGTGCACTATGCTTTTGCGTAAACCAAGAGTCGTTTTGCACTGTGCACTATGCTTTTGCGTAAACCAACAGTCGTTTTGCACTGTGCACTATGCTTTTGCGTAAACCAACAGTCGTTTTGCACTGTGCGCTGTGCTTTTGCGTAAACCAAGAGTCGTTTTGCACTGTGCACTATGCTTTTGCGTAAACCAACAGTCGTTTTGCACTGTGCACTATGCTTTGGCGTAAACCAGCAGTCGTTTTGCACTGTGCACTATGCTTTTGCGTAAACCAAGAGTCGTTTTGCACTGTGCACTATGCTTTTGCGTAAACCAACAGTCGTTTTGCACTGTGCACTATGCTTTTGCGTAAACCAACAGTCGTTTTGCACTGTGCACCATGCTTTGGCGTAAACCAGCAGTCGTTTTGCACTGTGCACTATGCTTTTCGTAAACCAACCGTCATTTTGCACTGTGCACTATGCTTTGGCGTAAACCAGCAGTCGTTTTGCACTGTGCACTATGCTTTTGCGTAAACCAACAGTCGTTTTGCACTGTGCACTATGCTTTTGCGTAAACCAACAGTCGTTTTGCACTGTGCACCATGCTTTGGCGTAAACCAGCAGTCGTTTTGCACTGTGCACTATGCTTTTGCGTAAACCAACAGTCGTTTTGCACTGTGCACCATGCTTTGGCGTAAACCAGCAGTCGTTTTGCACTGTGCACTATGCTTTTGCGTAAACCAACCGTCATTTTGCACTGTGCACTATGCTTTGGCGTAAACCAGCAGTCGTTTTGCACTGTGCACTATGCTTTTGCGTAAACCAACAGTCGTTTTGCACTGTGCGCTGTGCTTTTGCGTAAACCAACAGTCGTTTTGCACTGTGCACTGTGCTTTTGCGTAAACCAACAGTCGTTTTGCACTGTGCACCATGCTTTGGCGTAAACCAGCAGTCGTTTTGCACTGTGCACTATGCTTTAGCGTAAACCAGCAGTCGTTTTGCACTGTGCACTATGCTTTTGCGTAAACCAGCAGTCGTTTTGCACTGTGCACTATGCTTTGGCGTAAACCAGCAGTCGTTTTGCACTGTGCGCTGTGCTTTGGCGTAAACCAACAGTCGCTTTGCACTGTGCACCATGCTTTGGCGTAAACCAGCAGTCGTTTTGCACTGTGCACTGTGCTTTGGCGTAAACCAACAGTCGTTTTGCACTGTGCACCATGCTTTGGCGTAAACCAGCAGTCGTTTTGCACTGGGCACTATGCTTTGGCGTAAACCAACAGTCATTTTGCACTGTGCGCTGTGCTTTGGCGTAAACCAACAGTCGTTTTGCACTGTGCACCATGCTTTGGCGTAAACCAGCAGTCGTTTTGCACTGTGCACTATGCTTTGGCGTAAACCAGCAGTCGTTTTGCACTGTGCACAATGCTTTGGCGTAAACCAACAGTCGTTTTGCACTGTGCACTATGCTTTTGCGTAAACCAACAGTCGTTTTGCACTGTGCACCATGCTTTGGCGTAAACGAGCAGTCGTTTTGCACTGTGCACTATGCTTTGGCGTAAACCAACAGTCATTTTACACTGTGCACTATGCTTTGGCGTAAACCAGCAGTCGTTTTGCACTGTGCGCTGTGCTTTGGCGTAAACCAACAGTCGTTTTGCACTGTGCACCATGCTTTGGCGTAAACCAGCAGTCGTTTTGCACTGTGCACTATGCTTTGGCGTAAACCAGCAGTCGTTTTGCACTGTGCACTATGCTTTTGCGTAAACCAACAGTCGTTTTGCACTGTGCACCATGCTTTGGCGTAAACCAGCAGTCGTTTTGCACTGTGCACTATGCTTTTGCGTAAACCAACAGTTGTTTTGCACTGTGCACTATGCTTTTGCGTAAACCAACAGTCGGTTTGCACTGTGCACCATGCTTTGTCGTAAACGAGCAGTCGTTTTGCACTGTGCACCATGCTTTGGCGTAAACCAGCAGTCGTTTTGCACTGTGCACTATGCTTTGGCGTAAACCAGCAGTCGTTTTGCACTGTGCACTATGCTTTGGCGTAAACCAACAGTCGTTTTGCACTGTGCACTATGCTTTTGCGTAAACCAACAGTCGTTTTGTACTGCGCACCATGCTTTGGCGTAAACCAGCAGTCGTTTTGCACTGTGCACTATGCTTTGGCGTAAACCAGCAGTCGTTTTGCACTGTGCACTATGCTTTTGCGTAAACCAACAGTCGTTTTGCACTGTGCACCATGCTTTGGCGTAAACGAGCAGTCGTTTTGCACTGCGCACTATGCTTTGGCGTAAACCAGCAGTCGTTTTGCACTGTGCACTATGCTTTTGCGTAAACCAACAGTCGTTTTGCACTGTGCGTTGTGCTTTGGCGTAAACCAACAGTCGTTTTGCACTGTGCACCATGCTTTGGCGTAAACCAGCAATCGTTTTGCACTGTGCACTATGCTTTGGCGTAAACCAGCAGTCGTTTTGCACTGTGCGCTGTGCTTTGGCGTAAACCAACAGTCGTTTTGCACTGTGCACTATGCTTTGGCGTAAACCAGCAGTCGTTTTGCACTGTGCACTATGCTTTTGCGTAAACCAACAGTCGTTTTGCACTGTGCACCATGCTTTGGCGTAAACGAGCAGTCGTTTTGCACTGTGCACTATGCTTTGGCGTAAACCAACAGTCGTTTTGCACTGTGCACTATGCTTTTGCGTAAACCAACAGTCGTTTTGCACTGTGCACCATGCTTTGGCGTAAACGAGCAGTCGTTTTGCACTGTGCACTATGCTTCGGCGTAAACCAACAGTCATTTTGCACTGTGCACTATGCTTTGGCGTAAACCAGCAGTCGTTTTGCACTGTGCACTATGCTTTGGCGTAAACCAGCAGTCGTTTTGCACTGTGCACTATGCTTTTGCGTAAACCAACAGTCGTTTTGCACTGTGCACCATGCTTTGGCGTAAACGAGCAGTCGTTTTGCACTGTGCACTATGCTTTGGCGTAAACCAACAGTCGTTTTGCACTGTGCACTATGCTTTTGCGTAAACCAACAGTCATTTTGCACTGTGCACTATGCTTTGGCGTAAACCAGCAGTCGTTTTGCACTGTGCGCTGTGCTTTGGCGTAAACCAACAGTCGTTTTGCACTGTGCACCATGCTTTGGCGTAAACCAGCAGTCGTTTTGCACTGTGCACTATGCTTTGGCGTAAACCAGCAGTCGTTTTGCACTGTGCACTATGCTTTTGCGTAAACCAACAGTCGTTTTGCACTGTGCACTATGCTTTTGCGTAAACCAACAGTCGTTTTGCACTGTGCACCATGCTTTGGCGTAAACCAGCAGTCGTTTTGCACTGTGCACTATGCTTTTGCGTAAACCAACTGTCGTTTTGCACTGTGCACTATGCTTTGCGTAAACCAACAGTCGTTTTGCACTGTGCACCATGCTTTGGCGTAAACGAGCAGTCGTTTTGCACTGTGCACCATGCTTTGGCCTAAACCAGCAGTCGTTTTGCACTGTGCACTATGCTTTGGCGTAAACCAGCAGTCGTTTAGCACTGTGCACTATGCTTTGGCGTACACCAACAGTCGTTTTGCACTGTGCACTATGCGTTTGCGTAAACCAACAGTCATTTTGCACTGTGCGCTGTGCTTTGGCGTAAACCAACAGTCGTTTTGCACTGTGCACTATGATTTGGTGTAAACCAGCAGTCGTTTTGCACTGTGCACTATGCTTTTGCGTAAACCAACAGTCGTTTTGCACTGTGCACCATGCTTTGGCGTAAACCAGCAGTCGTTTTGCACTGTGCACTATGCTTTTGCGTAAACCAACAGTCGTTTTGCACTGTGCACTATGCTTTTGCGTAAACCAAGAGTCGTTTTGCACTGTGCACTGTGCTTTTGCGTAAACCAGCAGTCGTTTTGCACTGTGCACTATGTTTTTGCGTAAACCAACAGTCGTTTTGCACTGTGCACTATGCTTTTGCGTAAACCAACAGTCGTTTTGCTCTGTGCGCTGTGCTTTGGCGTAAACCAACAGTCGTTTTGCACTGTGCACTATGATTTGGCGTAAACCAGCAGTCGTTTTGCACTGTGCACTATGCTTTTGCGTAAACCAACAGTCGTTTTGCACTGTGCACCATGCTTTGGCGTAAACCAGCAGTCGTTTTGCGCTGTGCGCTGAGCTTTGGCGTAAACCAACAGTCATTTTGCACTGTGCACTATGCTTTGGCGTAAACCAACAGTCATTTTGCACTGTGCACTATGCTTTGGCGTAAACCAGCAGTCGTTTTGCACTGTGCACTATGCTTTTGCGTAAACCAACAGTCGTTTTGCACTGTGCACTATGCTTTTGCGTAAACCAACAGTCGTTTTGCACTGTGCGCTGTGCTTTGGCGTAAACCAACAGTCGTTTTGCACTGTGCACTATGATTTGGCGTAAACCAGCAGTCGTTTTGCACTGTGCACTATGCTTTTGCGTAAACCAAAAGTCGTTTTGCACTGTGCACCATGCTTTGGCGTAAACCAGCAGCCGTTTTGCACTGTGCGCTGTGCTTTGGCGTAAACCAGCAGTCGTTTTGCACTGTGCACTATGCTTTGGCGTAAACCAGCAATCGTTTTGCACTGTGCACTATGCTTTTGCGTAAACCAGCAGTCGTTTTGCACTGTGCACTATGCTTTGGCGTAAACCAGCAGTCGTTTTGCACTGTGCACCATGCTTTTGCGTAAACCAACAGTCATTTTGCACTGTGCGCTGTGCTTTGGCGTAAACCAGCAGTCGTTTTGCACTGTGCACTATGTTTTTGCGTAAACCAGCAGTCGTTTTGCACTGTGCACTATGTTTTTGCGTAAACCAACAGTCGTTTTGCACTGTGCACCATGCTTTGGCGTAAACCAACAGTCGTTTTGCACTGTGCACTATGCTTTTGCGTAAACCAACCGTCATTTTGCACTGTGCACTATGCTTTGGGGTAAACCAGCAGTCGTTTTGCACTGTGCACTATGCTTTTGCGTAAACCAAGAGTCGTTTTGCACTGTGCACTATGCTTTTGCGTAAACCAACAGTCGTTTTGCACTGTGCACTATGCTTTTGCGTAAACCAACAGTCGTTTTGCACTGTGCACCATGCTTTGGCGTAAACCAACAGTCGTTTTGCACTGTGCACTATGCTTTTGCGTAAACCAACCGTCATTTTGCACTGTGCACTATGCTTTGGCGTAAACCAGCAGTCGTTTTGCACTGTGCACTATGCTTTTGCGTAAACCAAGAGTCGTTTTGCACTGTGCACTATGCTTTTGCGTAAACCAAGAGTCGTTTTGCACTGTGCACTATGCTTTTGCGTAAACCAACAGCCGTTTTGCACTGTGCACTATGCTTTGGCGTAAACCAACAGTTGTTTTGCACTGTGCACTATGATTTGGCGTAAACCAGCAGTCGTTTTGCACTGTGCACTATGCTTTTGCGTAAACCAAGAGTCGTTTTGCACTGTGCACTATGCTTTTGCGTAAACCAAGAGTCGTTTTGCACTGTGCACTATGCTTTTGCGTAAACCAACAGTCGTTTTGCACTGTGCACCATGCTTTGGCGTAAACCAGCAGTCGTTTTGCACTGTGCACTATGCTTTTGCGTAAACCAACAGTCATTTTGCACTGTGCACCATGCTTTGGCGTAAACCAGCAGTCGTTTTGCACTGTGCACTATGCTTTTGCGTAAACCAACAGTCGTGTTGCACTGTGCGCTGTGCTTTGGCGTAAACCAACAGTCGTTTTGCACTGTGCACCATGCTTTGGCGTAAACCAGCAGTCGTTTTGCACTGTGCACTATGCTTTGGCGTAAACCAGCAGTCGTTTTGCACTGTGCACTATGCTTTTGCGTAAACCAACAGTCGTTTTGCACTGTGCGCTGTGCTTTGGCGTAAACCAACAGTCGTTTTGCACTGTGCGCTGTGCTTTGGCGTAAACCAACAGTCGTTTTGCACTGTGCACTATGCTTTTGCGTAAACCAACAGTCGTTTTGCACTGTGCCCTGTGCTTTGGCGTAAACCAACAGTCGTTTTGCACTGTGCACTATGATTTGGCGTAAACCAGCAGTCGTTTTGCACTGTGCACTATGCTTTTGCGTAAACCAACAGTCGTTTTGCACTGTGCACCATGCTTTGGCGTAAACCAGCAGTCGTTTTGCGCTGTGCGCTGAGCTTTGGCGTAAACCAACAGTCATTTTGCACTGTGCACTATGCTTTGGCGTAAACCAACAGTCATTTTGCACTGTGCGCTGTGCTTTTGCGTAAACCAGCAGTCGTTTTGCACTGTGCACTATGTTTTTGCGTAAACCAACAGTCGTTTTGCACTGTGCACTATGCTTTTGCGTAAACCAACAGTCGTTTTGCACTGTGCGCTGTGCTTTGGCGTAAACCAACAGTCGTTTTGCACTGTGCACTATGCTTTGGCGTAAACCAGCAGTCGTTTTGCACTGTGCACTATGCTTTGGCGTAAACCAGCAATCGTTTTGCACTGTGCACTATGCTTTTGCGTAAACCAGCAGTCGTTTTGCACTGTGCACTATGCTTTGGCGTAAACCAGCAGTCTTTTTGCACTGTGCACTATGCTTTTGCGTAAACCAACAGTCGTTTTGCACTGTGCGCTGTGCTTTGGCGTAAACCAACAGTCGTTTTGCACTGTGCACCATGCTTTTGCGTAAACCAACAGTCATTTTGCACTGTGCGCTGTGCTTTTGCGTAAACCAGCAGTCGTTTTGCACTGTGCACTATGTTTTTGCGTAAACCAACAGTCGTTTTGCACTGTGCGCTGTGCTTTGGCGTAAACCAACAGTCGTTTTGCACTGTGCACTATGCTTTGGCGTAAACCAGCAGTCGTTTTGCACTGTGCACTATGCTTTGGCGTAAACCAGCAATCGTTTTGCACTGTGCACTATGCTTTTGCGTAAACCAGCAGTCGTTTTGCACTGTGCACTATGCTTTGGCGTAAACCAGCAGTCGTTTTGCACTGTGCACTATGCTTTTGCGTAAACCAACAGTCGTTTTGCACTGTGCGCTGTGCTTTGGCGTAAACCAGCAGTCGTTTTGCACTGTGCACCATGCTTTGGCGTAAACCAGCAGTCGTTTTGCACTGTGCACTATGCTTTGGCGTAAACCAGCAGTCGTTTTGCACTGTGCACTATGTTTTTGCGTAAACCAACAGTCGTTTTGCACTGTGCACTATGCTTTTGCGTAAACCAACAGTCGTGTTGCACTGTGCACCATGCTTTGGCGTAAACCAGCAGTCGTTTTGCACTGTGCACTATGTTTTTGCGTAAACCAACAGTCGTTTTGCACTGTGCACTATGCTTTTGCGTAAACCAACAGTCGTTTTGCACTGTGCGCTGTGCTTTGGCGTAAACCAACAGTCGTTTTGCACTGTGCACTATGATTTGGCGTAAACCAGCAGTCGTTTCGCACTGTGCACTATGCTTTTGCGTAAACCAACAGTCGTTTTGCACTGTGCACCATGATTTGGCGTAAACCAGCAGTCGGTTTGCACTGTGCGCTGAGCTTTGGCGTAAACCAACAGTCATTTTGCACTGTGCACTATGCTTTGGCGTAAACCAACAGTCATTTTGCACTGTGCACTATGCTTTGGCGTAAACCAGCAGTCGTTTTGCACTGTGCACTATGCTTTTGCGTAAACCAACAGTAGTTTTGCACTGTGCACTATGCTTTTGCGTAAACCAACAGTCGTTTTGCACTGTGCGCTGTGCTTTTGCGTAAACCAACAGTCGTTTTGCACTGTGCACTATGCTTTTGCGTAAACCAACAGTCGTTTTGCACTGTGCACTATGCTTTGGCGTAAACCAACAGTCATTTTGCACTGTGCACTATGCTTTGGCGTAAACCAGCAGTCGTTTTGCACTGTGCACTATGCTTTTGCGTAAACCAACAGTCCTTTTGCACTGTGCACTATGATTTGGCGTAAACCAGCAGTCGTTTTGCACTGTGCACTATGCTTTTGCGTAAACCAATAGTCGTGTTGCACTGTGCACTATGCTTTTGCGTAAACCAACAGTCGTTTTGCACTGTGCTCTGTGCTTTTGCGTAAACCAACAGTCGTTTTGCACTGTGCACTATGCTTTTGCGTAAACCAACAGTCGTTTTGCGCTGTGCGCTGAGCTTTGGCGTAAACCAACAGTCATTTTGCACTGTGCACTATGCTTTGGCGTAAACCAACAGTCATTTTGCACTGTGCACTATGCTTTGGCGTAAACCAGCAGTCGTTTTGCACTGTGCACTATGCTTTTGCGTAAACCAACAGTCGTTTTGCACTGTGCACTATGCTTTTGCGTAAACCAACAGTCGTTTTGCACTGTGCACTATGCTTTTGCGTAAACCAGCAGTCGTTTTGCACTGTGCACTATGTTTTTGCGTAAACCAGCAGTCGTTTTGCACTGTGCACTATGCTTTTGCGTAAACCAACAGTCGTTTTGCACTGTGCACCATGCTTTGGCGTAAACCAGCAGTCGGTTTGCACTGTGCGCTGAGCTTTGGCGTAAACCAACAGTCATTTTGCACTGTGCACTATGCTTTGGCGTAAACCAACAGTCATTTTGCACTGTGCACTATGCTTTGGCGTAAACCAGCAGTCGTTTTGCACTGTGCACTATGCTTTTGCGTAAACCAACAGTCGTTTTGCACTGTGCACTATGCTTTTGCGTAAACCAACAGTCGTTTTGCACTGTGCGCTGTGCTTTTGCGTAAACCAACAGTCGTTTTGCACTGTGCACTATGCTTTTGCGTAAACCAGCAGTCGTTTTGCACTGTGCACTATGCTTTTGCGTAAACCAACAGTCGTTTTGCACTGTGCACTATGCTTTTGCGTAAACCAACAGTCCTTTTGCACTGTGCACTATGATTTGGCGTAAACCAGCAGTCGTTTTGCACTGTGCACTATGCTTTTGCGTAAACCAAAAGTCGTTTTGCACTGTGCACCATGCTTTGGCGTAAACCAGCAGCCGTTTTGCACTGTGCGCTGTGCTTTGGCGTAAACCAGCAGTCGTTTTGCACTGTGCGCTGTGCTTTGGCGTAAACCAACAGTCATTTTGCACTGTGCACTATGCTTTGGCGTAAACCAGCAGTCATTTTGCACTGTGCACTATGCTTTGGCGTAAAGCCAACAGTCGTTTTGCACTGTGCACTATGCTTTGGCGTAAACCAGCAGTCGTTTTGCACTGTGCACTATGCTTTTGCGTATACCAACAGTCGTTTTGCACTGTGCGCTGTGCTTTGGCGTAAACCAACAGTCATTTTGCACTGTGCACCATGCTTTGCGTAAACCAGCAGTCGTTTTGCACTGTGCACTATGCTTTGGCGTAAACCAACAGTCATTTTGCACTGTGCACTATGCTTTGGCGTAAACCAGCAGTCGTTTTGCACTGTGCACTATGCTTTGGCGTAAACCAGCAGTCGTTTTGCACTGTGCACTATGCTTTGGCGTAAACCAGCAGTCGTTTTGCACTGTGCACTATGCTTTTGCGTAAACCAATAGTCGTTTTGCACTGTGCACTATGATTTGGCGTAAACCAGCAGTCGTTTTGCACTGTGCACTATGCTTTTGCGTAAACCAACAGTCGTTTTGCACTGTGCACTATGCTTTGGCGTAAACCAGCAGTCGTTTTGCACTGTGCACTATGCTTTTGCGTAAACCAACAGTCGTTTTGCACTGTGCGCTGTGCTTTTGCGTAAACCAACAGTCGTTTTGCACTGTGCACTGTGCACTGTGCTTATGCGTAAACCAACAGTCATTTTGCACTGTGCGCTGTGCTTTTGCGTAAACCAGCAGTCGTTTTGCACTGTGCACTATGTTTTTGCGTATACCAACAGTCGTTTTGCACTGTGCGCTGTGCTTTGGCGTAAACCAACAGTCATTTTGCACTGTGCACCATGCTTTGCGTAAACCAGCAGTCGTTTTGCACTGTGCACTATGCTTTGGCGTAAACCAACAGTCATTTTGCACTGTGCACTATGCTTTGGCGTAAACCAGCAGTCGTTTTGCACTGTGCACTATGCTTTTGCGTAAACCAATAGTCGTTTTGCACTGTGCACTATGATTTGGCGTATACCAACAGTCGTTTTGCACTGTGCGCTGTGCTTTGGCGTAAACCAACAGTCATTTTGCACTGTGCACCATGCTTTGCGTAAACCAGCAGTCGTTTTGCACTGTGCACTATGCTTTGGCGTAAACCAACAGTCATTTTGCACTGTGCACTATGCTTTGGCGTAAACCAGCAGTCGTTTTGCACTGTGCACTATGCTTTTGCGTAAACCAACAGTCGTTTTGCACTGTGCGCTGTGCTTTTGCGTAAACCAACAGTCGTTTTGCACTGTGCACTGTGCACTGTGCTTATGCGTAAACCAGCAGTCGTTTTGCACTGTGCACTATGATTTGGCGTAAACCAGCAGTCGTTTTGCACTGTGCACTATGCTTTTGCGTAAACCAACAGTCGTTTTGCACTGTGCACTATGCTTTTGCGTAAACCAATAGTCGTGTTGCACTGTGCACTATGCTTTTGCGTAAACCAACAGTCGTTTTGCACTGTGCTCTGTGCTTTTGCGTAAACCAACAGTCGTTTTGCACTGTGCACTATGCTTTGCGTAAACCAGCAGTCGTTTTGCACTGTGCACTATGCTTTTGCGTATACCAACAGTCGTTTTGCACTGTGCGCTGTGCTTTGGCGTAAACCAACAGTCATTTTGCACTGTGCACCATGCTTTGCGTAAACCAGCAGTCGTTTTGCACTGTGCACTATGCTTTGGCGTAAACCAGCAGTCGTTTTGCACTGTGCACTATGCTTTTGCGTAAACCAACAGTCGTTTTGCACTGTGCGCTGTGCTTTTGCGTAAACCAGCAGTCGTTTTGCACTGTGCACTATGTTTTTGCGTAAACCAGCAGTCGTTTTGCACTGTGCACTATGCTTTTGCGTAAACCAACAGTCGTTTTGCACTGTGCACTATGCTTTTGCGTAAACCAATAGTCGTTTTGCACTGTGCACTATGATTTGGCGTAAACCAGCAGTCGTTTTGCACTGTGCACTATGCTTTTGCGTATACCAACAGTCGTTTTGCACTGTGCGCTGTGCTTTGGCGTAAACCAACAGTCATTTTGCACTGTGCACCATGCTTTGCGTAAACCAGCAGTCGTTTTGCACTGTGCACTATGCTTTGGCGTAAACCAACAGTCATTTTGCACTGTGCACTATGCTTTGGCGTAAACCAGCAGTCGTTTTGCACTGTGCACTATGCTTTGGCGTAAACCAGCAGTCGTTTTGCACTGTGCACTATGCTTTGGCGTAAACCAGCAGTCGTTTTGCACTGTGCACTATGCTTTTGCGTAAACCAATAGTCGTTTTGCACTGTGCACTATGATTTGGCGTAAACCAGCAGTCGTTTTGCACTGTGCACTATGCTTTTGCGTAAACCAACAGTCGTTTTGCACTGTGCACTATGCTTTGGCGTAAACCAGCAGTCGTTTTGCACTGTGCACTATGCTTTTGCGTAAACCAACAGTCGTTTTGCACTGTGCGCTGTGCTTTGGCGTAAACCAACAGTCGTTTTGCACTGTGCACCATGCTTTAGCGTAAACCAGCAGTCGTTTTGCACTGTGCGCTATGCTTTTGCGTAAACCAACAGTCGTTTTGCACTGTGCACCATGCTTTGGCGTAAACCAGCAGCCGTTTTGCACTGTGCGCTGTGCTTTGGCGTAAACCAACAGTCGTTTTGCACTGTGCACTATGCTTTTGCGTAAACCAACAGTCGTTTTGCACTGTGCGCTGTGCTTTGGCGTAAACCAACAGTCGTTTTGCATTGTGCACTATGATTTGGCGTAAACCAGCAGTCGTTTTGCACTGTGCACTATGCTTTTGCGTAAACCAAAAGTCGTTTTGCACTGTGCACCATGCTTTGGCGTAAACCAGCAGCCGTTTTGCACTGTGCGCTGTGCTTTGGCGTAAACCAGCAGCCGTTTTGCACTGTGCACTATGATTTGGCGTAAACCAGCAGTCGTTTTGCACTGTGCGCTGTGCTTTTGCGTAAACCAACAGTCGTTTTGCACTGTGCACTATGCTTTTGCGTAAACCAACAGTCGTTTTGCACTGTGCGCTGTGCTTTGGCGTAAACCAACAGTCGTTTTGCATTGTGCACTATGATTTGGCGTAAACCAGCAGTCGTTTTGCACTGTGCACTATGCTTTGGCGTAAACCAACAGTCATTTTGCACTGTGCACTATGCTTTGGCGTAAACCAGCAGTCGTTTTGCACTGTGCACTATGCTTTGGCGTAAACCAGCAGTCGTTTTGCACTGTGCACTATGCTTTGGCGTAAACCAGCAGTCGTTTTGCACTGTGCACTATGCTTTTGCGTAAACCAATAGTCGTTTTGCACTGTGCACTATGATTTGGCGTAAACCAGCAGTCGTTTTGCACTGTGCACTATGCTTTTGCGTAAACCAACAGTCGTTTTGCACTGTGCACTATGCTTTGGCGTAAACCAGCAGTCGTTTTGCACTGTGCACTATGCTTTTGCGTAAACCAACAGTCGTTTTGCACTGTGCGCTGTGCTTTGGCGTAAACCAACAGTCGTTTTGCACTGTGCACCATGCTTTAGCGTAAACCAGCAGTCGTTTTGCACTGTGCGCTATGCTTTTGCGTAAACCAACAGTCGTTTTGCACTGTGCGCTGTGCTTTGGTGTAAACCAACAGTCATTTTGCACTGTGCACTATGTTTTGGCGTAAACCAGCTGTCGTTTTGCACTGTGCACTATGCTTTTGCGTAAACCAACAGTCATTTTGCACTGTGCACCATGCTTTGCGTAAACCAGCAGTCGTTTTGCACTGTGCACTATGCTTTGGCGTAAACCAACAGTCATTTTGCACTGTGCACTATGCTTTGGCGTAAACCAGCAGTCGTTTTGCACTGTGCACTATGCTTTGGCGTAAACCAGCAGTCGTTTTGCACTGTGCACTATGCTTTGGCGTAAACCAGCAGTCGTTTTGCACTGTGCACTATGCTTTTGCGTAAACCAATAGTCGTTTTGCACTGTGCACTATGATTTGGCGTAAACCAGCAGTCGTTTTGCACTGTGCACTATGCTTTTGCGTAAACCAACAGTCGTTTTGCACTGTGCACTATGCTTTGGCGTAAACCAGCAGTCGTTTTGCACTGTGCACTATGCTTTTGCGTAAACCAACAGTCGTTTTGCACTGTGCGCTGTGCTTTTGCGTAAACCAACAGTCGTTTTGCACTGTGCACTATGCTTTGGCGTAAACCAGCAGTCGTTTTGCACTGTGCACTATGCTTTTGCGTAAACCAATAGTCGTTTTGCACTGTGCACTATGCTTTGGCGTAAACCAGCAGTCGTTTTGCACTGTGCACTATGCTTTTGCGTAAACCAATAGTCGTTTTGCACTGTGCACTATGATTTGGCGTAAACCAGCAGTCGTTTTGCACTGTGCACTATGCTTTTGCGTAAACCAAAAGTCGTTTTGCACTGTGCACCATGCTTTGGCGTAAACCAGCAGCCGTTTTGCACTGTGCGCTGTGCTTTGGCGTAAACCAGCAGTCGTTTTGCACTGTGCGCTGTGCTTTGGCGTAAACAAACAGTCATTTTGCACTGTGCACTATGCTTTGGCGTAAACCAGCAGTCATTTTGCACTGTGCACTATGCTTTGGCGTAAAGCCAACAGTCGTTTTGCACTGTGCACTATGCTTTGGCGTAAACCAGCAGTCGTTTTGCACTGTGCACTATGCTTTTGCGTATACCAACAGTCGTTTTGCACTGTGCGCTGTGCTTTGGCGTAAACCAACAGTCATTTTGCACTGTGCACCATGCTTTGCGTAAACCAGCAGTCGTTTTGCACTGTGCACTATGCTTTGGCGTAAACCAACAGTCATTTTGCACTGTGCACTATGCTTTGGCGTAAACCAGCAGTCGTTTTGCACTGTGCACTATGCTTTGGCGTAAACCAGCAGTCGTTTTGCACTGTGCACTATGCTTTGGCGTAAACCAGCAGTCGTTTTGCACTGTGCACTATGCTTTTGCGTAAACCAATAGTCGTTTTGCACTGTGCACTATGATTTGGCGTAAACCAGCAGTCGTTTTGCACTGTGCACTATGCTTTTGCGTAAACCAACAGTCGTTTTGCACTGTGCACTATGCTTTGGCGTAAACCAGCAGTCGTTTTGCACTGTGCACTATGCTTTGGCGTAAACCAGCAGTCGGTTTGCACTGTGCGCTGAGCTTTTGCGTAAACCAACAGTCGTTTTGCACTGTGCACTATGATTTGGCGTAAACCAGCAGTCGTTTTGCACTGTGCACTATGCTTTTGCGTAAACCAACAGTCGTTTTGCACTGTGCACTATGCTTTTGCGTAAACCAATAGTCGTGTTGCACTGTGCACTATGCTTTTGCGTAAACCAACAGTCGTTTTGCACTGTGCTCTGTGCTTTTGCGTAAACCAACAGTCGTTTTGCACTGTGCACTATGCTTTGCGTAAACCAGCAGTCGTTTTGCACTGTGCACTATGCTTTTGCGTAAACCAACAGTCGTTTTGCACTGTGCACTATGCTTTTGCGTAAACCAGCAGTCGTTTTACACTGTGCACTATGCTTTGGCGTAAACCAGCAGTCGTTTTGCACTGTGCACTATGCTTTGGCGTAAACCAGCAGTCGTTTTGCACTGTGCACTATGCTTTTGCGTAAACCAGCAGTCGTTTTGCACTGTGCACTATGCTTTGCGTAAACCAGCAGTCGTTTTGCACTGTGCACTATGCTTTTGCGTAAACCAACAGTCGTTTTGCACTGTGCACTATGCTTTTGCGTAAACCAACAGTCGTTTTGCACTGTGCTCTGTGCTTTTGCGTAAACCAACAGTCGTTTTGCACTGTGCACTATGCTTTGCGTAAACCAGCAGTCGTTTTGCACTGTGCACTATGCTTTTGCGTAAACCAACAGTCGTTTTGCACTGTGCACTATGCTTTTGCGTAAACCAGCAGTCGTTTTACACTGTGCACTATGCTTTGGCGTAAACCAGCAGTCGTTTTGCACTGTGCACTATGCTTTTGCGTAAACCAACAGTCGTTTTGCACTGTGCACTATGCTTTTGCGTAAACCAGCAGTCGTTTTACACTGTGCACTATGCTTTGCGTAAACCAGCAGTCGTTTTGCACTGTGCACTATGCTTTTGCGTAAACCAACAGTCGTTTTGCACTGTGCACTATGCTTTGGCGTAAACCAACAGTCATTTTGCACTGTGCACTATGCTTTGGCGTAAACCAGCAGTCGTTTTGCACTGTGCACTATGCTTTTGCGTAAACCAGCAGTCGTTTTGCACTGTGCACTATGCTTTGGCGTAAACCAACAGTCGTTTTGCACTGTGCACTATGCTTTGGCGTAAACCAACAGTCATTTTGCACTGTGCACTATGCTTTGGCGTAAACCAGCAGTCGTTTTGCACTGTGCACTATGCTTTTGCGTAAACCAACAGTCCTTTTGCACTGTGCACTATGATTTGGCGTAAACCAGCAGTCGTTTTGCACTGTGCACTATGCTTTTGCGTAAACCAATAGTCGTGTTGCACTGTGCACTATGCTTTTGCGTAAACCAACAGTCGTTTTGCACTGTGCTCTGTGCTTTTGCGTAAACCAACAGTCGTTTTGCACTGTGCACTATGCTTTGCGTAAACCAGCAGTCGTTTTGCACTGTGCACTATGCTTTTGCGTAAACCAACAGTCGTTTTGCACTGTGCACTATGCTTTTGCGTAAACCAGCAGTCGTTTTACACTGTGCACTATGCTTTGGCGTAAACCAGCAGTCGTTTTGCACTGTGCACTATGCTTTGGCGTAAACCAGCAGTCGTTTTGCACTGTGCACTATGCTTTTGCGTAAACCAATAGTCGTGTTGCACTGTGCACTATGCTTTTGCGTAAACCAACAGTCGTTTTGCACTGTGCACTATGATTTGGCGTAAACCAGCAGTCGTTTTGCACTGTGCACTATGCTTTTGCGTAAACCAACAGTCGTTTTGCACTGTGCACTATGCTTTGGGGTAAACCAGCAGTCGTTTTGCACTGTGCACTATGCTTTTGCGTAAACCAACAGTCGTTTTGCACTGTGCGCTGTGCTTTTGCGTAAACCAACAGTCGTTTTGCACTGTGCACTGTGCACTGTGCTTATGCGTAAACCAACAGTCGTTTTGCACTGTGCACCATGCTTTGGCGTAAACCAGCAGTCGTTTTGCACTGTGCACTATGCTTTGGCGTAAACCAGCAGTCGTTTTGCACTGTGCGCTGTGCTTTGGCGTAAACCAACAGTCGTTTTGCACTGTGCACTATGATTTGGCGTAAACCAGCAGTCGTTTTGCACTGTGCACTATGCTTTTGCGTAAACCAATAGTCGTGTTGCACTGTGCACTATGCTTTTGCGTAAACCAACAGTCGTTTTGCACTGTGCTCTGTGCTTTTGCGTAAACCAACAGTCGTTTTGCACTGTGCACTATGCTTTTGCGTAAACCAACAGTCGTTTTGCACTGTGCACCATGCTTTGGCGTAAACCAGCAGTCGTTTTGCGCTGTGCGCTGAGCTTTGGCGTAAACCAACAGTCATTTTGCACTGTGCACTATGCTTTGGCGTAAACCAACAGTCATTTTGCACTGTGCACTATGCTTTGGCGTAAACCAGCAGTCGTTTTGCACTGTGCACTATGCTTTTGCGTAAACCAACAGTCGTTTTGCACTGTGCACTATGCTTTTGCGTAAACCAACAGTCGTTTTGCACTGTGCGCTGTGCTTTGGCGTAAACCAACAGTCGTTTTGCATTGTGCACTATGATTTGGCGTAAACCAGCAGTCGTTTTGCACTGTGCACTATGCTTTTGCGTAAACCAAAAGTCGTTTTGCACTGTGCACCATGCTTTGGCGTAAACCAGCAGCCGTTTTGCACTGTGCGCTGTGCTTTGGCGTAAACCAGCAGTCGTTTTGCACTGTGCGCTGTGCTTTGGCGTAAACCAACAGTCATTTTGCACTGTGCACTATGCTTTGGCGTAAACCAGCAGTCGTTTTGCACTGTGCACTATGCTTTTGCCTAAACCAACAGTCGTTTTGCACTGTGCACTATGCGTTTGCGTAAACCAACAGTCGTTTTGCACTGTGCGCTGTGCTTTGGCGTAAACCAACAGTCATTTTGCACTGTGCACTATGCTTTGGCGTAAAGCCAACAGTCGTTTTGCACTGTGCACTATGCTTTGGCGTAAACCAGCAGTCGTTTTGCGCTGTGCACTATGCTTTTGCGTAAACCAACAGTCGTTTTGCACTGTGCGCTGTGCTTTGGCGTAAACCAACAGTCATTTTGCACTGTGCACCATGCTTTGGCGTAAACCAGCAGTCGTTTTGCACTGTGCACTATGCTTTTGCGTAAAGCAACAGTCGTTTTGCACTGTGCGCTGTGCTTTGGCGTAAACCAACAGTCATTTTGCACTGTGCACCATGCTTTGGCGTAAACCAGCAGTCGTTTTGCACTGTGCACTATGCTTTTGCGTAAACCAACAGTCGTTTTGCACTGTGCGCTGTGCTTTGGCGTAAACCAACAGTCATTTTGCACTGTGCACCATGCTTTGGCGTAAACCAGCAGTCGTTTTGCACTGTGCACTATGCGTTCGCGTAAACCAACAGTCGTTTTGCACTGTGCTCTGTGCTTTTGCGTAAACCAACAGTCGTTTTGCACTGTGCACTATGCTTTTGCGTAAACCAACAGTCGTTTTGCACTGTGCACCATGCTTTGGCGTAAACCAGCAGTCGTTTTGCGCTGTGCGCTGAGCTTTGGCGTAAACCAACAGTCATTTTGCACTGTGCACTATGCTTTGGCGTAAACCAACAGTCATTTTGCACTGTGCACCATGCTTTGGCGTAAACCAGCAGTCGTTTTGCACTGTGCACTATGCTTTTGCCTAAACCAACAGTCGTTTTGCACTGTGCACTATGCGTTTGCGTAAACCAACAGTCGTTTTGCACTGTGCGCTGTGCTTTGGCGTAAACCAACAGTCGTTTTGCACCGTGGACTATGATTTGGCGTAAACCAGCAGTCGTTTTGCACTGTGCACTATGCTTTTGCGTAAACCAACAGTCGTTTTGCACTGTGCACTATGCTTTTGCGTAAACCAGCAGTCGTTTTACACTGTGCACTATGCTTTTGAGTAAACCACCAGTCGTTTTGCACTGTGCACTATGATTTGGCGTAAACCAGCAGTCGTTTTGCACTGTGCGCTGTGCTTTGGCGTAAACCAGCAGTCGTTTTGCACTGTGCACTATGATTTGGCGTAAACGAGCAGTCGTTTTGCACTGTGCACTATGCTTTGGCGTAAACCAGCAGTCGTTTTGCACTGTGCACTATGCTTTTGCGTAAACCAGCAGTCGTTTTACACTGTGCACTATGCTTTGGCGTAAACCAGCAGTCGTTTTGCACTGTGCACTATGCTTTGGCGTAAACCAGCAGTCGTTTTGCACTGTGCACTATGCTTTTGCGTAAACCAGCATTCGTTTTGCACTGTGCACTATGATTTGGCGTAAACGAGCAGTCGTTTTGCACTGTGCACTATGCTTTGGCGTAAACCAGCAGTCGTTTTGCACTGTGCACTATGCTTTTGCGTAAACCAGCAGTCGTTTTACACTGTGCACTATGCTTTGGCGTAAACCAGTAGTCGTTTTGCACTGTGCACTATGCTTTTGCGTAAACCAACAGTCGTTTTGCACTGTGCACTATGCTTTTGCGTAAACCAGCAGTCGTTTTACACTGTGCACTATGCTTTTGCGTAAACCAACAGTCGTTTTGCACTGTGCACTATGCTTTGGCGTAAACCAGCAGTCGTTTTGCACTGTGCATTATGCTTTTGCGTAAACCAACAGTCGTTTTGCACTGTGCACTATGCTTTTGCGTAAACCAGCAGTCGTTTTACACTGTGCACTATGCTTTTGAGTAAACCAACAGTCGTTTTGCACTGTGCACTATGCTTTTGCGTAAACCAGCAGTCGTTTTGCACTGTGCACTATGCTTTTGCGTAAACCAACAGTCGTTTTGCACTGTGCACCATGCTTTGGCGTAAACCAGCAGTCGTTTTGCACTGTGCGCTATGCTTTTGCGTAAACCAACAGTCGTTTTGCACTGTGCACTATGCTTTTGCGTAAACCAGCAGTCGTTTTACACTGTGCACTATGCTTTTGAGTAAACCAACAGTCGTTTTGCACTGTGCACTATGATTTGGCGTAAACCAGCAGTCGTTTTGCACTGTGCACTATGCTTTTGCGTAAACCAACAGTCGTTTTGCACTGTGCACCATGCTTTGGCGTAAACCAGCAGTCGTTTTGCACTGTGCGCTATGCTTTTGCGTAAACCAACAGTCGTTTTGCACTGTGCACTATGCTTTTGCGTAAACCAGCAGTCGTTTTACACTGTGCACTATGCTTTTGCGTAAACCAACAGTCGTTTTGCACTGTGCACCATGCTTTGGCGTAAACCAGCAGTCGTTTTGCACTGTGCGCTATGCTTTTGCGTAAACCAACAGTCGTTTTGCACTGTGCACTATGCTTTTGCGTAAACCAGCAGTCGTTTTACACTGTGCACTATGCTTTTGAGTAAACCAACAGTCGTTTTGCACTGTGCACTATGATTTGGCGTAAACCAGCAGTCGTTTTGCACTGTGCACTATGCTTTTGCGTAAACCAACAGCCGTTTTGCACTGTGCACCATGCTTTGGCGTAAACTAGCAGTCGTTTTGCACTGTGCGCTGTGCTTTGGCGTAAACCAACAGTCGTTTTGCACTGTGCACTATGCTTTTGCGTAAACCAACAGTCGTTTTGCACTGTGCACCATGCTTTGGCGTAAACTAGCAGTCGTTTTGCACTGTGCACTATGCTTTGGCGTAAACCAACAGTCGTTTTGCACTGTGCACCATGCTTTGGCGTAAACCAGCAGTCGTTTTGCACTGTGCGCTATGCTTTTGCGTAAACCAACAGTCGTTTTGCACTGTGCACTATGCTATTGCGTAAACCAACAGTCGTTTTGCACTGTGCACTATGATTTGGCGTAAACCAACAGTCGTTTTGCACTGTGCACTATGCTTTGGCGTAAACCAACAGTCATTTTGCACTGTGCACTATGCTTTGGCGTAAAGCCAACAGTCGTTTTGCACTGTGCACTATGCTTTGGCGTAAACCAGCAGTCGTTTTGCACTGTGCACTATGCTTTTGCGTAAACCAACAGTCGTTTTGCACTGTGCACTATGCTTTTGCGTAAACCAGCAGTCGTTTTACACTGTGCACTATGCTTTTGAGTAAACCAACAGTCGTTTTGCACTGTGCGCTATGATTTGGCGTAAACCAACATTCGTTTTGCACTGTGCACTATGCTTTGGCGTAAACCAACAGTCATTTTGCACTGTGCACTATGCTTTGGCGTAAAGCCAACAGTCGTTTTGCACTGTGCACTATGCTTTGGCGTAAACCAGCAGTCGTTTTGCACTGTGCACTATGCTTTTGCGTAAACCAACAGTCGTTTTGCACTGTGCACTATGCTTTTGCGTAAACCAGCAGTCGTTTTACACTGTGCACTATGCTTTTGAGTAAACCAACAGTCGTTTTGCACTGTGCACTATGATTTGGCGTAAACCAGCAGTCGTTTTGCACTGTGCACTATGCTTTTGCGTAAACCAACAGTCGTTTTGCACTGTGCACTATGCTTTTGCGTAAACCAGCAGTCGTTTTACACTGTGCACTATGCTTTTGCGTAAACCAACAGTCGTTTTGCACTGTGCACTATGCTTTGGCGTAAACCAGCAGTCGTTTTGCACTGTGCACTATGCTTTGGCGTAAACCAACAGTCGTTTTGCACTGTGCACTATGCTTTTGCGTAAACCAACAGTCGTTTTGCACTGTGCACTATGCTTTGGCGTAAACCAGCAGTCGTTTTGCACTGTGCACTATGCTTTTGCGTAAACCAACAGTCGTTTTGCACTGTGCACTATGCTTTTGCGTAAACCAGCAGTCGTTTTACACTGTGCACTATGCTTTTGAGTAAACCAACAGTCGTTTTGCACTGTGCACTATGATTTGGCGTAAACCAGCAGTCGTTTTGCACTGTGCACTATACTTTTGCGTAAACCAACAGTCGTTTTGCACTGTGCACTATGATTTGGCGTAAACCAGCAGTCGTTTTGCACTGTGCACTATACTTTTGCGTAAACCAGCAGTCGTTTTGCACTGTGCACTATGCTTTTGCGTAAACCAACAGTCGTTTTGCACTGTGCACTATGCTTTTGCGTAAACCAACAGTCGTTTTGCACTGTGCGCTGTGCTTTGGCGTAAACCAACAGTCGTTTTGGATTGTGCACTATGATTTGGCGTAAACCAGCAGTCGTTTTGCACTGTGCACTATGCTTTTGCGTAAACCAAAAGTCGTTTTGCACTGTGCGCTGTGCTTTTGCGTAAACCAACAGTCGTTTTGCACTGTGCACTGTGCACTGTGCTTATGCGTAAACCAACAGTCGTTTTGCACTGTGCACCATGCTTTGGCGTAAACCAGCAGTCGTTTTGCACTGTGCACTATGCTTTGGCGTAAACCAACAGTCGTTTTGCACTGTGCACCATGCTTTGGCGTAAACTAGCAGTCGTTTTGCACTGTGCACTATGCTTTTGCGTAAACCAGCAGTCGTTTTGCACTGTGCACTATGCTTTTGCGTAAACCAACAGTCGTTTTGCACTGTGCACTATGCTTTTGCGTAAACCAACAGTCGTTTTGCACTGTGCGCTGTGCTTTTGCGTAAACCAACAGTCGTTTTGCACTGTGCACTGTGCACTGTGCTTATGCGTAAACCAACAGTCGTTTTGCACTGTGCACCATGCTTTGGCGTAAACCAGCAGTCGTTTTGCACTGTGCACTATGCTTTGGCGTAAACCAGCAGTCGTTTTGCACTGTGCGCTGTGCTTTGGCGTAAACCAACAGTCGTTTTGCACTGTGCACTATGATTTGGCGTAAACCAGCAGTCGTTTTGCACTGTGCACTATGCTTTTGCGTAAACCAATAGTCGTGTTGCACTGTGCACTATGCTTTTGCGTAAACCAACAGTCGTTTTGCACTGTGCTCTGTGCTTTTGCGTAAACCAACAGTCGTTTTGCACTGTGCACTATGCTTTTGCGTAAACCAACAGTCGTTTTGCACTGTGCACCATGCTTTGGCGTAAACCAGCAGTCGTTTTGCGCTGTGCGCTGAGCTTTGGCGTAAACCAACAGTCATTTTGCACTGTGCACTATGCTTTGGCGTAAACCAACAGTCATTTTGCACTGTGCACTATGCTTTGGCGTAAACCAGCAGTCGTTTTGCACTGTGCACTATGCTTTTGCGTAAACCAACAGTCGTTTTGCACTGTGCACTATGCTTTTGCGTAAACCAACAGTCGTTTTGCACTGTGCGCTGTGCTTTGGCGTAAACCAACAGTCGTTTTGCATTGTGCACTATGATTTGGCGTAAACCAGCAGTCGTTTTGCACTGTGCACTATGCTTTTGCGTAAACCAAAAGTCGTTTTGCACTGTGCACCATGCTTTGGCGTAAACCAGCAGCCGTTTTGCACTGTGCGCTGTGCTTTGGCGTAAACCAGCAGTCGTTTTGCACTGTGCGCTGTGCTTTGGCGTAAACCAACAGTCATTTTGCACTGTGCACTATGCTTTGGCGTAAAGCCAACAGTCGTTTTGCACTGTGCACTATGCTTTGGCGTAAACCAGCAGTCGTTTTGCGCTGTGCACTATGCTTTTGCGTAAACCAACAGTCGTTTTGCACTGTGCGCTGTGCTTTGGCGTAAACCAACAGTCATTTTGCACTGTGCACCATGCTTTGGCGTAAACCAGCAGTCGTTTTGCACTGTGCACTATGCTTTTGCGTAAAGCAACAGTCGTTTTGCACTGTGCGCTGTGCTTTGGCGTAAACCAACAGTCATTTTGCACTGTGCACCATGCTTTGGCGTAAACCAGCAGTCGTTTTGCACTGTGCACTATGCTTTTGCGTAAACCAACAGTCGTTTTGCACTGTGCGCTGTGCTTTGGCGTAAACCAACAGTCATTTTGCACTGTGCACCATGCTTTGGCGTAAACCAGCAGTCGTTTTGCACTGTGCACTATGCGTTTGCGTAAACCAACAGTCGTTTTGCACTGTGCTCTGTGCTTTTGCGTAAACCAACAGTCGTTTTGCACTGTGCACTATGCTTTTGCGTAAACCAACAGTCGTTTTGCACTGTGCACCATGCTTTGGCGTAAACCAGCAGTCGTTTTGCGCTGTGCGCTGAGCTTTGGCGTAAACCAACAGTCATTTTGCACTGTGCACTATGCTTTGGCGTAAACCAACAGTCATTTTGCACTGTGCACCATGCTTTGGCGTAAACCAGCAGTCGTTTTGCACTGTGCACTATGATTTTGCCTAAACCAACAGTCGTTTTGCACTGTGCACTATGCGTTTGCGTAAACCAACAGTCGTTTTGCACCGTGGACTATGATTTGGCGTAAACCAGCAGTCGTTTTGCACTGTGCACTATGCTTTTGCGTAAACCAACAGTCGTTTTGCACTGTGCACTATGCTTTTGCGTAAACCAGCAGTCGTTTTACACTGTGCACTATGCTTTTGAGTAAACCAACAGTCGTTTTGCACTGTGCACTATGATTTGGCGTAAACCAGCAATCGTTTTGCACTGTGCGCTGTGCTTTGGCGTAAACCAGCAGTCGTTTTGCACTGTGCACTATGATTTGGCGTAAACGAGCAGTCGTTTTGCACTGTGCACTATGCTTTGGCGTAAACCAGCAGTCGTTTTGCACTGTGCACTATGCTTTTGCGTAAACCAGCAGTCGTTTTACACTGTGCACTATGCTTTGGCGTAAACCAGCAGTCGTTTTGCACTGTGCACTATGCTTTGGCGTAAACCAGCAGTCGTTTTGCACTGTGCACTATGCTTTTGCGTAAACCAGCAGTCGTTTTGCACTGTGCACTATGATTTGGCGTAAACGAGCAGTCGTTTTGCACTGTGCACTATGCTTTGGCGTAAACCAGCAGTCGTTTTGCACTGTGCACTATGCTTTTGCGTAAACCAGCAGTCGTTTTACACTGTGCACTATGCTTTGGCGTAAACCAGCAGTCGTTTTGCACTGTGCACTATGCTTTTGCGTAAACCAGCAGTCGTTTTACACTGTGCACTATGCTTTTGCGTAAACCAACAGTCGTTTTGCACTGTGCACTATGCTTTGGCGTAAACCAGCAGTCGTTTTGCACTGTGCACTATGCTTTGGCGTAAACCAGCAGTCGTTTTGCACTGTGCACTATGATTTGGCGTAAACGAGCAGTCGTTTTGCACTGTGCACTATGCTTTGGCGTAAACCAGCAGTCGTTTTGCACTGTGCACTATGCTTTGGCGTAAACCAGCAGTCGTTTTGCACTGTGCACTATGCTTTTGCGTAAACCAACAGTCGTTTTGCACTGTGCACTATGCTTTTGCGCAAACCAGCAGTCGTTTTACACTGTGCACTATGCTTTTGCGTAAACCAACAGTCGTTTTGCACTGTGCACTATGCTTTGGCGTAAACCAGCAGTCGTTTTGCACTGTGCACTATGCTTTTGCGTAAACCAACAGTCGTTTTGCACTGTGCACTATGCTTTTGCGTAAACCAGCAGTCGTTTTACACTGTGCACTATGCTTTTGAGTAAACCAACAGTCGTTTTGCACTGTGCACTATGCTTTTGCGTAAACCAGCAGTCGTTTTGCACTGTGCACTATGCTTTTGCGTAAACCAACAGTCGTTTTGCACTGTGCACCATGCTTTGGCGTAAACCAGCAGTCGTTTTGCACTGTGTGCTATGCTTTTGCGTAAACCAACAGTCGTTTTGCACTGTGCACTATGCTTTTGCGTAAACCAGCAGTCGTTTTACACTGTGCACTATGTTTTTGAGTAAACCAACAGTCGTTTTGCACTGTGCACTATGATTTGGCGTAAACCAGCAGTCGTTTTGCACTGTGCACTATGCTTTTGCGTAAACCAACAGTCGTTTTGCACTGTGCACCATGCTTTGGCGTAAACCAGCAGTCGTTTTGCACTGTGCGCTATGCTTTTGCGTAAACCAACAGTCGTTTTGCACTGTGCACTATGCTTTTGCGTAAACCAGCAGTCGTTTTACACTGTGCACTATGCTTTTGCGTAAACCAACAGTCGTTTTGCACTGTGCACCATGCTTTGGCGTAAACCAGCAGTCGTTTTGCACTGTGCGCTATGCTTTTGCGTAAACCAACAGTCGTTTTGCACTGTGCACTATGCTTTTGCGTAAACCAGCAGTCGTTTTACACTGTGCACTATGCTTTTGAGTAAACCAACAGTCGTTTTGCACTGTGCACTATGATTTGGCGTAAACCAGCAGTCGTTTTGCACTGTGCACTATGCTTTTGCGTAAACCAACAGCCGTTTTGCACTGTGCACCATGCTTTGGCGTAAACTAGCAGTCGTTTTGCACTGTGCGCTGTGCTTTGGCGTAAACCAACAGTCGTTTTGCACTGTGCACTATGCTTTTGCGTAAACCAACAGTCGTTTTGCACTGTGCACCATGCTTTGGCGTAAACTAGCAGTCGTTTTGCACTGTGCACTATGCTTTGGCGTAAACCAACAGTCGTTTTGCACTGTGCACCATGCTTTGGCGTAAACCAGCAGTCGTTTTGCACTGTGCGCTATGCTTTTGCGTAAACCAACAGTCGTTTTGCACTGTGCACTATGCTATTGCGTAAACCAACAGTCGTTTTGCACTGTGCACTATGATTTGGCGTAAACCAACAGTCGTTTTGCACTGTGCACTATGCTTTGGCGTAAACCAACAGTCATTTTGCACTGTGCACTATGCTTTGGCGTAAAGCCAACAGTCGTTTTGCACTGTGCACTATGCTTTGGCGTAAACCAGCAGTCGTTTTGCACTGTGCACTATGCTTTTGCGTAAACCAACAGTCGTTTTGCACTGTGCACTATGCTTTTGCGTAAACCAGCAGTCGTTTTACACTGTGCACTATGCTTTTGAGTAAACCAACAGTCGTTTTGCACTGTGCGCTATGATTTGGCGTAAACCAACATTCGTTTTGCACTGTGCACTATGCTTTGGCGTAAACCAACAGTCATTTTGCACTGTGCACTATGCTTTGGCGTAAAGCCAACAGTCGTTTTGCACTGTGCACTATGCTTTGGCGTAAACCAGCAGTCGTTTTACACTGTGCACTATGCTTTTGAGTAAACCAACAGTCGTTTTGCACTGTGCACTATGATTTGGCGTAAACCAGCAGTCGTTTTGCACTGTGCACCATGCTTTGGCGTAAACCAGCAGTCGTTTTGCACTGTGCGCTGTGCTTTGGCGTAAACCAACAGTCGTTTTGCACTGTGTACTATGCTTTTGCGTAAACCAACAGTCGTTTTGCACTGTGCACTATGCTTTGGCGTAAACCAACAGTCGTTTTGCACTGTGCACTATGATTTGGCGTAAACCAGCAGTCGTTTTGCACTGTGCACTATGCTTTTGCGTAAACCAACAGTCGTTTTGCACTGTGCACTATGCTTTTGCGTAAACCAGCAGTCGTTTTACACTGTGCACTATGCTTTTGCGTAAACCAACAGTCGTTTTGCACTGTGCACTATGCTTTTGCGTAAACCAGCAGTCGTTTTACACTGTGCACTATGCTTTTGCGTAAACCAACAGTCGTTTTGCACTGTGCACTATGCTTTGGCGTAAACCAGCAGTCGTTTTGCACTGTGCACTATGCTTTGGCGTAAACCAACAGTCGTTTTGCACTGTGCACTATGCTTTTGCGTAAACCAACAGTCGTTTTGCACTGTGCACTATGCTTTGGCGTAAACCAGCAGTCGTTTTGCACTGTGCACTATGCTTTTGCGTAAACCAACAGTCGTTTTGCACTGTGCACTATGCTTTTGCGTAAACCAGCAGTCGTTTTACACTGTGCACTATGCTTTTGAGTAAACCAACAGTCGTTTTGCACTGTGCACTATGATTTGGCGTAAACCAGCAGTCGTTTTGCACTGTGCACTATACTTTTGCGTAAACCAACAGTCGTTTTGCACTGTGCACTATGCTTTGGCGTAAACCAGCAGTCGTTTTGCACTGTGCACTATGCTTTTGCGTAAACCAACAGTCGTTTTGCACTGTGCACTATGCTTTTGCGTAAACCAACAGTCGTTTTGCACTGTGCACTATGCTTTGGCGTAAACCAGCAGTCGTTTTGCACTGTGCACTATGCTTTTGCGTAAACCAACAGTCGTTTTGCACTGTGCACTATGTTTTTCCGTAAACCAACAGTCGTTTTGCACTGTGCACTATGCTTTTGCGTAAACCAACAGTCGTTTTGCACTGTGCACCATGCTTTCGCGTAAACCAGCAGTCGTTTTACACTGTGCACTATGCTTTTGAGTAAACCAACAGTCCTTTTGCACTGTGCACTATGATTTGGCGTAAACCAGCAGTCGTTTTGCACTGTGCACTATGCTTTTGCGTAAACCAACAGTCGTTTTGCACTGTGCACTATGCTTTGGCGTAAACCAGCAGTCGTTTTGCACTGTGCACCATGCTTTGGCGTAAACCAGCAGTCGTTTTGCACTGTGCGCTGTGCTTTGGCGTAAACCAACAGTCGTTTTGCACTGTGTACTATGCTTTTGCGTAAACCAACAGTCGTTTTGCACTGTGCACTATGCTTTGGCGTAAACCAACAGTCGTTTTGCACTGTGCACTATGCTTTTGCGTAAACCAACAGTCGTTTTGCACTGTGCACTATGCTTTGGCGTAAACCAGCAGTCGTTTTGCACTGTGCACTATGCTTTTGCGTAAACCAACAGTCGTTTTGCACTGTGCACTATGTTTTTGCGTAAACCAACAGTCGTTTTGCACTGTGCACTATGCTTTTGCGTAAACCAACAGTCGTTTTGCACTGTGCACCATGCTTTGGCGTAAACCAGCAGTCGTTTTGCACTGTGCACTATGCTTTTGCGTAAACCAACAGTCGTTTTGCACTGTGCACTATGCTTTTGCGTAAACCAACAGTCGTTTTGCACTGTGCACTATGCTTTGGCGTAAACCAGCAGTCGTTTTGCACTGTGCACTATGCTTTTGCGTAAACCAACAGTCGTTTTGCACTGTGCACAATGCTTTGGCGTAAACCAGCAGTCGTTTTGCACTGTGCACTATGCTTTTGCGTAAACCAACAGTCGTTTTGCACTGTGCACTATGCTTTTGCGTAAACCAGCAGTCGTTTTACACTGTGCACTATGCTTTTGAGTAAACCAACAGTCGTTTTGCACTGTGCACTATGATTTGGCGTAAACCAGCAGTCGTTTTGCACTGTGCGCTGTGCTTTGGCGTAAACCAACAGTCGTTTTGCACTGTGGACTATGATTTGGCGTAAACCAGCAGTCGTTTTGCACTGTGCACTATGCTTTTGCGTAAACCAACAGTCGTTTTGCACTGTGCACCATGCTTTGGCGTAAACCAGCAGTCGTTTTGCACTGTGCGCTGTGCTTTGGCGTAAACCAACAGTCGTTTTGCACTGTGCACTATGATTTGGTGTAAACCAGCAGTCGTTTTGCACTGTGCACTATGCTTTTGCGTAAACCAACAGTCGTTTTGCACTGTGCACCATGCTTTGGCGTAAACCAGCAGTCGTTTTGCACTGTGCACTATGCTTTTGCGTAAACCAACAGTCGTTTTGCACTGTGCACTATGCTTTTGCGTAAACCAAGAGTCGTTTTGCACTGTGCACTGTGCTTTTGCGTAAACCAGCAGTCGTTTTGCACTGTGCACTATGTTTTTGCGTAAACCAACAGTCGTTTTGCACTGTGCACTATGCTTTTGCGTAAACCAACAGTCGTTTTGCTCTGTGCGCTGTGCTTTGGCGTTAAGCCAACAGTCGTTTTGCACTGTGCACTATGCTTTGGCGTAAACCAGCAGTCGTTTTGCACTGTGCACTATGCTTTTGCGTATACCAACAGTCGTTTTGCACTGTGCGCTGTGCTTTGGCGTAAACCAACAGTCATTTTGCACTGTGCGCTGTGCTTTGGCGTAAACCAACAGTCGTTTTGCACTGTGCACTATGATTTGGTGTAAACCAGCAGTCGTTTTGCACTGTGCACTATGCTTTTGCGTAAACCAACAGTCGTTTTGCACTGTGCACTATGCTTTGGCGTAAACCAGCAGTCGTTTTGCACTGTGCACTATGCTTTTGCGTAAACCAACAGTCGTTTTGCACTGTGCACTATGCTTTTGCGTAAACCAACAGTCGTTTTGCACTGTGCACTATGCTTTTGCGTAAACCAGCAGTCGTTTTACACTGTGCACTATGCTTTTGAGTAAACCAACAGTCGTTTTGCACTGTGCACTATGATTTGGCGTAAACCAGCAGTCGTTTTGCACTGTGCGCTGTGCTTTGGCGTAAACCAACAGTCGTTTTGCACTGTGCACTATGATTTGGTGTAAACCAGCAGTCGTTTTGCACTGTGCACTATGCTTTTGCGTAAACCAACAGTCGTTTTGCACTGTGCACTATGCTTTTGCGTAAACCAACAGTCGTTTTGCACTGTGCACTATGCTTTTGCGTAAACCAGCAGTCGTTTTACACTGTGCACTATGCTTTTGAGTAAACCAACAGTCGTTTTGCACTGTGCACTATGATTTGGCGTAAACCAGCAGTCGTTTTGCACTGTGCGCTGTGCTTTGGCGTAAACCAACAGTCGTTTTGCACTGTGCACTATGATTTGGCGTAAACCAGCAGTCGTTTTGCACTGTGCACTATGCTTTTGCGTAAACCAACAGTCGTTTTGCACTGTGCACTATGCTTTTGCGTATACCAACAGTGGTTTTGCACTGTGCGCTGTGCTTTGGCGTAAACCAACAGTCATTTTGCACTGTGCGCTGTGCTTTGGCGTAAACCAACAGTCGTTTTGCACTGTGCACTATGATTTGGTGTAAACCAGCAGTCGTTTTGCACTGTGCACTATGCTTTTGCGTAAACCAACAGTCGTTTTGCACTGTGCACTATGCTTTTGCGTAAACCAACAGTCGTTTTGCACTGTGCACTATGCTTTTGCGTAAACCAGCAGTCGTTTTACACTGTGCACTATGCTTTTGAGTAAACCAACAGTCGTTTTGCACTGTGCACTATGATTTGGCGTAAACCAGCAGTCGTTTTGCACTGTGCACTATGCTTTTGCGTAAACCAACAGTCGTTTTGCACTGTGCACTATGCTTTGGCGTAAACCAGCAGTCGTTTTGCACTGTGCACTATGCTTTTGCGTAAACCAACAGTCGTTTTGCACTGTGCACTATGCTTTTGCGTAAACCAACAGTCGTTTTGCACTGTGCACTATGCTTTTGCGTAAACCAGCAGTCGTTTTACACTGTGCACTATGCTTTTGAGTAAACCAACAGTCGTTTTGCACTGTGCACTATGATTTGGCGTAAACCAGCAGTCGTTTTGCACTGTGCACTATGTTTTTGCGTAAACCAACAGTCGTTTTGCACTGTGCACTATGCTTTTGCGTAAACCAACAATCGTTTTGCTCTGTGCGCTGTGCTTTGGCGTAAACCAACAGTCGTTTTGCACTGTGCACTATGATTTGGTGTAAACCAGCAGTCGTTTTGCACTGTGCACTATGCTTTTGCGTAAACCAACAGTCGTTTTGCACTGTGCACTATGCTTTTGCGTAAACCAACAGTCGTTTTGCACTGTGCACTATGCTTTTGCGTAAACCAGCAGTCGTTTTACACTGTGCACTATGCTTTTGAGTAAACCAACAGTCGTTTTGCACTGTTCACTATGATTTGGCGTAAACCAGCAGTCGTTTTGCACTGTGCGCTGTGCTTTGGCGTAAACCAACAGTCGTTTTGCACTGTGCACCATGCTTTGGCGTAAACCAGCAGTTTTGGCGTAAACCAACAGTCATTTTGCACTGTGCACTATGCTTTGGCGTAAACCAACAGTCGTTTTGCACTGTGCACCATGCTTTGGCGTAAACCAGCAGTCGTTTTGCACTGTGCACTATGCTTTTGCGTAAACCAACAGTCATTTTGCACTGTGCGCTGTGCTTTGGCGTAAACCAACAGTCGTTTTGCACTGTGCACTATGATTTGGTGTAAACCAGCAGTCGTTTTGCACTGTGCACTATGCTTTTGCTTAAACCAACAGTCGTTTTGCACTGTGCACCATGCTTTGGCGTAAACCAGCAGTCGTTTTGCACTGTGCACTATGCTTTTGCGTAAACCAACAGTCGTTTTGCACTGTGCACTATGCTTTTGCGTAAACAAAGAGTCGTTTTGCACTGTGCACTGTGCTTTTGCGTAAACCAGCAGTCGTTTTGCACTGTGCACTATGTTTTTGCGTAAACCAACAGTCGTTTTGCACTGTGCACTATGCTTTTGCGTAAACCAACAGTCGTTTTGCTCTGTGCGCTGTGCTTTGGCGTAAACCAACAGTCGTTTTGCACTGTGCACTATGATTTGGCGTAAACCAGCAGTCGTTTTGCACTGTGCACTATGCTTTTGCGTAAACCAACAGTCGTTTTGCACTGTGCACCATGCTTTGGCGTAAACCAGCAGTCGTTTTGCGCTGTGCGCTGAGCTTTGGCGTAAACCAACAGTCATTTTGCACTGTGCACTATGCTTTGGCGTAAACCAACAGTCATTTTGCACTGTGCACTATGCTTTGGCGTAAACCAGCAGTCGTTTTGCACTGTGCACTATGTTTTTGCGTAAACCAACAGTCGTTTTGCACTGTGCACTATGCTTTTGCGTAAACCAACAGTCGTTTTGCACTGTGCGCTGTGCTTTGGCGTAAACCAACAGTCGTTTTGCACTGTGCGCTGTGCTTTGGCGTAAACCAACAGTCGTTTTGCACTGTGCACTATGCTTTGGCGTAAACCAGCAGTCGTTTTGCACTGTGCACTATGCTTTGGCGTAAACCAGCAATCGTTTTGCACTGTGCACTATGCTTTTGCGTAAACCAGCAGTCGTTTTGCACTGTGCACTATGCTTTGGCGTAAACCAGCAGTCTTTTTGCACTGTGCACTATGCTTTTGCGTAAACCAACAGTCGTTTTGCACTGTGCGCTGTGCTTTGGCGTAAACCAACAGTCGTTTTGCACTGTGCACCATGCTTTTGCGTAAACCAACAGTCATTTTGCACTGTGCGCTGTGCTTTTGCGTAAACCAGCAGTCGTTTTGCACTGTGCACTATGCTTTGGCGTAAACCAGCAGTCTTTTTGCACTGTGCACTATGCTTTTGCGTAAACCAACAGTCGTTTTGCACTGTGCGCTGTGCTTTGGCGTAAACCAACAGTCGTTTTGCACTGTGCACCATGCTTTTGCGTAAACCAACAGTCATTTTGCACTGTGCGCTGTGCTTTTGCGTAAACCAGCAGTCGTTTTGCACTGTGCACTATGTTTTTGCGTAAACCAACAGTCGTTTTGCACTGTGCACTATGCTTTTGCGTAAACCAACAGTCGTTTTGCACTGTGCGCTGTGCTTTGGCGTAAACCAACAGTCGTTTTGCACTGTGCACTATGCTTTGGCGTAAACCAGCAGTCGTTTTGCACTGTGCACTATACTTTGGCGTGAACCAGCAGTCGTTTTGCACTGTGCACTATGCTTTGGCGGTAACCAGCAGTCGTTTTGCACTGTGCACTATGCTTTTGCGTAAACCAACAGTCGTTTTGCACTGTGCGCTGTGCTTTGGCGTAAACCAGCAGTCGTTTTGCACTGTGCACCATGCTTTGGCGTAAACCAGCAGTCGTTTTGCACTGTGCACTATGCTTTGGCGTAAACCAGCAGTCGTTTTGCACTGTGCACTATGTTTTTGCGTAAACCAACAGTCGTTTTGCACTGTGCACTATGCTTTTGCGTAAACCAACAGTCGTGTTGCACTGTGCACCATGCTTTGGCGTAAACCAGCAGTCGTTTTGCACTGTGCACTATGCTTTGGCGTAAACCAGCAATCGTTTTGCACTGTGCACTATGCTTTTGCGTAAACCAACAGTCATTTTGCACTGTGCACTATGCTTTGGCGTAAACCAGCAGTCGTTTTGCACTGTGCACTATGCTTTGGCGTAAACCAGCAATCGTTTTGCACTGTGCACTATGCTTTGGCGTAAACCAACAGTCATTTTGCACTGTGCACTATGCTTTGGCGTAAAGCAGCAGTCGTTTTGCACTGTGCACTATGCTTTGGCGTAAACCAGCAATCGTTTTGCACTGTGCACTATGCTTTTGCGTAAACCAGCAGTCGTTTTGCACTGTGCACTATGCTTTGGCGTAAACCAGCAATCGTTTTGCACTGTGCACTATGCTTTGGCGTAAACCAGCAGTCGTTTTGCACTGTGCACTATGCTTTGGCGTAAACCAGCAGTCGTTTTGCACTGTGCACTATGCTTTGGCGTAAACCAGCAATCGTTTTGCACTGTGCACTATGCTTTTGCGTAAACCAACAGTCATTTTGCACTGTGCACTATGCTTTGGCGTAAACCAGCAGTCGTTTTGCACTGTGCACTATGCTTTGGCGTAAACCAGCAGTCGTTTTGCACTGTGCACTATGCTTTGGCGTAAACCAGCAATCGTTTTGCACTGTGCACTATGCTTTTGCGTAAACCAGCAGTCGTTTTGCACTGTGCACTATGCTTTGGCGTAAACCAGCAGTCTTTTTGCACTGTGCACTATGCTTTTGCGTAAACCAACAGTCGTTTTGCACTGTGCGCTGTGCTTTGGCGTAAACCAACAGTCGTTTTGCACTGTGCACCATGCTTTTGCGTAAACCAACAGTCATTTTGCACTGTGCGCTGTGCTTTTGCGTAAACCAGCAGTCGTTTTGCACTGTGCACTATGTTTTTGCGTAAACCAACAGTCGTTTTGCACTGTGCACTATGCTTTTGCGTAAACCAACAGTCGTTTTGCACTGTGCGCTGTGCTTTGGCGTAAACCAACAGTCGTTTTGCACTGTGCACTATGCTTTGGCGTAAACCAGCAGTCGTTTTGCACTGTGCACTATGCTTTGGCGTAAACCAGCAGTCGTTTTGCACTGTGCACTATGCTTTGGCGTAAACCAGCAGTCGTTTTGCACTGTGCACTATGCTTTTGCGTAAACCAACAGTCGTTTTGCACTGTGCGCTGTGCTTTGGCGTAAACCAGCAGTCGTTTTGCACTGTGCACCATGCTTTGGCGTAAACCAGCAGTCGTTTTGCACTGTGCACTATGCTTTGGCGTAAACCAGCAGTCGTTTTGCACTGTGCACTATGTTTTTGCGTAAACCAACAGTCGTTTTGCACTGTGCACTATGCTTTTGCGTAAACCAACAGTCGTGTTGCACTGTGCACCATGCTTTGGCGTAAACCAGCAGTCGTTTTGCACTGTGCACTATGTTTTTGCGTAAACCAACAGTCGTTTTGCACTGTGCACTATGCTTTTGCGTAAACCAACAGTCGTTTTGCACTGTGCGCTGTGCTTTGGCGTAAACCAACAGTCGTTTTGCACTGTGCACTATGATTTGGCGTAAACCAGCAGTCGTTTCGCACTGTGCACTATGCTTTTGCGTAAACCAACAGTCGTTTTGCACTGTGCACCATGATTTGGCGTAAACCAGCAGTCGGTTTGCACTGTGCGCTGAGCTTTGGCGTAAACCAACAGTCATTTTGCACTGTGCACTATGCTTTGGCGTAAACCAACAGTCATTTTGCACTGTGCACTATGCTTTGGCGTAAACCAGCAGTCGTTTTGCACTGTGCACTATGCTTTTGCGTAAACCAACAGTAGTTTTGCACTGTGCACTATGCTTTTGCGTAAACCAACAGTCGTTTTGCACTGTGCGCTGTGCTTTTGCGTAAACCAACAGTCGTTTTGCACTGTGCACTATGCTTTTGCGTAAACCAACAGTCGTTTTGCACTGTGCACTATGCTTTGGCGTAAACCAACAGTCATTTTGCACTGTGCACTATGCTTTGGCGTAAACCAGCAGTCGTTTTGCACTGTGCACTATGCTTTTGCGTAAACCAACAGTCCTTTTGCACTGTGCACTATGATTTGGCGTAAACCAGCAGTCGTTTTGCACTGTGCACTATGCTTTTGCGTAAACCAATAGTCGTGTTGCACTGTGCACTATGCTTTTGCGTAAACCAACAGTCGTTTTGCACTGTGCTCTGTGCTTTTGCGTAAACCAACAGTCGTTTTGCACTGTGCACTATGCTTTTGCGTAAACCAACAGTCGTTTTGCGCTGTGCGCTGAGCTTTGGCGTAAACCAACAGTCATTTTGCACTGTGCACTATGCTTTGGCGTAAACCAACAGTCATTTTGCACTGTGCACTATGCTTTGGCGTAAACCAGCAGTCGTTTTGCACTGTGCACTATGCTTTTGCGTAAACCAACAGTCGTTTTGCACTGTGCACTATGCTTTTGCGTAAACCAACAGTCGTTTTGCACTGTGCACTATGCTTTTGCGTAAACCAGCAGTCGTTTTGCACTGTGCACTATGTTTTTGCGTAAACCAGCAGTCGTTTTGCACTGTGCACTATGCTTTTGCGTAAACCAACAGTCGTTTTGCACTGTGCACCATGCTTTGGCGTAAACCAGCAGTCGGTTTGCACTGTGCGCTGAGCTTTGGCGTAAACCAACAGTCATTTTGCACTGTGCACTATGCTTTGGCGTAAACCAACAGTCATTTTGCACTGTGCACTATGCTTTGGCGTAAACCAGCAGTCGTTTTGCACTGTGCACTATGCTTTTGCGTAAACCAACAGTCGTTTTGCACTGTGCACTATGCTTTTGCGTAAACCAACAGTCGTTTTGCACTGTGCGCTGTGCTTTTGCGTAAACCAACAGTCGTTTTGCACTGTGCACTATGCTTTTGCGTAAACCAGCAGTCGTTTTGCACTGTGCACTATGCTTTTGCGTAAACCAACAGTCGTTTTGCACTGTGCACTATGCTTTTGCGTAAACCAACAGTCCTTTTGCACTGTGCACTATGATTTGGCGTAAACCAGCAGTCGTTTTGCACTGTGCACTATGCTTTTGCGTAAACCAAAAGTCGTTTTGCACTGTGCACCATGCTTTGGCGTAAACCAGCAGCCGTTTTGCACTGTGCGCTGTGCTTTGGCGTAAACCAGCAGTCGTTTTGCACTGTGCGCTGTGCTTTGGCGTAAACCAACAGTCATTTTGCACTGTGCACTATGCTTTGGCGTAAACCAGCAGTCATTTTGCACTGTGCACTATGCTTTGGCGTAAAGCCAACAGTCGTTTTGCACTGTGCACTATGCTTTGGCGTAAACCAGCAGTCGTTTTGCACTGTGCACTATGCTTTTGCGTATACCAACAGTCGTTTTGCACTGTGCGCTGTGCTTTGGCGTAAACCAACAGTCATTTTGCACTGTGCACCATGCTTTGCGTAAACCAGCAGTCGTTTTGCACTGTGCACTATGCTTTGGCGTAAACCAACAGTCATTTTGCACTGTGCACTATGCTTTGGCGTAAACCAGCAGTCGTTTTGCACTGTGCACTATGCTTTTGCGTAAACCAGCAGTCGTTTTGCACTGTGCACTATGCTTTGGCGTAAACCAGCAGTCAGTTTGCACTGTGCACTATGCTTTTGCGTAAACCAACAGTCGTTTTGCACTGTGCACTATGCTTTTGCGTAAACCAACAGTCGTTTTGCACTGTGCACTATGCTTTGGCGTAAACCAACAGTCATTTTGCACTGTGCACTATGCTTTGGCGTAAACCAGCAGTCGTTTTGCACTGTGCACTATGCTTTTGCGTAAACCAGCAGTCATTTTGCACTGTGCACTATGCTTTGGCGTAAACCAACAGTCATTTTGCACTGTGCACTATGCTTTGGCGTAAACCAGCAGTCGTTTTGCACTGTGCACTATGCTTTTGCGTAAACCAACAGTCGTTTTGCACTGTGCACTATGCTTTTGCGTAAACCAACAGTCGTTTTGCACTGTGCACTATGCTTTTGCGTAAACCAGCAGTCGTTTTGCACTGTGCACTATGTTTTTGCGTAAACCAGCAGTCGTTTTGCACTGTGCACTATGCTTTTGCGTAAACCAACAGTCGTTTTGCACTGTGCACCATGCTTTGGCGTAAACCAGCAGTCGGTTTGCACTGTGCGCTGAGCTTTGGCGTAAACCAACAGTCATTTTGCACTGTGCACTATGCTTTGGCGTAAACCAGCAGTCGTTTTGCACTGTGCACTATGCTTTTGCGTAAACCAACAGTCGTTTTGCACTGTGCACTATGCTTTTGCGTAAACCAACAGTCGTTTTGCACTGTGCGCTGTGCTTTTGCGTAAACCAACAGTCGTTTTGCACTGTGCACTATGCTTTTGCGTAAACCAGCAGTCGTTTTGCACTGTGCACTATGCTTTTGCGTAAACCAACAGTCGTTTTGCACTGTGCACTATGCTTTTGCGTAAACCAACAGTCCTTTTGCACTGTGCACTATGATTTGGCGTAAACCAGCAGTCGTTTTGCACTGTGCACTATGCTTTTGCGTAAACCAAAAGTCGTTTTGCACTGTGCACCATGCTTTGGCGTAAACCAGCAGCCGTTTTGCACTGTGCGCTGTGCTTTGGCGTAAACCAGCAGTCGTTTTGCACTGTGCGCTGTGCTTTGGCGTAAACCAACAGTCATTTTGCACTGTGCACTATGCTTTGGCGTAAACCAGCAGTCATTTTGCACTGTGCACTATGCTTTGGCGTAAAGCCAACAGTCGTTTTGCACTGTGCACTATGCTTTGGCGTAAACCAGCAGTCGTTTTGCACTGTGCACTATGCTTTTGCGTATACCAACAGTCGTTTTGCACTGTGCGCTGTGCTTTGGCGTAAACCAACAGTCATTTTGCACTGTGCACCATGCTTTGCGTAAACCAGCAGTCGTTTTGCACTGTGCACTATGCTTTGGCGTAAACCAACAGTCATTTTGCACTGTGCACTATGCTTTGGCGTAAACCAGCAGTCGTTTTGCACTGTGCACTATGCTTTTGCGTAAACCAGCAGTCGTTTTGCACTGTGCACTATGCTTTGGCGTAAACCAACAGTCGTTTTGCACTGTGCACTATGCTTTGGCGTAAACCAACAGTCATTTTGCACTGTGCACTATGCTTTGGCGTAAACCAGCAGTCGTTTTGCACTGTGCACTATGCTTTTGCGTAAACCAACAGTCCTTTTGCACTGTGCACTATGATTTGGCGTAAACCAGCAGTCGTTTTGCACTGTGCACTATGCTTTTGCGTAAACCAATAGTCGTGTTGCACTGTGCACTATGCTTTTGCGTAAACCAACAGTCGTTTTGCACCGTGCTCTGTGCTTTTGCGTAAACCAACAGTCGTTTTGCACTGTGCACTATGCTTTGCGTAAACCAGCAGTCGTTTTGCACTGTGCACTATGCTTTTGCGTAAACCAACAGTCGTTTTGCACTGTGCACTATGCTTTTGCGTAAACCAGCAGTCGTTTTACACTGTGCACTATGCTTTGGCGTAAACCAGCAGTCGTTTTGCACTGTGCACTATGCTTTGGCGTAAACCAGCAGTCGTTTTGCACTGTGCACTATGCTTTTGCGTAAGCCAATAGTCGTGTTGCACTGTGCACTATGCTTTTGCGTAAACCAACAGTCGTTTTGCACTGTGCACTATGATTTGGCGTAAACCAGCAGTCGTTTTGCACTGTGCACTATGCTTTTGCGTAAACCAACAGTCGTTTTGCACTGTGCACTATGCTTTGGCGTAAACCAGCAGTCGTTTTGCACTGTGCACTATGCTTTTGCGTAAACCAACAGTCGTTTTGCACTGTGCGCTGTGCTTTTGCGTAAACCAACAGTCGTTTTGCACTGTGCACTGTGCACTGTGCTTATGCGTAAACCAACAGTCGTTTTGCACTGTGCACCATGCTTTGGCGTAAACCAGCAGTCGTTTTGCACTGTGCACTATGCTTTGGCGTAAACCAGCAGTCGTTTTGCACTGTGCGCTGTGCTTTGGCGTAAACCAACAGTCGTTTTGCACTGTGCACTATGATTTGGCGTAAACCAGCAGTCGTTTTGCACTGTGCACTATGCTTTTGCGTAAACCAATAGTCGTGTTGCACTGTGCACTATGCTTTTGCGTAAACCAACAGTCGTTTTGCACTGTGCTCTGTGCTTTTGCGTAAACCAACAGTCGTTTTGCACTGTGCACTATGCTTTTGCGTAAACCAACAGTCGTTTTGCACTGTGCACCATGCTTTGGCGTAAACCAGCAGTCGTTTTGCGCTGTGCGCTGAGCTTTGGCGTAAACCAACAGTCATTTTGCACTGTGCACTATGCTTTGGCGTAAACCAACAGTCATTTTGCACTGTGCACTATGCTTTGGCGTAAACCAGCAGTCGTTTTGCACTGTGCACTATGCTTTTGCGTAAACCAACAGTCGTTTTGCACTGTGCACTATGCTTTTGCGTAAACCAACAGTCGTTTTGCACTGTGCGCTGTGCTTTGGCGTAAACCAACAGTCGTTTTGCATTGTGCACTATGATTTGGCGTAAACCAGCAGTCGTTTTGCACTGTGCACTATGCTTTTGCGTAAACCAAAAGTCGTTTTGCACTGTGCACCATGCTTTGGCGTAAACCAGCAGCCGTTTTGCACTGTGCGCTGTGCTTTGGCGTAAACCAGCAGTCGTTTTGCACTGTGCGCTGTGCTTTGGCGTAAACCAACAGTCATTTTGCACTGTGCACTATGCTTTGGCGTAAACCAGCAGTCGTTTTGCACTGTGCACTATGCTTTTGCCTAAACCAACAGTCGTTTTGCACTGTGCACTATGCGTTTGCGTAAACCAACAGTCGTTTTGCACTGTGCGCTGTGCTTTGGCGTAAACCAACAGTCATTTTGCACTGTGCACTATGCTTTGGCGTAAAGCCAACAGTCGTTTTGCACTGTGCACTATGCTTTGGCGTAAACCAGCAGTCGTTTTGCACTGTGCACTATGCTTTTGCGTAAACCAACAGTCGTTTTGCACTGTGCGCTGTGCTTTGGCGTAAACCAACAGTCATTTTGCACTGTGCACCATGCTTTGGCGTAAACCAGCAGTCGTTTTGCACTGTGCACTATGCTTTTGCGTAAAGCAACAGTCGTTTTGCACTGTGCGCTGTGCTTTGGCGTAAACCAACAGTCATTTTGCACTGTGCACCATGCTTTGGCGTAAACCAGCAGTCGTTTTGCACTGTGCACTATGCTTTTGCGTAAACCAACAGTCGTTTTGCACTGTGCGCTGTGCTTTGGCGTAAACCAACAGTCATTTTGCACTGTGCACCATGCTTTGGCGTAAACCAGCAGTCGTTTTGCACTGTGCACTATGCGTTTGCGTAAACCAACAGTCGTTTTGCACTGTGCTCTGTGCTTTTGCGTAAACCAACAGTCGTTTTGCACTGTGCACTATGCTTTTGCGTAAACCAACAGTCGTTTTGCACTGTGCACCATGCTTTGGCGTAAACCAGCAGTCGTTTTGCGCTGTGCGCTGAGCTTTGGCGTAAACCAACAGTCATTTTGCACTGTGCACTATGCTTTGGCGTAAACCAACAGTCATTTTGCACTGTGCACCATGCTTTGGCGTAAACCAGCAGTCGTTTTGCACTGTGCACTATGCTTTTGCCTAAACCAACAGTCGTTTTGCACTGTGCACTATGCGTTTGCGTAAACCAACAGTCGTTTTGCACTGTGCGCTGTGCTTTGGCGTAAACCAACAGTCGTTTTGCACCGTGGACTATGATTTGGCGTAAACCAGCAGTCGTTTTGCACTGTGCACTATGCTTTTGCGTAAACCAACAGTCGTTTTGCACTGTGCACTATGCTTTTGCGTAAACCAGCAGTCGTTTTACACTGTGCACTATGCTTTTGAGTAAACCAACAGTCGTTTTGCACTGTGCACTATGATTTGGCGTAAACCAGCAGTCGTTTTGCACTGTGCGCTGTGCTTTGGCGTAAACCAGCAGTCGTTTTGCACTGTGCACTATGATTTGGCGTAAACGAGCAGTCGTTTTGCACTGTGCACTATGCTTTGGCGTAAACCAGCAGTCGTTTTGCACTGTGCACTATGCTTTTGCGTAAACCAGCAGTCGTTTTACACTGTGCACTATGCTTTGGCGTAAACCAGCAGTCGTTTTGCACTGTGCACTATGCTTTGGCGTAAACCAGCAGTCGTTTTGCACTGTGCACTATGCTTTTGCGTAAACCAGCAGTCGTTTTGCACTGTGCACTATGATTTGGCGTAAACGAGCAGTCGTTTTGCACTGTGCACTATGCTTTGGCGTAAACCAGCAGTCGTTTTGCACTGTGCACTATGCTTTTGCGTAAACCAGCAGTCGTTTTACACTGTGCACTATGCTTTGGCGTAAACCAGCAGTCGTTTTGCACTGTGCACTATGCTTTTGCGTAAACCAACAGTCGTTTTGCACTGTGCACTATGCTTTTGCGTAAACCAGCAGTCGTTTTACACTGTGCACTATGCTTTTGCGTAAACCAACAGTCGTTTTGCACTGTGCACTATGCTTTGGCGTAAACCAGCAGTCGTTTTGCACTGTGCACTATGCTTTTGCGTAAACCAACAGTCGTTTTGCACTGTGCACTATGCTTTTGCGTAAACCAGCAGTCGTTTTACACTGTGCACTATGCTTTTGAGTAAACCAACAGTCGTTTTGCACTGTGCACTATGCTTTTGCGTAAACCAGCAGTCGTTTTGCACTGTGCACTATGCTTTTGCGTAAACCAACAGTCGTTTTGCACTGTGCACCATGCTTTGGCGTAAACCAGCAGTCGTTTTGCACTGTGCGCTATGCTTTTGCGTAAACCAACAGTCGTTTTGCACTGTGCACTATGCTTTTGCGTAAACCAGCAGTCGTTTTACACTGTGCACTATGCTTTTGAGTAAACCAACAGTCGTTTTGCACTGTGCACTATGATTTGGCGTAAACCAGCAGTCGTTTTGCACTGTGCACTATGCTTTTGCGTAAACCAACAGTCGTTTTGCACTGTGCACCATGCTTTGGCGTAAACCAGCAGTCGTTTTGCACTGTGCGCTATGCTTTTGCGTAAACCAACAGTCGTTTTGCACTGTGCACTATGCTTTTGCGTAAACCAGCAGTCGTTTTACACTGTGCACTATGCTTTTGCGTAAACCAACAGTCGTTTTGCACTGTGCACCATGCTTTGGCGTAAACCAGCAGTCGTTTTGCACTGTGCGCTATGCTTTTGCGTAAACCAACAGTCGTTTTGCACTGTGCACTATGCTTTTGCGTAAACCAGCAGTCGTTTTACACTGTGCACTATGCTTTTGAGTAAACCAACAGTCGTTTTGCACTGTGCACTATGATTTGGCGTAAACCAGCAGTCGTTTTGCACTGTGCACTATGCTTTTGCGTAAACCAACAGCCGTTTTGCACTGTGCACCATGCTTTGGCGTAAACTAGCAGTCGTTTTGCACTGTGCGCTGTGCTTTGGCGTAAACCAACAGTCGTTTTGCACTGTGCACTATGCTTTTGCGTAAACCAACAGTCGTTTTGCACTGTGCACCATGCTTTGGCGTAAACTAGCAGTCGTTTTGCACTGTGCACTATGCTTTGGCGTAAACCAACAGTCGTTTTGCACTGTGCACCATGCTTTGGCGTAAACCAGCAGTCGTTTTGCACTGTGCGCTATGCTTTTGCGTAAACCAACAGTCGTTTTGCACTGTGCACTATGCTATTGCGTAAACCAACAGTCGTTTTGCACTGTGCACTATGATTTGGCGTAAACCAACAGTCGTTTTGCACTGTGCACTATGCTTTGGCGTAAACCAACAGTCATTTTGCACTGTGCACTATGCTTTGGCGTAAAGCCAACAGTCGTTTTCCACTGTGCACTATGCTTTGGCGTAAACCAGCAGTCGTTTTGCACTGTGCACTATGCTTTTGCGTAAACCAACAGTCGTTTTGCACTGTGCACTATGCTTTTGCGTAAACCAGCAGTCGTTTTACACTGTGCACTATGCTTTTGAGTAAACCAACAGTCGTTTTGCACTGTGCGCTATGATTTGGCGTAAACCAACATTCGTTTTGCACTGTGCACTATGCTTTGGCGTAAACCAACAGTCATTTTGCACTGTGCACTATGCTTTGGCGTAAAGCCAACAGTCGTTTTGCACTGTGCACTATGCTTTGGCGTAAACCAGCAGTCGTTTTGCACTGTGCACTATGCTTTTGCGTAAACCAACAGTCGTTTTGCACTGTGCACTATGCTTTTGCGTAAACCAGCAGTCGTTTTACACTGTGCACTATGCTTTTGAGTAAACCAACAGTCGTTTTGCACTGTGCACTATGATTTGGCGTAAACCAGCAGTCGTTTTGCACTGTGCACTATGCTTTTGCGTAAACCAACAGTCGTTTTGCACTGTGCACTATGCTTTTGCGTAAACCAGCAGTCGTTTTACACTGTGCACTATGCTTTTGCGTAAACCAACAGTCGTTTTGCACTGTGCACTATGCTTTGGCGTAAACCAGCAGTCGTTTTGCACTGTGCACCATGCTTTGGCGTAAACCAGCAGTCGTTTTGCACTGTGCGCTGTGCTTTGGCGTAAACCAACAGTCGTTTTGCACTGTGTACTATGCTTTTGCGTAAACCAACAGTCGTTTTGCACTGTGCACTATGCTTTGGCGTAAACCAACAGTCGTTTTGCACTGTGCACTATGCTTTTGCGTAAACCAACAGTCGTTTTGCACTGTGCACTATGCTTTTGCGTAAACCAACAGTCGTTTTGCACTGTGCACTATGTTTTTGCGTAAACCAACAGTCGTTTTGCACTGTGCACTATGCTTTTGCGTAAACCAACAGTCGTTTTGCACTGTGCACCATGCTTTGGCGTAAACCAGCAGTCGTTTTGCACTGTGCACTATGCTTTTGCGTAAACCAACAGTCGTTTTGCACTGTGCACTATGCTTTTGCGTAAACCAACAGTCGTTTTGCACTGTGCACTATGCTTTGGCGTAAACCAGCAGTCGTTTTGCACTGTGCACTATGCTTTTGCGTAAACCAACAGTCGTTTTGCACTGTGCACAATGCTTTGGCGTAAACCAGCAGTCGTTTTGCACTGTGCACTTTGCTTTTGCGTAAACCAGCAGTCGTTTTACACTGTGCACTATGCTTTTGAGTAAACCAACAGTCGTTTTGCACTGTGCACCATGCTTTGGCGTAAACCAGCAGTCGTTTTGCACTGTGCGCTGTGCTTTGGCGTAAACCAACAGTCGTTTTGCACTGTAGACTATGATTTGGCGTAAACCAGCAGTCGTTTTGCACTGTGCACTATGCTTTTGCGTAAACCAACAGTCGTTTTGCACTGTGCACCATGCTTTGGCGTAAACCAGCAGTCGTTTTGCACTGTGCGCTGTGCTTTGGCGTAAACCAACAGTCGTTTTGCACTGTGCACTATGATTTGGTGTAAACCAGCAGTCGTTTTGCACTGTGCACTATGCTTTTGCGTAAACCAACAGTCGTTTTGCACTGTGCACCATGCTTTGGCGTAAACCAGCAGTCGTTTTGCACTGTGCACTATGCTTTTGCGTAAACCAACAGTCGTTTTGCACTGTGCACTATGCTTTTGCGTAAACCAAGAGTCGTTTTGCACTGTGCACTGTGCTTTTGCGTAAACCAGCAGTCGTTTTGCACTGTGCACTATGTTTTTGCGTAAACCAACAGTCGTTTTGCACTGTGCACTATGCTTTTGCGTAAACCAACAGTCGTTTTGCTCTGTGCGCTGTGCTTTGGCGTTAAGCCAACAGTCGTTTTGCACTGTGCACTATGCTTTGGCGTAAACCAGCAGTCGTTTTGCACTGTGCACTATGCTTTTGCGTATACCAACAGTCGTTTTGCACTGTGCGCTGTGCTTTGGCGTAAACCAACAGTCATTTTGCACTGTGCGCTGTGCTTTGGCGTAAACCAACAGTCGTTTTGCACTGTGCACTATGATTTGGTGTAAACCAGCAGTCGTTTTGCACTGTGCACTATGCTTTTGCGTAAACCAACAGTCGTTTTGCACTGTGCACTATGCTTTGGCGTAAACCAGCAGTCGTTTTGCACTGTGCACTATGCTTTTGCGTAAACCAACAGTCGTTTTGCACTGTGCACTATGCTTTTGCGTAAACCAACAGTCGTTTTGCACTGTGCACTATGCTTTTGCGTAAACCAGCAGTCGTTTTACACTGTGCACTATGCTTTTGAGTAAACCAACAGTCGTTTTGCACTGTGCACTATGATTTGGCGTAAACCAGCAGTCGTTTTGCACTGTGCGCTGTGCTTTGGCGTAAACCAACAGTCGTTTTGCACTGTGCACTATGATTTGGTGTAAACCAGCAGTCGTTTTGCACTGTGCACTATGCTTTTGCGTAAACCAACAGTCGTTTTGCACTGTGCACTATGCTTTTGCGTAAACCAACAGTCGTTTTGCACTGTGCACTATGCTTTTGCGTAAACCAGCAGTCGTTTTACACTGTGCACTATGCTTTTGAGTAAACCAACAGTCGTTTTGCACTGTGCACTATGATTTGGCGTAAACCAGCAGTCGTTTTGCACTGTGCGCTGTGCTTTGGCGTAAACCAACAGTCGTTTTGCACTGTGCACTATGATTTGGCGTAAACCAGCAGTCGTTTTGCACTGTGCACTATGCTTTTGCGTAAACCAACAGTCGTTTTGCACTGTGCACTATGCTTTTGCGTATACCAACAGTCGTTTTGCACTGTGCGCTGTGCTTTGGCGTAAACCAACAGTCATTTTGCACTGTGCGCTGTGCTTTGGCGTAAACCAACAGTCGTTTTGCACTGTGCACTATGATTTGGTGTAAACCAGCAGTCGTTTTGCACTGTGCACTATGCTTTTGCGTAAACCAACAGTCGTTTTGCACTGTGCACTATGCTTTTGCGTAAACCAACAGTCGTTTTGCACTGTGCACTATGCTTTTGCGTAAACCAGCAGTCGTTTTACACTGTGCACTATGCTTTTGAGTAAACCAACAGTCGTTTTGCACTGTGCACTATGATTTGGCGTAAACCAGCAGTCGTTTTGCACTGTGCACTATGCTTTTGCGTAAACCAACAGTCGTTTTGCACTGTGCACTATGCTTTGGCGTAAACCAGCAGTCGTTTTGCACTGTGCACTATGCTTTTGCGTAAACCAACAGTCGTTTTGCACTGTGCACTATGCTTTTGCGTAAACCAACAGTCGTTTTGCACTGTGCACTATGCTTTTGCGTAAACCAGCAGTCGTTTTACACTGTGCACTATGCTTTTGAGTAAACCAACAGTCGTTTTGCACTGTGCACTATGATTTGGCGTAAACCAGCAGTCGTTTTGCACTGTGCACTATGTTTTTGCGTAAACCAACAGTCGTTTTGCACTGTGCACTATGCTTTTGCGTAAACCAACAGTCGTTTTGCTCTGTGCGCTGTGCTTTGGCGTAAACCAACAGTCGTTTTGCACTGTGCACTATGATTTGGTGTAAACCAGCAGTCGTTTTGCACTGTGCACTATGCTTTTGCGTAAACCAACAGTCGTTTTGCACTGTGCACTATGCTTTTGCGTAAACCAACAGTCGTTTTGCACTGTGCACTATGCTTTTGCGTAAACCAGCAGTCGTTTTACACTGTGCACTATGCTTTTGAGTAAACCAACAGTCGTTTTGCACTGTGCACTATGATTTGGCGTAAACCAGCAGTCGTTTTGCACTGTGCGCTGTGCTTTGGCGTAAACCAACAGTCGTTTTGCACTGTGCACCATGCTTTGGCGTAAACCAGCAGTTTTGGCGTAAACCAACAGTCATTTTGCACTGTGCACTATGCTTTGGCGTAAACCAACAGTCGTTTTGCACTGTGCACCATGCTTTGGCGTAAACCAGCAGTCGTTTTGCACTGTGCACTATGCTTTTGCGTAAACCAACAGTCATTTTGCACTGTGCGCTGTGCTTTGGCGTAAACCAACAGTCGTTTTGCACTGTGCACTATGATTTGGTGTAAACCAGGAGTCGTTTTGCACTGTGCACTATGCTTTTGCGTAAACCAACAGTCGTTTTGCACTGTGCACCATGCTTTGGCGTAAACCAGCAGTCGTTTTGCACTGTGCACTATGCTTTTGCGTAAACCAACAGTCGTTTTGCACTGTGCACTATGCTTTTGCGTAAACCAAGAGTCGTTTTGCACTGTGCACTGTGCTTTTGCGTAAACCAGCAGTCGTTTTGCACTGTGCACTATGTTTTTGCGTAAACCAACAGTCGTTTTGCACTGTGCACTATGCTTTTGCGTAAACCAACAGTCGTTTTGCTCTGTGCGCTGTGCTTTGGCGTAAACCAACAGTCGTTTTGCACTGTGCACTATGATTTGGCGTAAACCAGCAGTCGTTTTGCACTGTGCACTATGCTTTTGCGTAAACCAACAGTCGTTTTGCACTGTGCACCATGCTTTGGCGTAAACCAGCAGTCGTTTTGCGCTGTGCGCTGAGCTTTGGCGTAAACCAACAGTCATTTTGCACTGTGCACTATGCTTTGGCGTAAACCAACAGTCATTTTGCACTGTGCACTATGCTTTGGCGTAAACCAGCAGTCGTTTTGCACTGTGCACTATGCTTTTGCGTAAACCAACAGTCGTTTTGCACTGTGCACTATGCTTTTGCGTAAACCAACAGTCGTTTTGCACTGTGCGCTGTGCTTTGGCGTAAACCAACAGTCGTTTTGCACTGTGCACTATGATTTGGCGTAAACCAGCAGTCGTTTTGCACTGTGCACTATGCTTTTGCGTAAACCAAAAGTCGTTTTGCACTGTGCACCATGCTTTGGCGTAAACCAGCAGCCGTTTTGCACTGTGCGCTGTGCTTTGGCGTAAACCAGCAGTCGTTTTGCACTGTGCACTATGCTTTGGCGTAAACCAGCAATCGTTTTGCACTGTGCACTATGCTTTTGCGTAAACCAGCAGTCGTTTTGCACTGTGCACTATGCTTTGGCGTAAACCAGCAGTTGTTTTGCACTGTGCACTATGGTTTTGCGGAAACCAACAGTCGTTTTGCACTGTGCGCTGTGCTTTGGCGTAAACCAACAGTCATTTTGCACTGTGCGCTGTGCTTTGGCGTAAACCAGCAGTCGTTTTGCACTGTGCACTATGTTTTTGCGTAAACCAGCAGTCGTTTTGCACTGTGCACTATGTTTTTGCGTAAACCAACAGTCGTTTTGCACTGTGCACTATGCTTTTGCGTAAACCAGCAGTCGTTTTGCACTGTGCACTATGTTTTTGCGTAAACCAGCAGTCGTTTTGCACTGTGCACCATGCTTTTGCGTAAACCAACAGTCGTTTTGCACTGTGCGCTGTGCTTTTGCGTAAACCAAGAGTCGTTTTGCACTGTGCACTATGCTTTGGCGTAAACCAGCAGTTGTTTTGCACTGTGCACTATGGTTTTGCGGAAACCAACAGTCGTTTTGCACTGTGCGCTGTGCTTTGGCGTAAACCAACAGTCGTTTTGCACTGTGCACCATGCTTTTGCATAAACCAACAGTCATTTTGCACTGTGCGCTGTGCTTTGGCGTAAACCAGCAGTCGTTTTGCACTGTGCACTATGTTTTTGCGTAAACCAACAGTCGTTTTGCACTGTGCACTATGCTTTTGCGGAAACCAACAGTCGTTTTGCACTGTGCACTATGCTTTTGCGTAAACCAGCAGTCGTTTTGCACTGTGCACTATGTTTTTGCGTAAACCAGCAGTCGTTTTGCACTGTGCACTATGTTTTTGCGTAAACCAACAGTCGTTTTGCACTGTGCACCATGCTTTTGCGTAAACCAACAGTCATTTTGCACTGTGCGCTGTGCTTTGGCGTAAACCAGCAGTCGTTTTGCACTGTGCACTATGTTTTTGCGTAAACCAGCAGTCGTTTTGCACTGTGCACTATGTTTTTGCGTAAACCAACAGTCGTTTTGCACTGTGCACTATGTTTTTGCGTAAACCAGCAGTCGTTTTGCACTGTGCACTATGTTTTTGCGTAAACCAGCAGTCGTTTTGCACTGTGCACTATGTTTTTGCGTAAACCAACAGTCGTTTTGCACTGTGCACCATGCTTTTGCGTAAACCAACAGTCGTTTTGCACTGTGCGCTGTGCTTTTGCGTAAACCAAGAGTCGTTTTGCACTGTGCACTATGCTTTTGCGTAAACCAACAGTCGTTTTGCACTGTGCACTATGCTTTTGCGTAAACCAACAGTCGTTTTGCACTGTGCACCATGCTTTGGCGTAAACCAACAGTCGTTTTGCACTGTGCACTATGCTTTTGCGTAAACTAACCGTCATTTTGCACTGTGCACTATGCTTTGGCGTAAACCAGCAGTCGTTTTGCACTGTGCACTATGCTTTTGCGTAAACCAAGAGTCGTTTTGCACTGTGCACTATGCTTTTGCGTAAACCAAGAGTCGTTTTGCACTGTGCACTATGCTTTTGCGTAAACCAACAGCCGTTTTGCACTGTGCACTATGCTTTGGCGTAAACCAACAGTTGTTTTGCACTGTGCACTATGATTTGGCGTAAACCAGCAGTCGTTTTGCACTGTGCACTATGCTTTTGCGTAAACCAAGAGTCGTTTTGCACTGTGCACTATGCTTTTGCGTAAACCAAGAGTCGTTTTGCACTGTGCACTATGCTTTTGCGTAAACCAAGAGTCGTTTTGCACTGTGCACTATGCTTTTGCGTAAACCAACAGTCGTTTTGCACTGTGCACCATGCTTTGGCGTAAACCAGCAGTCGTTTTGCACTGTGCACTATGCTTTTGCGTAAACCAACAGTCATTTTGCACTGTGCACCATGCTTTGGCGTAAACCAGCAGTCGTTTTGCACTGTGCACTATGCTTTTGCGTAAACCAACAGTCGTGTTGCACTGTGCGCTGTGCTTTGGCGTAAACCAACAGTCGTTTTGCACTGTGCACCATGCTTTGGCGTAAACCAGCAGTCGTTTTGCACTGTGCACTATGCTTTGGCGTAAACCAGCAGTCGTTTTGCACTGTGCACTATGCTTTTGCGTAAACCAACAGTCGTTTTGCACTGTGCGCTGTGCTTTGGCGTAAACCAACAGTCGTTTTGCACTGTGCACCATGCTTTTGCGTAAACCAACAGTCATTTTGCACTGTGCGCTGTGCTTTTGCGTAAACCAGCAGTCGTTTTGCACTGTGCACTATGTTTTTGCGTAAACCAACAGTCGTTTTGCACTGTGCACTATGCTTTTGCGTAAACCAACAGTCGTTTTGCACTGTGCGCTGTGCTTTGGCGTAAACCAACAGTCGTTTTGCACTGTGCACTATGATTTGGCGTAAACCAGCAGTCGTTTTGCACTGTGCACTATGCTTTTGCGTAAACCAACAGTCGTTTTGCACTGTGCACCATGCTTTGGCGTAAACCAGCAGTCGTTTTGCGCTGTGCGCTGAGCTTTGGCGTAAACCAACAGTCATTTTGCACTGTGCACTATGCTTTTGCGTAAACCAACAGTCGTTTTGCACTGTGCACCATGCTTTTGCGTAAACCAGCAGTCGTTTTGCACTGTGCACTATGTTTTTCCGTAAACCAACAGTCGTTTTGCACTGTGCACTATGCTTTTGCGTAAACCAACAGTCGTTTTGCACTGTGCGCTGTGCTTTGGCGTAAACCAACAGTCGTTTTGCACTGTGCACTATGCTTTGGCGTAAACCAGCAGTCGTTTTGCACTGTGCACTATGCTTTGGCGTAAACCAGCAATCGTTTTGCACTGTGCACTATGCTTTTGCGTAAACCAGCAGTCGTTTTGCACTGTGCACTATGCTTTGGCGTAAACCAGCAGTCGTTTTGCACTGTGCACTATGCTTTTGCGTAAACCAACAGTCGTTTTGCACTGTGCGCTGTGCTTTGGCGTAAACCAACAGTCGTTTTGCACTGTGCACCATGCTTTTGCGTAAACCAACAGTCATTTTGCACTGTGCGCTGTGCTTTTGCGTAAACCAGCAGTCGTTTTGCACTGTGCACTATGTTTTTGCGTAAACCAACAGTCGTTTTGCACTGTGCACTATGCTTTTGCGTAAACCAACAGTCGTTTTGCACTGTGCGCTGTGCTTTGGCGTAAACCAACAGTCGTTTTGCACTGTGCACTATGCTTTGGGGTAAACCAGCAGTCGTTTTGCACTGTGCACTATGCTTTGGCGTAAACCAGCAATCGTTTTGCACTGTGCACTATGCTTTGGCGTAAACCAGCAGTCGTTTTGCACTGTGCACTATGCTTTTGCGTAAACCAACAGTCGTTTTGCACTGTGCGCTGTGCTTTGGCGTAAACCAGCAGTCGTTTTGCACTGTGCACCATGCTTTGGCGTAAACCAGCAGTCGTTTTGCACTGTGCACTATGCTTTGGCGTAAACCAGCAGTCGTTTTGCACTGTGCACTATGTTTTTGCGTAAACCAACAGTCGTGTTGCACTGTGCACCATGCTTTGGCGTAAACCAGCAGTCGTTTTGCACTGTGCACTATGTTTTTGCGTAAACCAACAGTCGTTTTGCACTGTGCACTATGCTTTTGCGTAAACCAACAGTCGTTTTGCACTGTGCGCTGTGCTTTGGCGTAAACCAACAGTCGTTTTGCACTGTGCACTATGATTTGGCGTAAACCAGCAGTCGTTTTGCACTGTGCACTATGCTTTTGCGTAAACCAACAGTCGTGTTGCACTGTGCACCATGCTTTGGCGTAAACCAGCAGTCGTTTTGCACTGTGCACTATGTTTTTGCGTAAACCAACAGTCGTTTTGCACTGTGCACTATGCTTTTGCGAAAACCAACAGTCGTTTTGCACTGTGCGCTGTGCTTTGGCGTAAACCAACAGTCGTTTTGCACTGTGCACTATGATTTGGCGTAAACCAGCAGTCGTTTTGCACTGTGCACTATGCCTTTGCGTAAACCAACAGTCGTTTTGCACTGTGCACCATGCTTTGGCGTAAACCAGCAGTCGTTTTGCACTGTGCGCTGAGCTTTGGCGTAAACCAACAGTCATTTTGCACTGTGCACTATGCTTTGGCGTAAACCAACAGTCATTTTGCACTGTGCACTATGCTTTGGCGTAAACCAACAGTCATTTTGCACTGTGCACTATGCTTTTGCGTAAACCAACAGTCGTTTTGCACTGTGCACTATGCTTTTGCGTAAACCAACAGTCGTTTTGCACTGTGCGCTGTGCTTTGGCGTAAACCAACAGTCCTTTTGCACTGTGCACTATGATTTGGCGTAAACCAGCAGTCGTTTTGCACTGTGCACTATGCTTTTGCGTAAACCAAAAGTCGTTTTGCACTGTGCACCATGCTTTGGCGTAAACCAGCAGCCGTTTTGCACTGTGCGCTGTGCTTTGGCGTAAACCAGCAGTCGTTTTGCACTGTGCGCTGTGCTTTGGCGTAAACCAACAGTCATTTTGCACTGTGCACTATGCTTTGGCGTAAACCAGCAGTCATTTTGCACTGTGCACTATGCTTTGGCGTAAAGCCAACAGTCGTTTTGCACTGTGCACTATGCTTTGGCGTAAACCAGCAGTCGTTTTGCACTGTGCACTATGCTTTTGCGTATACCAACAGTCGTTTTGCACTGTGCGCTGTGCTTTGGCGTAAACCAACAGTCATTTTGCACTGTGCACCATGCTTTGCGTAAACCAGCAGTCGTTTTGCACTGTGCACTATGCTTTTGCGTAAACCAATAGTCGTGTTGCACTGTGCACTATGCTTTTGCGTAAACCAACAGTCGTTTTGCACTGTGCTCTGTGCTTTGGCGTAAACCAACAGTCGTTTTGCACTGTGCACTATGATTTGGCGTAAACCAGCAGTCGTTTTGCACTGTGCACTATGCTTTGGCGTAAACCAGCAGTCGTTTTGCACTGTGCACTATGCTTTTGCGTAAACCAACAGTCGTTTTGCACTGTGCGCTGTGCTTTTGCGTAAACCAACAGTCGTTTTGCACTGTGCACTGTGCACTGTGCTTTTGCGTAAACCAACAGTCGTTTTGCACTGTCCACCATGCTTTGGCGTAAACCAGCAGTCGTTTTGCACTGTGCACTATGCTTTGGCGTAAACCAGCAGTCGTTTTGCACTGTGCACTATGCTTTTGCGTAAACCAACAGTCGTTTTGCACTGTGCGCTGTGCTTTGGCGTAAACCAACAGTCGTTTTGCACTGTGCACTATGATTTGGCGTAAACCAGCAGTCGTTTTGCACTGTGCACTATGCTTTTGCGTAAACCAATAGTCGTGTTGCACTGTGCACTATGCTTTTGCGTAAACCAACAGTCGTTTTGCACTGTGCGCTGTGCTTTGGCGTAAACCAACAGTCGTTTTGCACTGTGCACTATGATTTGGCGTAAACCAGCAGTCGTTTTGCACTGTGCACTATGCTTTTGCGTAAACCAATAGTCGTGTTGCACTGTGCACTATGCTTTTGCGTAAACCAACAGTCGTTTTGCACTGTGCGCTGTGCTTTGGCGTAAACCAACAGTCGTTTTGCACTGTGCACTATGATTTGGCGTAAACCAGCAGTCGTTTTGCACTGTGCACTATGCTTTTGCGTAAACCAATAGTCGTGTTGCACTGTGCACTATGCTTTTGCGTAAACCAACAGTCGTTTTGCACTGTGCTCTGTGCTTTTGCGTAAACCAGCAGTCGTTTTGCGTTGTGCGCTGAGCTTTGGCGTAAACCAACAGTCATTTTGCACTGTGCACTATGCTTTTCCGTAAACCAACAGTCATTTTGCACTGTGCACTATGCTTTGGCGTAAACCAGCAGTCGTTTTGCACTGTGCACTATGCTTTTGCGTAAACCAACAGTCGTTTTGCACTGTGCACTATGATTAGGCGTAAACCAGCAGTCGTTTTGCACTGTGCACTATGCTTTTGCGTAAACCAAAAGTCGTTTTGCACTGTGCACCATGCTTTGGCGTAAACCAGCAGCCGTTTTGCACTGTGCGCTGTGCTTTGGCGTAAACCAGCAGTCGTTTTGCACTGTGCGCTGTGCTTTGGCGTAAACCAACAGTCATTTTGCACTGTGCACTATGCTTTGGCGTAAACCAGCAGTCGTTTTGCACTGTGCACTATGCTTTTGCCTAAACCAACAGTCGTTTTGCACTGTGCACTATGCTTTTGCGTAAACCAACAGTCGTTTTGCACTGTGCGCTGTGCTTTGGCGTAAACCAACAGTGATTTTGCACTGTGCACTATGCTTTGGCGTAAAGCCAACAGTCGTTTTGCACTGTGCACTATGCTTTGGCGTAAACCAGCAGTCGTTTTGCACTGTGCACTATGCTTTTGCGTAAACCAACAGTCGTTTTGCACTGTGCGCTGTGCTTTGGCGTAAACCAACAGTCGTTTTGCACTGTGCACTATGCTTTGGCGTAAACCAGCAGTCGTTTTGCACTGTGCACTATGCTTTTGCGTAAACCAGCAGTCGTTTTGCACTCTGCACTATGCTTTTGCATAAAGCAACAGTCGTGTTGCACTGTGCACTATGCTTTTGCGTAAACCAACAGTCGTTTTGCACTGTGCGCTGTGCTTTGGCGTAAACCAACAGTCGTTTTGCACCGTGGACTATGATTTGGCGTAAACCAGCAGTCGTTTTGCACTGTGCACTATGCTTTTGCGTAAACCAACAGTCGTTTTGCACTGTGCACTATGCTTTTGCGTAAACCAGCAGTCGTTTTACACTGTGCACTATGCTTTTGAGTAAACCAACAGTCGTTTTGCACTGTGCACTATGATTTGGCGTAAACCAGCAGTCGTTTTGCACTGTGCGCTGTGCTTTGGCGTAAACCAGCAGTCGTTTTGCACTGTGCACTATGATTTGGCGTAAACGAGCAGTCGTTTTGCACTGTGCACTATGCTTTGGCGTGAACCAGCAGTCGTTTTGCACTGTGCACTATGCTTTTGCGTAAACCAGCAGTCGTTTTACACTGTGCACTATGCTTTGGCGTAAACCAGCAGTCGTTTTGCACTGTGCACTATGCTTTTGCGTAAACCAACAGTCGTTTTGCACTGTGCACTATGCTTTTGCGTAAACCAGCAGTCGTTTTACACTGTGCACTATGCTTTTGCGTAAACCAACAGTCGTTTTGCACTGTGCACTATGCTTTGGCGTAAACCAGCAGTCGTTTTGCACTGTGCACTATGCTTTTGAGTAAACCAACAGTCGTTTTGCACTGTGCACTATGATTTGGCGTAAACCAGCAGTCGTTTTGCACTGTGCACTATGCTTTGGCGTAAACCAGCAGTCGTTTTGCACTGTGCACTATGCTTTTGCGTAAACCAACAGTCGTTTTGCACTGTGCACTATGCTTTTGCGTAAACCAGCAGTCGTTTTACACTGTGCACTATGCTTTTGCGTAAACCAGCAGTCGTTTTACACTGTGTACTATGCTTTGGCGTAAACCAGCAGTCGTTTTGCACTGTGCACTATGCTTTGCGTAAACCAGCAGTCGTTTTACACTGTGCACTATGCTTTTGCGTAAACCAACAGTCGTTTTGCACTGTGCACTATGCTTTTGCGTAAACCAACAGTCGTTTTGCACTGTGCACTATGCTTTTCCGTAAACCAACAGTCATTTTGCACTGTGCACTATGCTTTGGCGTAAACCAGCAGTCGTTTTGCACTGTGCACTATGCTTTTGCGTAAACCAACAGTCGTTTTGCACTGTGCACTATGATTTGGCGTAAACCAGCAGTCGTTTTGCACTGTGCACTATGCTTTTGCGTAAACCAAAAGTCGTTTTGCACTGTGCACCATGCTTTGGCGTAAACCAGCAGCCGTTTTGCACTGTGCGCTGTGCTTTGGCGTAAACCAGCAGTCGTTTTGCACTGTGCGCTGTGCTTTGGCGTAAACCAACAGTCATTTTGCACTGTGCACTATGCTTTGGCGTAAACCAGCAGTCGTTTTGCACTGTGCACTATGCTTTTGCGTAAACCAACAGTCGTTTTGCACTGTGCACTATGATTTGGCGTAAACCAGCAGTCGTTTTGCACTGTGCACTATGCTTTTGCGTAAACCAAAAGTCGTTTTGCACTGTGCACCATGCTTTGGCGTAAACCAGCAGCCGTTTTGCACTGTGCGCTGTGCTTTGGCGTAAACCAGCAGTCGTTTTGCACTGTGCGCTGTGCTTTGGCGTAAACCAACAGTCATTTTGCACTGTGCACTATGCTTTGGCGTAAACCAGCAGTCGTTTTGCACTGTGCACTATGCTTTTGCCTAAACCAACAGTCGTTTTGCACTGTGCACTATGCTTTTGCGTAAACCAACAGTCGTTTTGCACTGTGCGCTGTGCTTTGGCGTAAACCAACAGTGATTTTGCACTGTGCACTATGCTTTTGCGTAAACCAACAGTCGTTTTGCACTGTGCGCTGTGCCTTGGCGTAAACCAACAGTGATTTTGCACTGTGCACTATGCTTTGGCGTAAAGCCAACAGTCGTTTTGCACTGTGCACTATGCTTTGGCGTAAACCAGCAGTCGTTTTGCACTGTGCACTATGCTTTTGCGTAAACCAACAGTCGTTTTGCACTGTGCGCTGTGCTTTGGCGTAAACCAACAGTCATTTTGCACTGTGCACTATGCTTTGGCGTAAACCAGCAGTCGTTTTGCACTGTGCACTATGCTTTTGCCTAAACCAACAGTCGTTTTGCACTGTGCACTATGCTTTTGCGTAAACCAACAGTCGTTTTGCACTGTGCGCTGTGCTTTGGCGTAAACCAACAGTGATTTTGCACTGTGCACTATGCTTTGGCGTAAAGCCAACAGTCGTTTTGCACTGTGCACTATGCTTTGGCGTAAACCAGCAGTCGTTTTGCACTGTGCACTATGCTTTTGCGTAAACCAACAGTCGTTTTGCACTGTGCGCTGTGCTTTGGCGTAAACCAACAGTCGTTTTGCACTGTGCACTATGCTTTGGCGTAAACCAGCAGTCGTTTTGCACTGTGCACTATGCTTTTGCGTAAACCAGCAGTCGTTTTGCACTGTGCACTATGCTTTTGCGTAAAGCAACAGTCGTGTTGCACTGTGCACTATGCTTTTGCGTAAACCAACAGTCGTTTTGCACTGTGCGCTGTGCTTTGGCGTAAACCAACAGTCGTTTTGCACCGTGGACTATGATTTGGCGTAAACCAGCAGTCGTTTTGCACTGTGCACTATGCTTTTGCGTAAACCAACAGTCGTTTTGCACTGTGCACTATGCTTTTGCGTAAACCAGCAGTCGTTTTACACTGTGCACTATGCTTTTGAGTAAACCAACAGTCGTTTTGCACTGTGCACTATGATTTGGCGTAAACCAGCAGTCGTTTTGCACTGTGCGCTGTGCTTTGGCGTAAACCAGCAGTCGTTTTGCACTGTGCACTATGATTTGGCGTAAACGAGCAGTCGTTTTGCACTGTGCACTATGCTTTGGCGTAAACCAGCAGTCGTTTTGCACTGTGCACTATGCTTTTGCGTAAACCAGCAGTCGTTTTACACTGTGCACTATGCTTTGGCGTAAACCAGCAGTCGTTTTGCACTGTGCACTATGCTTTTGCGTAAACCAACAGTCGTTTTGCACTGTGCACTATGCTTTGGCGTAAACCAGCAGTCGTTTTGCACTGTGCACTATGCTTTTGCGTAAACCAGCAGTCGTTTTACACTGTGCACTATGCTTTTGCGTAAACCAACAGTCGTTTTGCACTGTGCACTATGCTTTGGCGTAAACCAGCAGTCGTTTTGCACTGTGCACTATGCTTTTGCGTAAACCAACAGTCGTTTTGCACTGTGCACTATGCTTTGGCGTAAACCAGCAGTCGTTTTGCACTGTGCACTATGCTTTTGCGTAAACCAGCAGTCGTTTTACACTGTGCACTATGCTTTTGCGTAAACCAACAGTCGTTTTGCACTGTGCACTATGCTTTGGCGTAAACCAGCAGTCGTTTTGCACTGTGCACTATGCTTTGGCGTAAACCAGCAGTCGTTTTGCACTGTGCACTATGCTTTTGCGTAAACCAACAGTCGTTTTGCACTGTGCACTATGCTTTTGCGTAAACCAGCAGTCGTTTTGCACTGTGCACTATGCTTTTGCGTAAACCAGCAGTCGTTTTACACTGTGCACTATGCTTTTGCGTAAACCAACAGTCGTTTTGCACTGTGCACTATGCTTTTGCGTAAACCAACAGTCGTTTTGCACTGTGCACTATGCTTTTGCGTAAACCAGCAGTCGTTTTACACTGTGCACTATGCTTTTGCGTAAACCAACAGTCGTTTTGCACTGTGCACTATGCTTTGGCGTAAACCAGCAGTCGTTTTGCACTGTGCACTATGCTTTTGCGTAAACCAACAGTCGTTTTGCACTGTGCACTATGCTTTTGCGTAAACCAGCAGTCGTTTTACACTGTGCACTATGCTTTTGAGTAAACCAACAGTCGTTTTGCACTGTGCACTATGATTTGGCGTAAACCAGCAGTCGTTTTGCACTGTGCACTATGCTTTTGCGTAAACCAACAGTCGTTTTGCACTGTGCACCATGCTTTGGCGTAAACCAGCAGTCGTTTTGCACTGTGCGCTATGCTTTTGCGTAAACCAACAGTCGTTTTGCACTGTGCACTATGCTTTTGCGTAAACCAGCAGTCGTTTTACACTGTGCACTATGCTTTTGAGTAAACCAACAGTCGTTTTGCACTGTGCACTATGATTTGGCGTAAACCAGCAGTCGTTTTGCACTGTGCACTATGCTTTTGCGTAAACCAACAGTCGTTTTGCACTGTGCACCATGCTTTGGCGTAAACCAGCAGTCGTTTTGCACTGTGCGCTATGCTTTTGCGTAAACCAACAGTCGTTTTGCACTGTGCACTATGCTTTTGCGTAAACCAGCAGTCGTTTTACACTGTCCACTATGCTTTTGCGTAAACCAACAGTCGTTTTGCACTGTGCACCATGCTTTGGCGTAAACCAGCAGTCGTTTTGCACTGTGCGCTATGCTTTTGCGTAAACCAACAGTCGTTTTGCACTGTGCACTATGCTTTTGCGTAAACCAACAGTCGTTTTGCACTGTGCACCATGCTTTGGCGTAAACCAGCAGTCGTTTTGCACTGTGCGCTATGCTTTTGCGTAAACCAACAGTCGTTTTGCACTGTGCACTATGCTTTTGCGTAAACCAGCAGTCGTTTTACACTGTGCACTATGCTTTTGCGTAAACCAGCAGTCGTTTTGCACTGTGCACTATGCTTTTGCGTAAACCAGCAGTCGTTTTACACTGTGCACTATGCTTTTGAGTAAACCAACAGTCGTTTTGCACTGTGCACTATGATTTGGCGTAAACCAGCAGTCGTTTTGCACTGTGCGCTATGCTTTTGCGTAAACCAACAGTCGTTTTGCACTGTGCACTATGCTTTTGCGTAAACCAACAGTCGTTTTGCACTGTGCACCATGCTTTGGCGTAAACCAGCAGTCGTTTTGCACTGTGCGCTATGCTTTTGCGTAAACCAACAGTCGTTTTGCACTGTGCACTATGCTTTTGCGTAAACCAGCAGTCGTTTTACACTGTGCACTATGATTTGGCGTAAACCAGCAGTCGTTTTGCACTGTGCACTATGCTTTTGCGTAAACCAACAGTCGTTTTGCACTGTGCACCATGCTTTGGCGTAAACCAGCAGTCGTTTTGCACTGTGCGCTATGCTTTTGCGTAAACCAACAGTCGTTTTGCACTGTGCACTATGCTTTTGCGTAAACCAGCAGTCGTTTTACACTGTGCACTATGCTTTTGCGTAAACCAACAGTCGTTTTGCACTGTGCACTATGCTTTTGCGTAAACCAGCAGTCGTTTTACACTGTGCACTATGCTTTTGAGTAAACCAACAGTCGTTTTGCACTGTGCACTATGATTTGGCGTAAACCAGCAGTCGTTTTGCACTGTGCACTATGCTTTTGCGTAAACCAACAGTCGTTTTGCACTGTGCACTATGCTTTTGCGTAAACCAACAGTCGTTTTGCACTGTGCACCATGCTTTGGCGTAAACTAGCAGTCGTTTTGCACTGTGCGCTATGCTTTTGCGTAAACCAACAGTCGTTTTGCACTGTGCGCTATGCTTTTGCGTAAACCAACAGTCGTTTTGCACTGTGCACTATGCTTTGGCGTAAACCAGCAGTCGTTTTGCACTGTGCGCTATGCTTTTGCGTAAACCAACAGTCGTTTTGCACTGTGCACTATGCTATTGCGTAAACCAACAGTCGTTTTGCACTGTGCACTATGATTTGGCGTAAACCAACAGTCGTTTTGCACTGTGCGCTATGCTTTTGCGTAAACCAACAGTCATTTTGCACTGTGCACTATGCTTTGGCGTAAAGCCAACAGTCGTTTTGCACTGTGCACTATGCTTTTGCGTAAACCAACAGTCGTTTTGCACTGTGCACTATGCTATTGCGTAAACCAACAGTCGTTTTGCACTGTGCACTATGATTTGGCGTAAACCAACAGTCGTTTTGCACTGTGCACTATGCTTTGGCGTAAACCAACAGTCATTTTGCACTGTGCACTATGCTTTGGCGTAAACCAGCAGTCGTTTTGCACTGTGCGCTATGCTTTTGCGTAAACCAACAGTCGTTTTGCACTGTGCACTATGCTTTTGCGTAAACCAACAGTCGTTTTGCACTGTGCACTATGCTTTGGCGTAAACCAGCAGTCGTTTTGCACTGTGCGCTATGCTTTTGCTTAAACCAGCAGTCGTTTTACACTGTGCACTATGCTTTTGAGTAAACCAACAGTCGTTTTGCACTGTGCACTATGATTTGGCGTAAACCAGCAGTCGTTTTGCACTGTGCGCTGTGCTTTGGCGTAAACCAACAGTCGTTTTGCACTGTGGACTATGATTTGGCGTAAACCAGCAGTCGTTTTGCACTGTGCACTATGCTTTTGCGTAAACCAACAGTCGTTTTGCACTGTGCACTATGCTTTGGCGTAAACCAGCAGTCGTTTTACACTGTGCACTATGCTTTTGAGTAAACCAACAGTCGTTTTGCACTGTGCACTATGATTTGGCGTAAACCAGCAGTCGTTTTGCACTGTGCGCTGTGCTTTGGCGTAAACCAACAGTCGTTTTGCACTGTGGACTATGATTTGGCGTAAACCAGCAGTCGTTTTGCACTGTGCACTATGCTTTTGCGTAAACCAACAGTCGTTTTGCACTGTGCACTATGCTTTGGCGTAAACCAGCAGTCGTTTTACACTGTGCACTATGCTTTTGAGTAAACCAACAGTCGTTTTGCACTGTGCACTATGCTATTGCGTAAACCAACAGTCGTTTTGCGTAAACCAACAGTCGTTTTGCACTGTGCGCTGTGCTTTGGCGTAAACCAACAGTCGTTTTGCACTGTGCGCTGTGCTTTGGCGTAAACCAACAGTCGTTTTGCACTGTGCACTATGCTTTTGCGTAAACCAACAGTCGTTTTGCACTGTGCCCTGTGCTTTGGCGTAAACCAACAGTCGTTTTGCACTGTGCACTATGATTTGGCGTAAACCAGCAGTCGTTTTGCACTGTGCCCTGTGCTTTGGCGTAAACCAACAGTCGTTTTGCACTGTGCACCATGCTTTGGCGTAAACCAGCAGTCGTTTTGCGCTGTGCGCTGAGCTTTGGCGTAAACCAACAGTCATTTTGCACTGTGCACTATGCTTTGGCGTAAACCAACAGTCATTTTGCACTGTGCGCTGTGCTTTTGCGTAAACCAGCAGTCGTTTTGCACTGTGCACTATGTTTTTGCGTAAACCAACAGTCGTTTTGCACTGTGCACTATGCTTTTGCGTAAACCAACAGTCGTTTTGCACTGTGCGCTGTGCTTTGGCGTAAACCAACAGTCGTTTTGCACTGTGCACTATGCTTTGGCGTAAACCAGCAGTCGTTTTGCACTGTGCACTATGCTTTGGCGTAAACCAGCAATCGTTTTGCACTGTGCACTATGCTTTTGCGTAAACCAGCAGTCGTTTTGCACTGTGCACTATGCTTTGGCGTAAACCAGCAGTCGTTTTGCACTGTGCACTATGCTTTTGCGTAAACCAACAGTCGTTTTGCACTGTGCGCTGTGCTTTGGCGTAAACCAGCAGTCGTTTTGCACTGTGCACCATGCTTTGGCGTAAACCAGCAGTCGTTTTGCACTGTGCACTATGCTTTGGCGTAAACCAGCAGTCGTTTTGCACTGTGCACTATGTTTTTGCGTAAACCAACAGTCGTTTTGCACTGTGCACTATGCTTTTGCGTAAACCAACAGTCGTGTTGCACTGTGCACCATGCTTTGGCGTAAACCAGCAGTCGTTTTGCACTGTGCACTATGTTTTTGCGTAAACCAACAGTCGTTTTGCACTGTGCACTATGCTTTTGCGTAAACCAACAGTCGTTTTGCACTGTGCGCTGTGCTTTGGCGTAAACCAACAGTCGTTTTGCACTGTGCACTATGATTTGGCGTAAACCAGCAGTCGTTTCGCACTGTGCACTATGCTTTTGCGTAAACCAACAGTCGTTTTGCACTGTGCACCATGATTTGGCGTAAACCAGCAGTCGGTTTGCACTGTGCGCTGAGCTTTGGCGTAAACCAACAGTCATTTTGCACTGTGCACTATGCTTTGGCGTAAACCAACAGTCATTTTGCACTGTGCACTATGCTTTGGCGTAAACCAGCAGTCGTTTTGCACTGTGCACTATGCTTTTGCGTAAACCAACAGTAGTTTTGCACTGTGCACTATGCTTTTGCGTAAACCAACAGTCGTTTTGCACTGTGCGCTGTGCTTTTGCGTAAACCAACAGTCGTTTTGCACTGTGCACTATGCTTTTGCGTAAACCAACAGTCGTTTTGCACTGTGCACTATGCTTTGGCGTAAACCAACAGTCATTTTGCACTGTGCACTATGCTTTGGCGTAAACCAGCAGTCGTTTTGCACTGTGCACTATGCTTTTGCGTAAACCAACAGTCCTTTTGCACTGTGCACTATGATTTGGCGTAAACCAGCAGTCGTTTTGCACTGTGCACTATGCTTTTGCGTAAACCAATAGTCGTGTTGCACTGTGCACTATGCTTTTGCGTAAACCAACAGTCGTTTTGCACTGTGCTCTGTGCTTTTGCGTAAACCAACAGTCGTTTTGCACTGTGCACTATGCTTTTGCGTAAACCAACAGTCGTTTTGCACTGTGCGCTGAGCTTTGGCGTAAACCAACAGTCATTTTGCACTGTGCACTATGCTTTGGCGTAAACCAACAGTCATTTTGCACTGTGCACTATGCTTTGGCGTAAACCAGCAGTCGTTTTGCACTGTGCACTATGCTTTTGCGTAAACCAACAGTCGTTTTGCACTGTGCACTATGCTTTTGCGTAAACCAACAGTCGTTTTGCACTGTGCACTATGCTTTTGCGTAAACCAGCAGTCGTTTTGCACTGTGCACTATGTTTTTGCGTAAACCAGCAGTCGTTTTGCACTGTGCACTATGCTTTTGCGTAAACCAACAGTCGTTTTGCACTGTGCACCATGCTTTGGCGTAAACCAGCAGTCGGTTTGCACTGTGCGCTGAGCTTTGGCGTAAACCAACAGTCATTTTGCACTGTGCACTATGCTTTGGCGTAAACCAACAGTCATTTTGCACTGTGCACTATGCTTTGGCGTAAACCAGCAGTCGTTTCGCACTGTGCACTATGCTTTTGCGTAAACCAACAGTCGTTTTGCACTGTGCACTATGCTTTTGCGTAAACCAACAGTCGTTTTGCACTGTGCGCTGTGCTTTTGCGTAAACCAACAGTCGTTTTGCACTGTGCACTATGCTTTTGCGTAAACCAGCAGTCGTTTTGCACTGTGCACTATGCTTTTGCGTAAACCAACAGTCGTTTTGCACTGTGCACTATGCTTTTGCGTAAACCAACAGTCCTTTTGCACTGTGCACTATGATTTGGCGTAAACCAGCAGTCGTTTTGCACTGTGCACTATGCTTTTGCGTAAACCAAAAGTCGTTTTGCACTGTGCACCATGCTTTGGCGTAAACCAGCAGCCGTTTTGCACTGTGCGCTGTGCTTTGGCGTAAACCAGCAGTCGTTTTGCACTGTGCGCTGTGCTTTGGCGTAAACCAACAGTCATTTTGCACTGTGCACTATGCTTTGGCGTAAACCAGCAGTCATTTTGCACTGTGCACTATGCTTTGGCGTAAAGCCAACAGTCGTTTTGCACTGTGCACTATGCTTTGGCGTAAACCAGCAGTCGTTTTGCACTGTGCACTATGCTTTTGCGTATACCAACAGTCGTTTTGCACTGTGCGCTGTGCTTTGGCGTAAACCAACAGTCATTTTGCACTGTGCACCATGCTTTGCGTAAACCAGCAGTCGTTTTGCACTGTGCACTATGCTTTGGCGTAAACCAACAGTCATTTTGCACTGTGCACTATGCTTTGGCGTAAACCAGCAGTCGTTTTGCACTGTGCACTATGCTTTTGCGTAAACCAGCAGTCGTTTTGCACTGTGCACTATGCTTTGGCGTAAACCAACAGTCGTTTTGCACTGTGCACTATGCTTTGGCGTAAACCAACAGTCATTTTGCACTGTGCACTATGCTTTGGCGTAAACCAGCAGTCGTTTTGCACTGTGCACTATGCTTTTGCGTAAACCAACAGTCCTTTTGCACTGTGCACTATGATTTGGCGTAAACCAGCAGTCGTTTTGCACTGTGCACTATGCTTTTGCGTAAACCAATAGTCGTGTTGCACTGTGCACTATGCTTTTGCGTAAACCAACAGTCGTTTTGCACTGTGCTCTGTGCTTTTGCGTAAACCAACAGTCGTTTTGCACTGTGCACTATGCTTTGCGTAAACCAGCAGTCGTTTTGCACTGTGCACTATGCTTTTGCGTAAACCAACAGTCGTTTTGCACTGTGCACTATGCTTTTGCGTAAACCAGCAGTCGTTTTACACTGTGCACTATGCTTTGGCGTAAACCAGCAGTCGTTTTGCACTGTGCACTATGCTTTGGCGTAAACCAGCAGTCGTTTTGCACTGTGCACTATGCTTTTGCGTAAACCAATAGTCGTGTTGCACTGTGCACTATGCTTTTGCGTAAACCAACAGTCGTTTTGCACTGTGCACTATGATTTGGCGTAAACCAGCAGTCGTTTTGCACTGTGCACTATGCTTTTGCGTAAACCAACAGTCGTTTTGCACTGTGCACTATGCTTTGGCGTAAACCAGCAGTCGTTTTGCACTGTGCACTATGCTTTTGCGTAAACCAACAGTCGTTTTGCACTGTGCGCTGTGCTTTTGCGTAAACCAACAGTCGTTTTGCACTGTGCACTGTGCACTGTGCTTATGCGTAAACCAACAGTCGTTTTGCACTGTGCACCATGCTTTGGCGTAAACCAGCAGTCGTTTTGCACTGTGCACTATGCTTTGGCGTAAACCAACAGTCATTTTGCACTGTGCACTATGCTTTGGCGTAAACCAGCAGTCGTTTTGCACTGTGCACTATGCTTTTGCGTAAACCAACAGTCCTTTTGCACTGTGCACTATGATTTGGCGTAAACCAGCAGTCGTTTTGCACTGTGCACTATGCTTTTGCGTAAACCAATAGTCGTGTTGCACTGTGCACTATGCTTTTGCGTAAACCAACAGTCGTTTTGCACTGTGCTCTGTGCTTTTGCGTAAACCAACAGTCGTTTTGCACTGTGCACTATGCTTTGGCGTAAACCAACAGTCATTTTGCACTGTGCACTATGCTTTGGCGTAAACCAGCAGTCGTTTTGCACTGTGCACTATGCTTTTGCGTAAACCAGCAGTCGTTTTGCACTGTGCACTATGCTTTGGCGTAAACCAACAGTCGTTTTGCACTGTGCACTATGCTTTGGCGTAAACCAACAGTCATTTTGCACTGTGCACTATGCTTTGGCGTAAACCAGCAGTCGTTTTGCACTGTGCACTATGCTTTTGCGTAAACCAACAGTCCTTTTGCACTGTGCACTATGATTTGGCGTAAACCAGCAGTCGTTTTGCACTGTGCACTATGCTTTTGCGTAAACCAATAGTCGTGTTGCACTGTGCACTATGCTTTTGCGTAAACCAACAGTCGTTTTGCACTGTGCTCTGTGCTTTTGCGTAAACCAACAGTCGTTTTGCACTGTGCACTATGCTTTGCGTAAACCAGCAGTCGTTTTGCACTGTGCACTATGCTTTTGCGTAAACCAACAGTCGTTTTGCACTGTGCACTATGCTTTTGCGTAAACCAGCAGTCGTTTTACACTGTGCACTATGCTTTGGCGTAAACCAGCAGTCGTTTTGCACTGTGCACTATGCTTTGGCGTAAACCAGCAGTCGTTTTGCACTGTGCACTATGCTTTTGCGTAAACCAATAGTCGTGTTGCACTGTGCACTATGCTTTTGCGTAAACCAACAGTCGTTTTGCACTGTGCACTATGATTTGGCGTAAACCAGCAGTCGTTTTGCACTGTGCACTATGCTTTTGCGTAAACCAACAGTCGTTTTGCACTGTGCACTATGCTTTGGCGTAAACCAGCAGTCGTTTTGCACTGTGCACTATGCTTTTGCGTAAACCAACAGTCGTTTTGCACTGTGCGCTGTGCTTTTGCGTAAACCAACAGTCGTTTTGCACTGTGCACTGTGCACTGTGCTTATGCGTAAACCAACAGTCGTTTTGCACTGTGCACCATGCTTTGGCGTAAACCAGCAGTCGTTTTGCACTGTGCACTATGCTTTGGCGTAAACCAGCAGTCGTTTTGCACTGTGCGCTGTGCTTTGGCGTAAACCAACAGTCGTTTTGCACTGTGCACTATGATTTGGCGTAAACCAGCAGTCGTTTTGCACTGTGCACTATGCTTTTGCGTAAACCAATAGTCGTGTTGCACTGTGCACTATGCTTTTGCGTAAACCAACAGTCGTTTTGCACTGTGCTCTGTGCTTTTGCGTAAACCAACAGTCGTTTTGCACTGTGCACTATGCTTTTGCGTAAACCAACAGTCGTTTTGCACTGTGCACCATGCTTTGGCGTAAACCAGCAGTCGTTTTGCGCTGTGCGCTGAGCTTTGGCGTAAACCAACAGTCATTTTGCACTGTGCACTATGCTTTGGCGTAAACCAACAGTCATTTTGCACTGTGCACTATGCTTTGGCGTAAACCAGCAGTCGTTTTGCACTGTGCACTATGCTTTTGCGTAAACCAACAGTCGTTTTGCACTGTGCACTATGCTTTTGCGTAAACCAACAGTCGTTTTGCACTGTGCGCTGTGCTTTGGCGTAAACCAACAGTCGTTTTGCATTGTGCACTATGATTTGGCGTAAACCAGCAGTCGTTTTGCACTGTGCACTATGCTTTTGCGTAAACCAAAAGTCGTTTTGCACTGTGCACCATGCTTTGGCGTAAACCAGCAGCCGTTTTGCACTGTGCGCTGTGCTTTGGCGTAAACCAGCAGTCGTTTTGCACTGTGCGCTGTGCTTTGGCGTAAACCAACAGTCATTTTGCACTGTGCACTATGCTTTGGCGTAAACCAGCAGTCGTTTTGCACTGTGCACTATGCTTTTGCCTAAACCAACAGTCGTTTTGCACTGTGCACTATGCGTTTGCGTAAACCAACAGTCGTTTTGCACTGTGCGCTGTGCTTTGGCGTAAACCAACAGTCATTTTGCACTGTGCACTATGCTTTGGCGTAAAGCCAACAGTCGTTTTGCACTGTGCACTATGCTTTGGCGTAAACCAGCAGTCGTTTTGCGCTGTGCACTATGCTTTTGCGTAAACCAACAGTCGTTTTGCACTGTGCGCTGTGCTTTGGCGTAAACCAACAGTCATTTTGCACTGTGCACCATGCTTTGGCGTAAACCAGCAGTCGTTTTGCACTGTGCACTATGCTTTTGCGTAAAGCAACAGTCGTTTTGCACTGTGCGCTGTGCTTTGGCGTAAACCAACAGTCATTTTGCACTGTGCACCATGCTTTGGCGTAAACCAGCAGTCGTTTTGCACTGTGCACTATGCTTTTGCGTAAACCAACAGTCGTTTTGCACTGTGCGCTGTGCTTTGGCGTAAACCAACAGTCATTTTGCACTGTGCACCATGCTTTGGCGTAAACCAGCAGTCGTTTTGCACTGTGCACTATGCGTTTGCGTAAACCAACAGTCGTTTTGCACTGTGCTCTGTGCTTTTGCGTAAACCAACAGTCGTTTTGCACTGTGCACTATGCTTTTGCGTAAACCAACAGTCGTTTTGCACTGTGCACCATGCTTTGGCGTAAACCAGCAGTCGTTTTGCGCTGTGCGCTGAGCTTTGGCGTAAACCAACAGTCATTTTGCACTGTGCACTATGCTTTGGCGTAAACCAACAGTCATTTTGCACTGTGCACCATGCTTTGGCGTAAACCAGCAGTCGTTTTGCACTGTGCACTATGCTTTTGCCTAAACCAACAGTCGTTTTGCACTGTGCACTATGCGTTTGCGTAAACCAACAGTCGTTTTGCACTGTGCGCTGTGCTTTGGCGTAAACCAACAGTCGTTTTGCACCGTGGACTATGATTTGGCGTAAACCAGCAGTCGTTTTGCACTGTGCACTATGCTTTTGCGTAAACCAACAGTCGTTTTGCACTGTGCACTATGCTTTTGCGTAAACCAGCAGTCGTTTTACACTGTGCACTATGCTTTTGAGTAAACCAACAGTCGTTTTGCACTGTGCACTATGATTTGGCGTAAACCAGCAGTCGTTTTGCACTGTGCGCTGTGCTTTGGCGTAAATCAGCAGTCGTTTTGCACTGTGCACTATGATTTGGCGTAAACGAGCAGTCGTTTTGCACTGTGCACTATGCTTTGGCGTAAACCAGCAGTCGTTTTGCACTGTGCACTATGCTTTTGCGTAAACCAGCAGTCGTTTTACACTGTGCACTATGCTTTGGCGTAAACCAGCAGTCGTTTTGCACTGTGCACTATGCTTTTGCGTAAACCAACAGTCGTTTTGCACTGTGCACTATGCTTTGGCGTAAACCAGCAGTCGTTTTGCACTGTGCACTATGCTTTGGCGTAAACCAACAGTCGTTTTGCACTGTGCACTATGCATTTGCGTAAACCAACAGTCGTTTTGCACTGTGCACTATGCTTTTGCGTAAACCAGCAGTCGTTTTGCACTGTGCACTATGCTTTTGCGTAAACCAACAGTCGTTTTGCACTGTGCACTATGCTTTTGCGTAAACCAACAGTCGTTTTGCACTGTGCACCATGCTTTGGCGTAAACTAGCAGTCGTTTTGCACTGTGCACTATGCTTTGGCGTAAACCAACAGTCGTTTTGCACTGTGCACCATGCTTTGGCGTAAACCAGCAGTCGTTTTGCACTGTGCGCTATGCTTTTGCGTAAACCAACAGTCGTTTTGCACTGTGCACTATGCTATTGCGTAAACCAACAGTCGTTTTGCACTGTGCACTATGATTTGGCGTAAACCAACAGTCGTTTTGCACTGTGCACTATGCTTTGGCGTAAACCAACAGTCATTTTGCACTGTGCACTATGCTTTGGCGTAAAGCCAACAGTCGTTTTGCACTGTGCACTATGCTTTGGCGTAAACCAGCAGTCGTTTTGCACTGTGCACTATGCTTTTGCGTAAACCAACAGTCGTTTTGCACTGTGCACTATGCTTTTGCGTAAACCAGCAGTCGTTTTACACTGTGCACTATGCTTTTGAGTAAACCAACAGTCGTTTTGCACTGTGCGCTATGATTTGGCGTAAACCAACATTCGTTTTGCACTGTGCACTATGCTTTGGCGTAAACCAACAGTCATTTTGCACTGTGCACTATGCTTTGGCGTAAAGCCAACAGTCGTTTTGCACTGTGCACTATGCTTTGGCGTAAACCAGCAGTCGTTTTGCACTGTGCACTATGCTTTTGCGTAAACCAACAGTCGTTTTGCACTGTGCACTATGCTTTTGCGTAAACCAGCAGTCGTTTTACACTGTGCACTATGCTTTTGAGTAAACCAACAGTCGTTTTGCACTGTGCACTATGATTTGGCGTAAACCAGCAGTCGTTTTGCACTGTGCACTATGCTTTTGCGTAAACCAACAGTCGTTTTGCACTGTGCACTATGCTTTTGCGTAAACCAGCAGTCGTTTTACACTGTGCACTATGCTTTTGCGTAAACCAACAGTCGTTTTGCACTGTGCACTATGCTTTGGCGTAAACCAGCAGTCGTTTTGCACTGTGCACTATGCTTTGGCGTAAACCAACAGTCGTTTTGCACTGTGCACTATGCTTTTGCGTAAACCAACAGTCGTTTTGCACTGTGCACTATGCTTTGGCGTAAACCAGCAGTCGTTTTGCACTGTGCACTATGCTTTTGCGTAAACCAACAGTCGTTTTGCACTGTGCACTATGCTTTTGCGTAAACCAGCAGTCGTTTTACACTGTGCACTATGCTTTTGAGTAAACCAACAGTCGTTTTGCACTGTGCACTATGATTTGGCGTAAACCAGCAGTCGTTTTGCACTGTGCACTATACTTTTGCGTAAACCAACAGTCGTTTTGCACTGTGCACTATGATTTGGCGTAAACCAGCAGTCGTTTTGCACTGTGCACTATACTTTTGCGTAAACCAGCAGTCGTTTTGCACTGTGCACTATGCTTTTGCGTAAACCAACAGTCGTTTTGCACTGTGCACTATGCTTTTGCGTAAACCAACAGTCGTTTTGCACTGTGCGCTGTGCTTTGGCGTAAACCAACAGTCGTTTTGCATTGTGCACTATGATTTGGCGTAAACCAGCAGTCGTTTTGCACTGTGCACTATGCTTTTGCGTAAACCAAAAGTCGTTTTGCACTGTGCGCTGTGCTTTTGCGTAAACCAACAGTCGTTTTGCACTGTGCACTGTGCACTGTGCTTATGCGTAAACCAACAGTCGTTTTGCACTGTGCACCATGCTTTGGCGTAAACCAGCAGTCGTTTTGCACTGTGCACTATGCTTTGGCGTAAACCAACAGTCGTTTTGCACTGTGCACTATGCTTTTGCGTAAACCAACAGTCGTTTTGCACTGTGCACTATGCTTTTGCGTAAACCAGCAGTCGTTTTACACTGTGCACTATGCTTTTGCGTAAACCAACAGTCGTTTTGCACTGTGCACTATGCTTTGGCGTAAACCAGCAGTCGTTTTGCACTGTGCACTATGCTTTGGCGTAAACCAACAGTCGTTTTGCACTGTGCACTATGCTTTTGCGTAAACCAACAGTCGTTTTGCACTGTGCACTATGCTTTGGCGTAAACCAGCAGTCGTTTTGCACTGTGCACTATGCTTTTGCGTAAACCAACAGTCGTTTTGCACTGTGCACTATGCTTTTGCGTAAACCAGCAGTCGTTTTACACTGTGCACTATGCTTTTGAGTAAACCAACAGTCGTTTTGCACTGTGCACTATGATTTGGCGTAAACCAGCAGTCGTTTTGCACTGTGCACTATACTTTTGCGTAAACCAACAGTCGTTTTGCACTGTGCACTATGATTTGGCGTAAACCAGCAGTCGTTTTGCACTGTGCACTATACTTTTGCGTAAACCAGCAGTCGTTTTGCACTGTGCACTATGCTTTTGCGTAAACCAACAGTCGTTTTGCACTGTGCACTATGCTTTTGCGTAAACCAACAGTCGTTTTGCACTGTGCGCTGTGCTTTGGCGTAAACCAACAGTCGTTTTGCATTGTGCACTATGATTTGGCGTAAACCAGCAGTCGTTTTGCACTGTGCACTATGCTTTTGCGTAAACCAAAAGTCGTTTTGCACTGTGCGCTGTGCTTTTGCGTAAACCAACAGTCGTTTTGCACTGTGCACTGTGCACTGTGCTTATGCGTAAACCAACAGTCGTTTTGCACTGTGCACCATGCTTTGGCGTAAACCAGCAGTCGTTTTGCACTGTGCACTATGCTTTGGCGTAAACCAACAGTCGTTTTGCACTGTGCACCATGCTTTGGCGTAAACTAGCAGTCGTTTTGCACTGTGCACTATGCTTTTGCGTAAACCAGCAGTCGTTTTGCACTGTGCACTATGCTTTTGCGTAAACCAACAGTCGTTTTGCACTGTGCACTATGCTTTTGCGTAAACCAACAGTCGTTTTGCACTGTGCGCTGTGCTTTTGCGTAAACCAACAGTCGTTTTGCACTGTGCACTGTGCACTGTGCTTATGCGTAAACCAACAGTCGTTTTGCACTGTGCACCATGCTTTGGCGTAAACCAGCAGTCGTTTTGCACTGTGCACTATGCTTTGGCGTAAACCAGCAGTCGTTTTGCACTGTGCGCTGTGCTTTGGCGTAAACCAACAGTCGTTTTGCACTGTGCACTATGATTTGGCGTAAACCAGCAGTCGTTTTGCACTGTGCACTATGCTTTTGCGTAAACCAATAGTCGTGTTGCACTGTGCACTATGCTTTTGCGTAAACCAACAGTCGTTTTGCACTGTGCTCTGTGCTTTTGCGTAAACCAACAGTCGTTTTGCACTGTGCACTATGCTTTTGCGTAAACCAACAGTCGTTTTGCACTGTGCACCATGCTTTGGCGTAAACCAGCAGTCGTTTTGCGCTGTGCGCTGAGCTTTGGCGTAAACCAACAGTCATTTTGCACTGTGCACTATGCTTTGGCGTAAACCAACAGTCATTTTGCACTGTGCACTATGCTTTGGCGTAAACCAGCAGTCGTTTTGCACTGTGCACTATGCTTTTGCGTAAACCAACAGTCGTTTTGCACTGTGCACTATGCTTTTGCGTAAACCAACAGTCGTTTTGCACTGTGCGCTGTGCTTTGGCGTAAACCAACAGTCGTTTTGCATTGTGCACTATGATTTGGCGTAAACCAGCAGTCGTTTTGCACTGTGCACTATGCTTTTGCGTAAACCAAAAGTCGTTTTGCACTGTGCACCATGCTTTGGCGTAAACCAGCAGCCGTTTTGCACTGTGCGCTGTGCTTTGGCGTAAACCAGCAGTCGTTTTGCACTGTGCGCTGTGCTTTGGCGTAAACCAACAGTCATTTTGCACTGTGCACTATGCTTTGGCGTAAACCAGCAGTCGTTTTGCACTGTGCACTATGCTTTTGCCTAAACCAACAGTCGTTTTGCACTGTGCACTATGCGTTTGCGTAAACCAACAGTCGTTTTGCACTGTGCGCTGTGCTTTGGCGTAAACCAACAGTCATTTTGCACTGTGCACTATGCTTTGGCGTAAACCAGCAGTCGTTTTGCACTGTGCACTATGCTTTTGCCTAAACCAACAGTCGTTTTGCACTGTGCACTATGCGTTTGCGTAAACCAACAGTCGTTTTGCACTGTGCGCTGTGCTTTGGCGTAAACCAACAGTCGTTTTGCACTGTGCACTATGCTTTTGCGTAAACCAACAGTCGTTTTGCACTGTGCACCATGCTTTGGCGTAAACCAGCAGCCGTTTTGCACTGTGCGCTGTGCTTTGGCGTAAACCAGCAGTCGTTTTGCACTGTGCGCTGTGCTTTGGCGTAAACCAACAGTCATTTTGCACTGTGCACTATGCTTTGGCGTAAACCAGCAGTCGTTTTGCACTGTGCACTATGCTTTTGCCTAAACCAACAGTCGTTTTGCACTGTGCACTATGCGTTTGCGTAAACCAACAGTCGTTTTGCACTGTGCGCTGTGCTTTGGCGTAAACCAACAGTCGTTTTGCACTGTGCACTATGCTTTTGCGTAAACCAACAGTCGTTTTGCACTGTGCACCATGCTTTGGCGTAAACCAGCAGTCGTTTTGCGCTGTGCGCTGAGCTTTGGCGTAAACCAACAGTCATTTTGCACTGTGCACTATGCTTTGGCGTAAACCAACAGTCATTTTGCACTGTGCACTATGCTTTGGCGTAAACCAGCAGTCGTTTTGCACTGTGCACTATGCTTTTGCGTAAACCAACAGTCGTTTTGCACTGTGCACTATGCTTTGGCGTAAAGCCAACAGTCGTTTTGCACTGTGCACTATGCTTTGGCGTAAACCAGCAGTCGTTTTGCGCTGTGCACTATGCTTTTGCGTAAACCAACAGTCGTTTTGCACTGTGCGCTGTGCTTTGGCGTAAACCAACAGTCATTTTGCACTGTGCACCATGCTTTGGCGTAAACCAGCAGTCGTTTTGCACTGTGCACTATGCTTTTGCGTAAAGCAACAGTCGTTTTGCACTGTGCGCTGTGCTTTGGCGTAAACCAACAGTCATTTTGCACTGTGCACCATGCTTTGGCGTAAACCAGCAGTCGTTTTGCACTGTGCACTATGCTTTTGCGTAAACCAACAGTCGTTTTGCACTGTGCGCTGTGCTTTGGCGTAAACCAACAGTCATTTTGCACTGTGCACCATGCTTTGGCGTAAACCAGCAGTCGTTTTGCACTGTGCACTATGCGTTTGCGTAAACCAACAGTCGTTTTGCACTGTGCTCTGTGCTTTTGCGTAAACCAACAGTCGTTTTGCACTGTGCACTATGCTTTTGCGTAAACCAACAGTCGTTTTGCACTGTGCACCATGCTTTGGCGTAAACCAGCAGTCGTTTTGCGCTGTGCGCTGAGCTTTGGCGTAAACCAACAGTCATTTTGCACTGTGCACTATGCTTTGGCGTAAACCAACAGTCATTTTGCACTGTGCACCATGCTTTGGCGTAAACCAGCAGTCGTTTTGCACTGTGCACTATGCTTTTGCCTAAACCAACAGTCGTTTTGCACTGTGCACTATGCGTTTGCGTAAACCAACAGTCGTTTTGCACTGTGCGCTGTGCTTTGGCGTAAACCAACAGTCGTTTTGCACCGTGGACTATGATTTGGCGTAAACCAGCAGTCGTTTTGCACTGTGCACTATGCTTTTGCGTAAACCAACAGTCGTTTTGCACTGTGCACTATGCTTTTGCGTAAACCAGCAGTCGTTTTACACTGTGCACTATGCTTTTGAGTAAACCAACAGTCGTTTTGCACTGTGCACTATGATTTGGCGTAAACCAGCAGTCGTTTTGCACTGTGCGCTGTGCTTTGGCGTAAACCAGCAGTCGTTTTGCACTGTGCACTATGATTTGGCGTAAACGAGCAGTCGTTTTGCACTGTGCACTATGCTTTGGCGTAAACCAGCAGTCGTTTTGCACTGTGCACTATGCTTTTGCGTAAACCAGCAGTCGTTTTACACTGTGCACTATGCTTTGGCGTAAACCAGCAGTCGTTTTGCACTGTGCACTATGCTTTGGCGTAAACCAGCAGTCGTTTTGCACTGTGCACTATGCTTTTGCGTAAACCAGCAGTCGTTTTGCACTGTGCACTATGATTTGGCGTAAACGAGCAGTCGTTTTGCACTGTGCACTATGCTTTGGCGTAAACCAGCAGTCGTTTTGCACTGTGCACTATGCTTTTGCGTAAACCAGCAGTCGTTTTACACTGTGCACTATGCTTTGGCGTAAACCAGCAGTCGTTTTGCACTGTGCACTATGCTTTTGCGTAAACCAGCAGTCGTTTTACACTGTGCACTATGCTTTTGCGTAAACCAACAGTCGTTTTGCACTGTGCACTATGCTTTGGCGTAAACCAGCAGTCGTTTTGCACTGTGCACTATGCTTTGGCGTAAACCAGCAGTCGTTTTGCACTGTGCACTATGCTTTTGCGTAAACCAGCAGTCGTTTTGCACTGTGCACTATGATTTGGCGTAAACGAGCAGTCGTTTTGCACTGTGCACTATGCTTTGGCGTAAACCAGCAGTCGTTTTGCACTGTGCACTATGCTTTTGCGTAAACCAGCAGTCGTTTTACACTGTGCACTATGCTTTTGCGTAAACCAACAGTCGTTTTGCACTGTGCACTATGCTTTTGCGTAAACCAGCAGTCGTTTTACACTGTGCACTATGCTTTTGCGTAAACCAACAGTCGTTTTGCACTGTGCACTATGCTTTGGCGTAAACCAGCAGTCGTTTTGCACTGTGCACTATGCTTTTGCGTAAACCAACAGTCGTTTTGCACTGTGCACTATGCTTTTGCGTAAACCAGCAGTCGTTTTACACTGTGCACTATGCTTTTGAGTAAACCAACAGTCGTTTTGCACTGTGCACTATGCTTTTGCGTAAACCAGCAGTCGTTTTGCACTGTGCACTATGCTTTTGCGTAAACCAACAGTCGTTTTGCACTGTGCACCATGCTTTGGCGTAAACCAGCAGTCGTTTTGCACTGTGCGCTATGCTTTTGCGTAAACCAACAGTCGTTTTGCACTGTGCACTATGCTTTTGCGTAAACCAGCAGTCGTTTTACACTGTGCACTATGTTTTTGAGTAAACCAACAGTCGTTTTGCACTGTGCACTATGATTTGGCGTAAACCAGCAGTCGTTTTGCACTGTGCACTATGCTTTTGCGTAAACCAACAGTCGTTTTGCACTGTGCACCATGCTTTGGCGTAAACCAGCAGTCGTTTTGCACTGTGCGCTATGCTTTTGCGTAAACCAACAGTCGTTTTGCACTGTGCACTATGCTTTTGCGTAAACCAGCAGTCGTTTTACACTGTGCACTATGCTTTTGCGTAAACCAACAGTCGTTTTGCACTGTGCACCATGCTTTGGCGTAAACCAGCAGTCGTTTTGCACTGTGCGCTATGCTTTTGCGTAAACCAACAGTCGTTTTGCACTGTGCACTATGCTTTTGCGTAAACCAGCAGTCGTTTTACACTGTGCACTATGCTTTTGAGTAAACCAACAGTCGTTTTGCACTGTGCACTATGATTTGGCGTAAACCAGCAGTCGTTTTGCACTGTGCACTATGCTTTTGCGTAAACCAACAGCCGTTTTGCACTGTGCACCATGCTTTGGCGTAAACTAGCAGTCGTTTTGCACTGTGCGCTGTGCTTTGGCGTAAACCAACAGTCGTTTTGCACTGTGCACTATGCTTTTGCGTAAACCAACAGTCGTTTTGCACTGTGCACCATGCTTTGGCTTAAACTAGCAGTCGTTTTGCACTGTGCACTATGCTTTGGCGTAAACCAACAGTCGTTTTGCACTGTGCACCATGCTTTGGCGTAAACCAGCAGTCGTTTTGCACTGTGCGCTATGCTTTTGCGTAAACCAACAGTCGTTTTGCACTGTGCACTATGCTATTGCGTAAACCAACAGTCGTTTTGCACTGTGCACTATGATTTGGCGTAAACCAACAGTCGTTTTGCACTGTGCACTATGCTTTGGCGTAAACCAACAGTCATTTTGCACTGTGCACTATGCTTTGGCGTAAAGCCAACAGTCGTTTTGCACTGTGCACTATGCTTTGGCGTAAACCAGCAGTCGTTTTGCACTGTGCACTATGCTTTTGCGTAAACCAACAGTCGTTTTGCACTGTGCACTATGCTTTTGCGTAAACCAGCAGTCGTTTTACACTGTGCACTATGCTTTTGAGTAAACCAACAGTCGTTTTGCACTGTGCGCTATGATTTGGCGTAAACCAACATTCGTTTTGCACTGTGCACTATGCTTTGGCGTAAACCAACAGTCATTTTGCACTGTGCACTATGCTTTGGCGTAAAGCCAACAGTCGTTTTGCACTGTGCACTATGCTTTGGCGTAAACCAGCAGTCGTTTTGCACTGTGCACTATGCTTTTGCGTAAACCAACAGTCGTTTTGCACTGTGCACTATGCTTTTGCGTAAACCAGCAGTCGTTTTACACTGTGCACTATGCTTTTGAGTAAACCAACAGTCGTTTTGCACCGTGCACTATGATTTGGCGTAAACCAGCAGTCGTTTTGCACTGTGCACTATGCTTTTGCGTAAACCAACAGTCGTTTTGCACTGTGCACTATGCTTTTGCGTAAACCAGCAGTCGTTTTACACTGTGCACTATGCTTTTGCGTAAACCAACAGTCGTTTTGCACTGTGCACTATGCTTTGGCGTAAACCAGCAGTCGTTTTGCACTGTGCACTATGCTTTGGCGTAAACCAACAGTCGTTTTGCACTGTGCACTATGCTTTTGCGTAAACCAACAGTCGTTTTGCACTGTGCACTATGCTTTGGCGTAAACCAGCAGTCGTTTTGCACTGTGCACTATGCTTTTGCGTAAACCAACAGTCGTTTTGCACTGTGCACTATGCTTTTGCGTAAACCAGCAGTCGTTTTACACTGTGCACTATGCTTTTGAGTAAACCAACAGTCGTTTTGCACTGTGCACTATGATTTGGCGTAAACCAGCAGTCGTTTTGCACTGTGCACTATACTTTTGCGTAAACCAACAGTCGTTTTGCACTGTGCACTATGCTTTGGCGTAAACCAGCAGTCGTTTTGCACTGTGCACTATGCTTTTGCGTAAACCAACAGTCGTTTTGCACTGTGCACTATGCTTTTGCGTAAACCAACAGTCGTTTTGCACTGTGCACTATGCTTTGGCGTAAACCAGCAGTCGTTTTGCACTGTGCACTATGCTTTTGCGTAAACCAACAGTCGTTTTGCACTGTGCACTATGTTTTTCCGTAAACCAACAGTCGTTTTGCACTGTGCACTATGCTTTTGCGTAAACCAACAGTCGTTTTGCACTGTGCACCATGCTTTCGCGTAAACCAGCAGTCGTTTTACACTGTGCACTATGCTTTTGAGTAAACCAACAGTCCTTTTGCACTGTGCACTATGATTTGGCGTAAACCAGCAGTCGTTTTGCACTGTGCACTATGCTTTTGCGTAAACCAACAGTCGTTTTGCACTGTGCACTATGCTTTGGCGTAAACCAGCAGTCGTTTTGCACTGTGCACCATGCTTTGGCGTAAACCAGCAGTCGTTTTGCACTGTGCGCTGTGCTTTGGCGTAAACCAACAGTCGTTTTGCACTGTGTACTATGCTTTTGCGTAAACCAACAGTCGTTTTGCACTGTGCACTATGCTTTGGCGTAAACCAACAGTCGTTTTGCACTGTGCACTATGCTTTTGCGTAAACCAACAGTCGTTTTGCACTGTGCACTATGCTTTGGCGTAAACCAGCAGTCGTTTTGCACTGTGCACTATGCTTTTGCGTAAACCAACAGTCGTTTTGCACTGTGCACTATGTTTTTGCGTAAACCAACAGTCGTTTTGCACTGTGCACTATGCTTTTGCGTAAACCAACAGTCGTTTTGCACTGTGCACCATGCTTTGGCGTAAACCAGCAGTCGTTTTGCACTGTGCACTATGCTTTTGCGTAAACCAACAGTCGTTTTGCACTGTGCACTATGCTTTTGCGTAAACCAACAGTCCTTTTGCACTGTGCACTATGCTTTGGCGTAAACCAGCAGTCGTTTTGCACTGTGCACTATGCTTTTGCGTAAACCAACAGTCGTTTTGCACTGTGCACAATGCTTTGGCGTAAACCAGCAGTCGTTTTGCACTGTGCACTATGCTTTTGCGTAAACCAACAGTCGTTTTGCACTGTGCACTATGCTTTTGCGTAAACCAGCAGTCGTTTTACACTGTGCACTATGCTTTTGAGTAAACCAACAGTCGTTTTGCACTGTGCACTATGATTTGGCGTAAACCAGCAGTCGTTTTGCACTGTGCGCTGTGCTTTGGCGTAAACCAACAGTCGTTTTGCACTGTGGACTATGATTTGGCGTAAACCAGCAGTCGTTTTGCACTGTGCACTATGCTTTTGCGTAAACCAACAGTCGTTTTGCACTGTGCACCATGCTTTGGCGTAAACCAGCAGTCGTTTTGCACTGTGCGCTGTGCTTTGGCGTAAACCAACAGTCGTTTTGCACTGTGCACTATGATTTGGTGTAAACCAGCAGTCGTTTTGCACTGTGCACTATGCTTTTGCGTAAACCAACAGTCGTTTTGCACTGTGCACCATGCTTTGGCGTAAACCAGCAGTCGTTTTGCACTGTGCACTATGCTTTTGCGTAAACCAACAGTCGTTTTGCACTGTGCACTATGCTTTTGCGTAAACCAAGAGTCGTTTTGCACTGTGCACTGTGCTTTTGCGTAAACCAGCAGTCGTTTTGCACTGTGCACTATGTTTTTGCGTAAACCAACAGTCGTTTTGCACTGTGCACTATGCTTTTGCGTAAACCAACAGTCGTTTTGCTCTGTGCGCTGTGCTTTGGCGTTAAGCCAACAGTCGTTTTGCACTGTGCACTATGCTTTGGCGTAAACCAGCAGTCGTTTTGCACTGTGCACTATGCTTTTGCGTATACCAACAGTCGTTTTGCACTGTGCGCTGTGCTTTGGCGTAAACCAACAGTCATTTTGCACTGTGCGCTGTGCTTTGGCGTAAACCAACAGTCGTTTTGCACTGTGCACTATGATTTGGTGTAAACCAGCAGTCGTTTTGCACTGTGCACTATGCTTTTGCGTAAACCAACAGTCGTTTTGCACTGTGCACTATGCTTTGGCGTAAACCAGCAGTCGTTTTGCACTGTGCACTATGCTTTTGCGTAAACCAACAGTCGTTTTGCACTGTGCACTATGCTTTTGCGTAAACCAGCAGTCGTTTTACACTGTGCACTATGCTTTTGAGTAAACCAACAGTCGTTTTGCACTGTGCACTATGATTTGGCGTAAACCAGCAGTCGTTTTGCACTGTGCGCTGTGCTTTGGCGTAAACCAACAGTCGTTTTGCACTGTGCACTATGATTTGGTGTAAACCAGCAGTCGTTTTGCACTGTGCACTATGCTTTTGCGTAAACCAACAGTCGTTTTGCACTGTGCACTATGCTTTTGCGTAAACCAACAGTCGTTTTGCACTGTGCACTATGCTTTTGCGTAAACCAGCAGTCGTTTTACACTGTGCACTATGCTTTTGAGTAAACCAACAGTCGTTTTGCACTGTGCACTATGATTTGGCGTAAACCAGCAGTCGTTTTGCACTGTGCGCTGTGCTTTGGCGTAAACCAACAGTCGTTTTGCACTGTGCACTATGATTTGGCGTAAACCAGCAGTCGTTTTGCACTGTGCACTATGCTTTTGCGTAAACCAACAGTCGTTTTGCACTGTGCACTATGCTTTTGCGTATACCAACAGTGGTTTTGCACTGTGCGCTGTGCTTTGGCGTAAACCAACAGTCATTTTGCACTGTGCGCTGTGCTTTGGCGTAAACCAACAGTCGTTTTGCACTGTGCACTATGATTTGGTGTAAACCAGCAGTCGTTTTGCACTGTGCACTATGCTTTTGCGTAAACCAACAGTCGTTTTGCACTGTGCACTATGCTTTTGCGTAAACCAACAGTCGTTTTGCACTGTGCACTATGCTTTTGCGTAAACCAGCAGTCGTTTTACACTGTGCACTATGCTTTTGAGTAAACCAACAGTCGTTTTGCACTGTGCACTATGATTTGGCGTAAACCAGCAGTCGTTTTGCACTGTGCACTATGCTTTTGCGTAAACCAACAGTCGTTTTGCACTGTGCACTATGCTTTGGCGTAAACCAGCAGTCGTTTTGCACTGTGCACTATGCTTTTGCGTAAACCAACAGTCGTTTTGCACTGTGCACTATGCTTTTGCGTAAACCAACAGTCGTTTTGCACTGTGCACTATGCTTTTGCGTAAACCAGCAGTCGTTTTACACTGTGCACTATGCTTTTGAGTAAACCAACAGTCGTTTTGCACTGTGCACTATGATTTGGCGTAAACCAGCAGTCGTTTTGCACTGTGCACTATGTTTTTGCGTAAACCAACAGTCGTTTTGCACTGTGCACTATGCTTTTGCGTAAACCAACAATCGTTTTGCTCTGTGCGCTGTGCTTTGGCGTAAACCAACAGTCGTTTTGCACTGTGCACTATGATTTGGTGTAAACCAGCAGTCGTTTTGCACTGTGCACTATGCTTTTGCGTAAACCAACAGTCGTTTTGCACTGTGCACTATGCTTTTGCGTAAACCAACAGTCGTTTTGCACTGTGCACTATGCTTTTGCGTAAACCAGCAGTCGTTTTACACTGTGCACTATGCTTTTGAGTAAACCAACAGTCGTTTTGCACTGTTCACTATGATTTGGCGTAAACCAGCAGTCGTTTTGCACTGTGCGCTGTGCTTTGGCGTAAACCAACAGTCGTTTTGCACTGTGCACCATGCTTTGGCGTAAACCAGCAGTTTTGGCGTAAACCAACAGTCATTTTGCACTGTGCACTATGCTTTGGCGTAAACCAACAGTCGTTTTGCACTGTGCACCATGCTTTGGCGTAAACCAGCAGTCGTTTTGCACTGTGCACTATGCTTTTGCGTAAACCAACAGTCATTTTGCACTGTGCGCTGTGCTTTGGCGTAAACCAACAGTCGTTTTGCACTGTGCACTATGATTTGGTGTAAACCAGCAGTCGTTTTGCACTGTGCACTATGCTTTTGCTTAAACCAACAGTCGTTTTGCACTGTGCACCATGCTTTGGCGTAAACCAGCAGTCGTTTTGCACTGTGCACTATGCTTTTGCGTAAACCAACAGTCGTTTTGCACTGTGCACTATGCTTTTGCGTAAACCAAGAGTCGTTTTGCACTGTGCACTGTGCTTTTGCGTAAACCAGCAGTCGTTTTGCACTGTGCACTATGTTTTTGCGTAAACCAACAGTCGTTTTGCACTGTGCACTATGCTTTTGCGTAAACCAACAGTCGTTTTGCTCTGTGCGCTGTGCTTTGGCGTAAACCAACAGTCGTTTTGCACTGTGCACTATGATTTGGCGTAAACCAGCAGTCGTTTTGCACTGTGCACTATGCTTTTGCGTAAACCAACAGTCGTTTTGCACTGTGCACCATGCTTTGGCGTAAACCAGCAGTCGTTTTGCGCTGTGCGCTGAGCTTTGGCGTAAACCAACAGTCATTTTGCACTGTGCACTATGCTTTGGCGTAAACCAACAGTCATTTTGCACGGTGCACTATGCTTTGGCGTAAACCAGCAGTCGTTTTGCACTGTGCACTATGTTTTTGCGTAAACCAACAGTCGTTTTGCACTGTGCACTATGCTTTTGCGTAAACCAACAGTCGTTTTGCACTGTGCGCTGTGCTTTGGCGTAAACCAACAGTCGTTTTGCACTGTGCGCTGTGCTTTGGCGTAAACCAACAGTCGTTTTGCACTGTGCACTATGCTTTGGCGTAAACCAGCAGTCGTTTTGCACTGTGCACTATGCTTTGGCGTAAACCAGCAATCGTTTTGCACTGTGCACTATGCTTTTGCGTAAACCAGCAGTCGTTTTGCACTGTGCACTATGCTTTGGCGTAAACCAGCAGTCTTTTTGCACTGTGCACTATGCTTTTGCGTAAACCAACAGTCGTTTTGCACTGTGCGCTGTGCTTTGGCGTAAACCAACAGTCGTTTTGCACTGTGCACCATGCTTTTGCGTAAACCAACAGTCATTTTGCACTGTGCGCTGTGCTTTTGCGTAAACCAGCAGTCGTTTTGCACTGTGCACTATGCTTTGGCGTAAACCAGCAGTCTTTTTGCACTGTGCACTATGCTTTTGCGTAAACCAACAGTCGTTTTGCACTGTGCGCTGTGCTTTGGCGTAAACCAACAGTCGTTTTGCACTGTGCACCATGCTTTTGCGTAAACCAACAGTCATTTTGCACTGTGCGCTGTGCTTTTGCGTAAACCAGCAGTCGTTTTGCACTGTGCACTATGTTTTTGCGTAAACCAACAGTCGTTTTGCACTGTGCACTATGCTTTTGCGTAAACCAACAGTCGTTTTGCACTGTGCGCTGTGCTTTGGCGTAAACCAACAGTCGTTTTGCACTGTGCACTATGCTTTGGCGTAAACCAGCAGTCGTTTTGCACTGTGCACTATGCTTTGGCGTAAACCAGCAGTCGTTTTGCACTGTGCACTATGCTTTGGCGTAAACCAGCAGTCGTTTTGCACTGTGCACTATGCTTTTGCGTAAACCAACAGTCGTTTTGCACTGTGCGCTGTGCTTTGGCGTAAACCAGCAGTCGTTTTGCACTGTGCACCATGCTTTGGCGTAAACCAGCAGTCGTTTTGCACTGTGCACTATGCTTTGGCGTAAACCAGCAGTCGTTTTGCACTGTGCACTATGTTTTTGCGTAAACCAACAGTCGTTTTGCACTGTGCACTATGCTTTTGCGTAAACCAACAGTCGTGTTGCACTGTGCACCATGCTTTGGCGTAAACCAGCAGTCGTTTTGCACTGTGCACTATGCTTTGGCGTAAACCAGCAATCGTTTTGCACTGTGCACTATGCTTTTGCGTAAACCAACAGTCATTTTGCACTGTGCACTATGCTTTGGCGTAAACCAGCAGTCGTTTTGCACTGTGCACTATGCTTTGGCGTAAACCAGCAGTCGTTTTGCACTGTGCACTATGCTTTGGCGTAAACCAGCAATCGTTTTGCACTGTGCACTATGCTTTGGCGTAAACCAACAGTCATTTTGCACTGTGCACTATGCTTTGGCGTAAAGCCAACAGTCGTTTTGCACTGTGCACTATGCTTTGGCGTAAACCAGCAGTCGTTTTGCACTGTGCACTATGCTTTGGCGTAAACCAGCAATCGTTTTGCACTGTGCACTATGCTTTTGCGTAAACCAACAGTCATTTTGCACTGTGCACTATGCTTTGGCGTAAACCAGCAGTCGTTTTGCACTGTGCACTATGCTTTGGCGTAAACCAGCAGTCGTTTTGCACTGTGCACTATGCTTTGGCGTAAACCAGCAATCGTTTTGCACTGTGCACTATGCTTTTGCGTAAACCAACAGTCGTTTTGCACTGTGCACTATGCTTTGGCGTAAACCAGCAGTCGTTTTGCACTGTGCACTATGCTTTGGCGTAAACCAGCAATCGTTTTGCACTGTGCACTATGCTTTTGCGTAAACCAACAGTCATTTTGCACTGTGCACTATGCTTTGGCGTAAACCAGCAGTCGTTTTGCACTGTGCACTATGCTTTGGCGTAAAGCCAACAGTCGTTTTGCACTGTGCACTATGCTTTGGCGTAAACCAGCAGTCGTTTTGCACTGTGCACTATGCTTTGGCGTAAACCAGCAGTCGTTTTGCACTGTGCACTATGCTTTTGCGTAAACCAACAGTCGTTTTGCACTGTGCGCTGTGCTTTGGCGTAAACCAGCAGTCGTTTTGCACTGTGCACCATGCTTTGGCGTAAACCAGCAGTCGTTTTGCACTGTGCACTATGCTTTGGCGTAAACCAGCAGTCGTTTTGCACTGTGCACTATGTTTTTGCGTAAACCAACAGTCGTTTTGCACTGTGCACTATGCTTTTGCGTAAACCAAGAGTCGTTTTGCACTGTGCACTGTGCTTTTGCGTAAACCAGCAGTCGTTTTGCACTGTGCACTATGTTTTTGCGTAAACCAACAGTCGTTTTGCACTGTGCACTATGCTTTTGCGTAAACCAACAGTCGTTTTGCTCTGTGCGCTGTGCTTTGGCGTAAACCAACAGTCGTTTTGCACTGTGCACTATGATTTGGCGTAAACCAGCAGTCGTTTTGCACTGTGCACTATGCTTTTGCGTAAACCAACAGTCGTTTTGCACTGTGCACCATGCTTTGGCGTAAACCAGCAGTCGTTTTGCGCTGTGCGCTGAGCTTTGGCGTAAACCAACAGTCATTTTGCACTGTGCACTATGCTTTGGCGTAAACCAACAGTCATTTTGCACTGTGCACTATGCTTTGGCGTAAACCAGCAGTCGTTTTGCACTGTGCACTATGTTTTTGCGTAAACCAACAGTCGTTTTGCACTGTGCACTATGCTTTTGCGTAAACCAACAGTCGTTTTGCACTGTGCGCTGTGCTTTGGCGTAAACCAACAGTCGTTTTGCACTGTGCGCTGTGCTTTGGCGTAAACCAACAGTCGTTTTGCACTGTGCACTATGCTTTGGCGTAAACCAGCAGTCGTTTTGCACTGTGCACTATGCTTTGGCGTAAACCAGCAATCGTTTTGCACTGTGCACTATGCTTTTGCGTAAACCAGCAGTCGTTTTGCACTGTGCACTATGCTTTGGCGTAAACCAGCAGTCTTTTTGCACTGTGCACTATGCTTTTGCGTAAACCAACAGTCGTTTTGCACTGTGCGCTGTGCTTTGGCGTAAACCAACAGTCGTTTTGCACTGTGCACCATGCTTTTGCGTAAACCAACAGTCATTTTGCACTGTGCGCTGTGCTTTTGCGTAAACCAGCAGTCGTTTTGCACTGTGCACTATGCTTTGGCGTAAACCAGCAGTCTTTTTGCACTGTGCACTATGCTTTTGCGTAAACCAACAGTCGTTTTGCACTGTGCGCTGTGCTTTGGCGTAAACCAACAGTCGTTTTGCACTGTGCACCATGCTTTTGCGTAAACCAACAGTCATTTTGCACTGTGCGCTGTGCTTTTGCGTAAACCAGCAGTCGTTTTGCACTGTGCACTATGTTTTTGCGTAAACCAACAGTCGTTTTGCACTGTGCACTATGCTTTTGCGTAAACCAACAGTCGTTTTGCACTGTGCGCTGTGCTTTGGCGTAAACCAACAGTCGTTTTGCACTGTGCACTATGCTTTGGCGTAAACCAGCAGTCGTTTTGCACTGTGCACTATGCTTTGGCGTAAACCAGCAGTCGTTTTGCACTGTGCACTATGCTTTGGCGTAAACCAGCAGTCGTTTTGCACTGTGCACTATGCTTTTGCGTAAACCAACAGTCGTTTTGCACTGTGCGCTGTGCTTTGGCGTAAACCAGCAGTCGTTTTGCACTGTGCACCATGCTTTGGCGTAAACCAGCAGTCGTTTTGCACTGTGCACTATGCTTTGGCGTAAACCAGCAGTCGTTTTGCACTGTGCACTATGTTTTTGCGTAAACCAACAGTCGTTTTGCACTGTGCACTATGCTTTTGCGTAAACCAACAGTCGTGTTGCACTGTGCACCATGCTTTGGCGTAAACCAGCAGTCGTTTTGCACTGTGCACTATGCTTTGGCGTAAACCAGCAATCGTTTTGCACTGTGCACTATGCTTTTGCGTAAACCAACAGTCATTTTGCACTGTGCACTATGCTTTGGCGTAAACCAGCAGTCGTTTTGCACTGTGCACTATGCTTTGGCGTAAACCAGCAGTCGTTTTGCACTGTGCACTATGCTTTGGCGTAAACCAGCAATCGTTTTGCACTGTGCACTATGCTTTGGCGTAAACCAACAGTCATTTTGCACTGTGCACTATGCTTTGGCGTAAAGCCAACAGTCGTTTTGCACTGTGCACTATGCTTTGGCGTAAACCAGCAGTCGTTTTGCACTGTGCACTATGCTTTGGCGTAAACCAGCAATCGTTTTGCACTGTGCACTATGCTTTTGCGTAAACCAACAGTCATTTTGCACTGTGCACTATGCTTTGGCGTAAACCAGCAGTCGTTTTGCACTGTGCACTATGCTTTGGCGTAAACCAGCAGTCGTTTTGCACTGTGCACTATGCTTTGGCGTAAACCAGCAATCGTTTTGCACTGTGCACTATGCTTTTGCGTAAACCAACAGTCGTTTTGCACTGTGCACTATGCTTTGGCGTAAACCAGCAGTCGTTTTGCACTGTGCACTATGCTTTGGCGTAAACCAGCAATCGTTTTGCACTGTGCACTATGCTTTTGCGTAAACCAACAGTCATTTTGCACTGTGCACTATGCTTTGGCGTAAACCAGCAGTCGTTTTGCACTGTGCACTATGCTTTGGCGTAAAGCCAACAGTCGTTTTGCACTGTGCACTATGCTTTGGCGTAAACCAGCAGTCGTTTTGCACTGTGCACTATGCTTTGGCGTAAACCAGCAGTCGTTTTGCACTGTGCACTATGCTTTTGCGTAAACCAACAGTCGTTTTGCACTGTGCGCTGTGCTTTGGCGTAAACCAGCAGTCGTTTTGCACTGTGCACCATGCTTTGGCGTAAACCAGCAGTCGTTTTGCACTGTGCACTATGCTTTGGCGTAAACCAGCAGTCGTTTTGCACTGTGCACTATGTTTTTGCGTAAACCAACAGTCGTTTTGCACTGTGCACTATGCTTTTGCGTAAACCAACAGTCGTGTTGCACTGTGCACCATGCTTTGGCGTAAACCAGCAGTCGTTTTGCACTGTGCACTATGTTTTTGCGTAAACCAACAGTCGTTTTGCACTGTGCACTATGCTTTTGCGTAAACCAACAGTCGTTTTGCACTGTGCGCTGTGCTTTGGCGTAAACCAACAGTCGTTTTGCACTGTGCACTATGATTTGGCGTAAACCAGCAGTCGTTTCGCACTGTGCACTATGCTTTTGCGTAAACCAACAGTCGTTTTGCACTGTGCACCATGATTTGGCGTAAACCAGCAGTCGGTTTGCACTGTGCGCTGAGCTTTGGCGTAAACCAACAGTCATTTTGCACTGTGCACTATGCTTTGGCGTAAACCAACAGTCATTTTGCACTGTGCACTATGCTTTGGCGTAAACCAGCAGTCGTTTTGCACTGTGCACTATGCTTTTGCGTAAACCAACAGTAGTTTTGCACTGTGCACTATGCTTTTGCGTAAACCAACAGTCGTTTTGCACTGTGCGCTGTGCTTTTGCGTAAACCAACAGTCGTTTTGCACTGTGCACTATGCTTTTGCGTAAACCAACAGTCGTTTTGCACTGTGCACTATGCTTTGGCGTAAACCAACAGTCGTTTTGCACTGTGCACTATGCTTTGGCGTAAACCAGCAGTCGTTTTGCACTGTGCACTATGCTTTTGCGTAAACCAACAGTCCTTTTGCACTGTGCACTATGATTTGGCGTAAACCAGCAGTCGTTTTGCACTGTGCACTATGCTTTTGCGTAAACCAATAGTCGTGTTGCACTGTGCACTATGCTTTTGCGTAAACCAACAGTCGTTTTGCACTGTGCTCTGTGCTTTTGCGTAAACCAACAGTCGTTTTGCACTGTGCACTATGCTTTTGCGTAAACCAACAGTCGTTTTGCGCTGTGCGCTGAGCTTTGGCGTAAACCAACAGTCATTTTGCACTGTGCACTATGCTTTGGCGTAAACCAACAGTCATTTTGCACTGTGCACTATGCTTTGGCGTAAACCAGCAGTCGTTTTGCACTGTGCACTATGCTTTTGCGTAAACCAACAGTCGTTTTGCACTGTGCACTATGCTTTTGCGTAAACCAACAGTCGTTTTGCACTGTGCACTATGCTTTTGCGTAAACCAGCAGTCGTTTTGCACTGTGCACTATGTTTTTGCGTAAACCAGCAGTCGTTTTGCACTGTGCACTATGCTTTTGCGTAAACCAACAGTCGTTTTGCACTGTGCACCATGCTTTGGCGTAAACCAGCAGTCGGTTTGCACTGTGCGCTGAGCTTTGGCGTAAACCAACAGTCATTTTGCACTGTGCACTATGCTTTGGCGTAAACCAACAGTCATTTTGCACTGTGCACTATGCTTTGGCGTAAACCAGCAGTCGTTTTGCACTGTGCACTATGCTTTTGCGTAAACCAACAGTCGTTTTGCACTGTGCACTATGCTTTTGCGTAAACCAACAGTCGTTTTGCACTGTGCGCTGTGCTTTTGCGTAAACCAACAGTCGTTTTGCACTGTGCACTATGCTTTTGCGTAAACCAGCAGTCGTTTTGCACTGTGCACTATGCTTTTGCGTAAACCAACAGTCGTTTTGCACTGTGCACTATGCTTTTGCGTAAACCAACAGTCCTTTTGCACTGTGCACTATGATTTGGCGTAAACCAGCAGTCGTTTTGCACTGTGCACTATGCTTTTGCGTAAACCAAAAGTCGTTTTGCACTGTGCACCATGCTTTGGCGTAAACCAGCAGCCGTTTTGCACTGTGCGCTGTGCTTTGGCGTAAACCAGCAGTCGTTTTGCACTGTGCGCTGTGCTTTGGCGTAAACCAACAGTCATTTTGCACTGTGCACTATGCTTTGGCGTAAACCAGCAGTCATTTTGCACTGTGCACTATGCTTTGGCGTAAAGCCAACAGTCGTTTTGCACTGTGCACTATGCTTTGGCGTAAACCAGCAGTCGTTTTGCACTGTGCACTATGCTTTTGCGTATACCAACAGTCGTTTTGCACTGTGCGCTGTGCTTTGGCGTAAACCAACAGTCATTTTGCACTGTGCACCATGCTTTGCGTAAACCAGCAGTCGTTTTGCACTGTGCACTATGCTTTGGCGTAAACCAACAGTCATTTTGCACTGTGCACTATGCTTTGGCGTAAACCAGCAGTCGTTTTGCACTGTGCACTATGCTTTTGCGTAAACCAGCAGTCGTTTTGCACTGTGCACTATGCTTTGGCGTAAACCAACAGTCGTTTTGCACTGTGCACTATGCTTTGGCGTAAACCAACAGTCATTTTGCACTGTGCACTATGCTTTGGCGTAAACCAGCAGTCGTTTTGCACTGTGCACTATGCTTTTGCGTAAACCAACAGTCCTTTTGCACTGTGCACTATGATTTGGCGTAAACCAGCAGTCGTTTTGCACTGTGCACTATGCTTTTGCGTAAACCAATAGTCGTGTTGCACTGTGCACTATGCTTTTGCGTAAACCAACAGTCGTTTTGCACTGTGCTCTGTGCTTTTGCGTAAACCAACAGTCGTTTTGCACTGTGCACTATGCTTTGCGTAAACCAGCAGTCGTTTTGCACTGTGCACTATGCTTTTGCGTAAACCAACAGTCGTTTTGCACTGTGCACTATGCTTTTGCGTAAACCAGCAGTCGTTTTACACTGTGCACTATGCTTTGGCGTAAACCAGCAGTCGTTTTGCACTGTGCACTATGCTTTGGCGTAAACCAGCAGTCGTTTTGCACTGTGCACTATGCTTTTGCGTAAGCCAATAGTCGTGTTGCACTGTGCACTATGCTTTTGCGTAAACCAACAGTCGTTTTGCACTGTGCACTATGATTTGGCGTAAACCAGCAGTCGTTTTGCACTGTGCACTATGCTTTTGCGTAAACCAACAGTCGTTTTGCACTGTGCACTATGCTTTGGCGTAAACCAGCAGTCGTTTTGCACTGTGCACTATGCTTTTGCGTAAACCAACAGTCGTTTTGCACTGTGCGCTGTGCTTTTGCGTAAACCAACAGTCGTTTTGCACTGTGCACTGTGCACTGTGCTTACGCGTAAACCAACAGTCGTTTTGCACTGTGCACCATGCTTTGGCGTAAACCAGCAGTCGTTTTGCACTGTGCACTATGCTTTGGCGTAAACCAGCAGTCGTTTTGCACTGTGCGCTGTGCTTTGGCGTAAACCAACAGTCGTTTTGCACTGTGCACTATGATTTGGCGTAAACCAGCAGTCGTTTTGCACTGTGCACTATGCTTTTGCGTAAACCAATAGTCGTGTTGCACTGTGCACTATGCTTTTGCGTAAACCAACAGTCGTTTTGCACTGTGCTCTGTGCTTTTGCGTAAACCAACAGTCGTTTTGCACTGTGCACTATGCTTTTGCGTAAACCAACAGTCGTTTTGCACTGTGCACCATGCTTTGGCGTAAACCAGCAGTCGTTTTGCGCTGTGCGCTGAGCTTTGGCGTAAACCAACAGTCATTTTGCACTGTGCACTATGCTTTGGCGTAAACCAACAGTCATTTTGCACTGTGCACTATGCTTTGGCGTAAACCAGCAGTCGTTTTGCACTGTGCACTATGCTTTTGCGTAAACCAACAGTCGTTTTGCACTGTGCACTATGCTTTTGCGTAAACCAACAGTCGTTTTGCACTGTGCGCTGTGCTTTGGCGTAAACCAACAGTCGTTTTGCATTGTGCACTATGATTTGGCGTAAACCAGCAGTCGTTTTGCACTGTGCACTATGCTTTTGCGTAAACCAAAAGTCGTTTTGCACTGTGCACCATGCTTTGGCGTAAACCAGCAGCCGTTTTGCACTGTGCGCTGTGCTTTGGCGTAAACCAGCAGTCGTTTTGCACTGTGCGCTGTGCTTTGGCGTAAACCAACAGTCATTTTGCACTGTGCACTATGCTTTGGCGTAAACCAGCAGTCGTTTTGCACTGTGCACTATGCTTTTGCCTAAACCAACAGTCGTTTTGCACTGTGCACTATGCGTTTGCGTAAGCCAACAGTCGTTTTGCACTGTGCGCTGTGCTTTGGCGTAAACCAACAGTCATTTTGCACTGTGCACTATGCTTTGGCGTAAAGCCAACAGTCGTTTTGCACTGTGCACTATGCTTTGGCGTAAACCAGCAGTCGTTTTGCACTGTGCACTATGCTTTTGCGTAAACCAACAGTCGTTTTGCACTGTGCGCTGTGCTTTGGCGTAAACCAACAGTCATTTTGCACTGTGCACCATGCTTTGGCGTAAACCAGCAGTCGTTTTGCACTGTGCACTATGCTTTTGCGTAAAGCAACAGTCGTTTTGCACTGTGCGCTGTGCTTTGGCGTAAACCAACAGTCATTTTGCACTGTGCACCATGCTTTGGCGTAAACCAGCAGTCGCTTTGCACTGTGCACTATGCTTTTGCGTAAACCAACAGTCGTTTTGCACTGTGCGCTGTGCTTTGGCGTAAACCAACAGTCATTTTGCACTGTGCACCATGCTTTGGCGTAAACCAGCAGTCGTTTTGCACTGTGCACTATGCGTTTGCGTAAACCAACAGTCGTTTTGCACTGTGCTCTGTGCTTTTGCGTAAACCAACAGTCGTTTTGCACTGTGCACTATGCTTTTGCGTAAACCAACAGTCGTTTTGCACTGTGCACCATGCTTTGGCGTAAACCAGCAGTCGTTTTGCGCTGTGCGCTGAGCTTTGGCGTAAACCAACAGTCATTTTGCACTGTGCACTATGCTTTGGCGTAAACCAACAGTCATTTTGCACTGTGCACCATGCTTTGGCGTAAACCAGCAGTCGTTTTGCACTGTGCACTATGCTTTTGCCTAAACCAACAGTCGTTTTGCACTGTGCACTATGCGTTTGCGTAAACCAACAGTCGTTTTGCACTGTGCGCTGTGCTTTGGCGTAAACCAACAGTCGTTTTGCACCGTGGACTATGATTTGGCGTAAACCAGCAGTCGTTTTGCACTGTGCACTATGCTTTTGCGTAAACCAACAGTCGTTTTGCACTGTGCACTATGCTTTTGCGTAAACCAGCAGTCGTTTTACACTGTGCACTATGCTTTTGAGTAAACCAACAGTCGTTTTGCACTGTGCACTATGATTTGGCGTAAACCAGCAGTCGTTTTGCACTGTGCGCTATGCTTTTGCGTAAACCAACAGTCGTTGTGCACTATGTGCACTATGCTTTTGCGTAAACCAGCAGTCGTTTTACACTGTGCACTATGCTTTTGCGTAAACCAACAGTCGTTTTGCACTGTGCACTATGCTTTTGCGTAAACCAGCAGTCGTTTTGCACTGTGCACTATGTTTTTGCGTAAACCAGCAGTCGTTTTGCACTGTGCACTATGCTTTTGCGTAAACCAACAGTCGTTTTGCACTGTGCACCATGCTTTGGCGTAAACCAGCAGTCGGTTTGCACTGTGCGCTGAGCTTTGGCGTAAACCAACAGTCATTTTGCACTGTGCACTATGCTTTGGCGTAAACCAACAGTCATTTTGCACTGTGCACTATGCTTTGGCGTAAACCAGCAGTCGTTTTGCACTGTGCACTATGCTTTTGCGTAAACCAACAGTCGTTTTGCACTGTGCACTATGCTTTTGCGTAAACCAACAGTCGTTTTGCACTGTGCGCTGTGCTTTTGCGTAAACCAACAGTCGTTTTGCACTGTGCACTATGCTTTTGCGTAAACCAGCAGTCGTTTTGCACTGTGCACTATGCTTTTGCGTAAACCAACAGTCGTTTTGCACTGTGCACTATGCTTTTGCGTAAACCAACAGTCCTTTTGCACTGTGCACTATGATTTGGCGTAAACCAGCAGTCGTTTTGCACTGTGCACTATGCTTTTGCGTAAACCAAAAGTCGTTTTGCACTGTGCACCATGCTTTGGCGTAAACCAGCAGCCGTTTTGCACTGTGCGCTGTGCTTTGGCGTAAACCAGCAGTCGTTTTGCACTGTGCGCTGTGCTTTGGCGTAAACCAACAGTCATTTTGCACTGTGCACTATGCTTTGGCGTAAACCAGCAGTCATTTTGCACTGTGCACTATGCTTTGGCGTAAAGCCAACAGTCGTTTTGCACTGTGCACTATGCTTTGGCGTAAACCAGCAGTCGTTTTGCACTGTGCACTATGCTTTTGCGTATACCAACAGTCGTTTTGCACTGTGCGCTGTGCTTTGGCGTAAACCAACAGTCATTTTGCACTGTGCACCATGCTTTGCGTAAACCAGCAGTCGTTTTGCACTGTGCACTATGCTTTGGCGTAAACCAACAGTCATTTTGCACTGTGCACTATGCTTTGGCGTAAACCAGCAGTCGTTTTGCACTGTGCACTATGCTTTTGCGTAAACCAGCAGTCGTTTTGCACTGTGCACTATGCTTTGGCGTAAACCAACAGTCGTTTTGCACTGTGCACTATGCTTTGGCGTAAACCAACAGTCATTTTGCACTGTGCACAATGCTTTGGCGTAAACCAGCAGTCGTTTTGCACTGTGCACTATGCTTTTGCGTAAACCAACAGTCCTTTTGCACTGTGCACTATGATTTGGCGTAAACCAGCAGTCGTTTTGCACTGTGCACTATGCTTTTGCGTAAACCAATAGTCGTGTTGCACTGTGCACTATGCTTTTGCGTAAACCAACAGTCGTTTTGCACTGTGCTCTGTGCTTTTGCGTAAACCAACAGTCGTTTTGCACTGTGCACTATGCTTTGCGTAAACCAGCAGTCGTTTTGCACTGTGCACTATGCTTTTGCGTAAACCAACAGTCGTTTTGCACTGTGCACTATGCTTTTGCGTAAACCAGCAGTCGTTTTACACTGTGCACTATGCTTTGGCGTAAACCAGCAGTCGTTTTGCACTGTGCACTATGCTTTGGCGTAAACCAGCAGTCGTTTTGCACTGTGCACTATGCTTTTGCGTAAGCCAATAGTCGTGTTGCACTGTGCACTATGCTTTTGCGTAAACCAACAGTCGTTTTGCACTGTGCACTATGATTTGGCGTAAACCAGCAGTCGTTTTGCACTGTGCACTATGCTTTTGCGTAAACCAACAGTCGTTTTGCACTGTGCACTATGCTTTGGCGTAAACCAGCAGTCGTTTTGCACTGTGCACTATGCTTTTGCGTAAACCAACAGTCGTTTTGCACTGTGCGCTGTGCTTTTGCGTAAACCAACAGTCGTTTTGCACTGTGCACTGTGCACTGTGCTTACGCGTAAACCAACAGTCGTTTTGCACTGTGCACCATGCTTTGGCGTAAACCAGCAGTCGTTTTGCACTGTGCACTATGCTTTGGCGTAAACCAGCAGTCGTTTTGCACTGTGCGCTGTGCTTTGGCGTAAACCAACAGTCGTTTTGCACTGTGCACTATGATTTGGCGTAAACCAGCAGTCGTTTTGCACTGTGCACTATGCTTTTGCGTAAACCAATAGTCGTGTTGCACTGTGCACTATGCTTTTGCGTAAACCAACAGTCGTTTTGCACTGTGCTCTGTGCTTTTGCGTAAACCAACAGTCGTTTTGCACTGTGCACTATGCTTTTGCGTAAACCAACAGTCGTTTTGCACTGTGCACCATGCTTTGGCGTAAACCAGCAGTCGTTTTGCGCTGTGCGCTGAGCTTTGGCGTAAACCAACAGTCATTTTGCACTGTGCACTATGCTTTGGCGTAAACCAACAGTCATTTTGCACTGTGCACTATGCTTTGGCGTAAACCAGCAGTCGTTTTGCACTGTGCACTATGCTTTTGCGTAAACCAACAGTCGTTTTGCACTGTGCACTATGCTTTTGCGTAAACCAACAGTCGTTTTGCACTGTGCGCTGTGCTTTGGCGTAAACCAACAGTCGTTTTGCATTGTGCACTATGATTTGGCGTAAACCAGCAGTCGTTTTGCACTGTGCACTATGCTTTTGCGTAAACCAAAAGTCGTTTTGCACTGTGCACCATGCTTTGGCGTAAACCAGCAGCCGTTTTGCACTGTGCGCTGTGCTTTGGCGTAAACCAGCAGTCGTTTTGCACTGTGCGCTGTGCTTTGGCGTAAACCAACAGTCATTTTGCACTGTGCACTATGCTTTGGCGTAAACCAGCAGTCGTTTTGCACTGTGCACTATGCTTTTGCCTAAACCAACAGTCGTTTTGCACTGTGCACTATGCGTTTGCGTAAGCCAACAGTCGTTTTGCACTGTGCGCTGTGCTTTGGCGTAAACCAACAGTCATTTTGCACTGTGCACTATGCTTTGGCGTAAAGCCAACAGTCGTTTTGCACTGTGCACTATGCTTTGGCGTAAACCAGCAGTCGTTTTGCACTGTGCACTATGCTTTTGCGTAAACCAACAGTCGTTTTGCACTGTGCGCTGTGCTTTGGCGTAAACCAACAGTCATTTTGCACTGTGCACCATGCTTTGGCGTAAACCAGCAGTCGTTTTGCACTGTGCACTATGCTTTTGCGTAAAGCAACAGTCGTTTTGCACTGTGCGCTGTGCTTTGGCGTAAACCAACAGTCATTTTGCACTGTGCACCATGCTTTGGCGTAAACCAGCAGTCGCTTTGCACTGTGCACTATGCTTTTGCGTAAACCAACAGTCGTTTTGCACTGTGCGCTGTGCTTTGGCGTAAACCAACAGTCATTTTGCACTGTGCACCATGCTTTGGCGTAAACCAGCAGTCGTTTTGCACTGTGCACTATGCGTTTGCGTAAACCAACAGTCGTTTTGCACTGTGCTCTGTGCTTTTGCGTAAACCAACAGTCGTTTTGCACTGTGCACTATGCTTTTGCGTAAACCAACAGTCGTTTTGCACTGTGCACCATGCTTTGGCGTAAACCAGCAGTCGTTTTGCGCTGTGCGCTGAGCTTTGGCGTAAACCAACAGTCATTTTGCACTGTGCACTATGCTTTGGCGTAAACCAACAGTCATTTTGCACTGTGCACCATGCTTTGGCGTAAACCAGCAGTCGTTTTGCACTGTGCACTATGCTTTTGCCTAAACCAACAGTCGTTTTGCACTGTGCACTATGCGTTTGCGTAAACCAACAGTCGTTTTGCACTGTGCGCTGTGCTTTGGCGTAAACCAACAGTCGTTTTGCACCGTGGACTATGATTTGGCGTAAACCAGCAGTCGTTTTGCACTGTGCACTATGCTTTTGCGTAAACCAACAGTCGTTTTGCACTGTGCACTATGCTTTTGCGTAAACCAGCAGTCGTTTTACACTGTGCACTATGCTTTTGAGTAAACCAACAGTCGTTTTGCACTGTGCACTATGATTTGGCGTAAACCAGCAGTCGTTTTGCACTGTGCGCTGTGCTTTGGCGTAAACCAGCAGTCGTTTTGCACTGTGCACTATGATTTGGCGTAAACGAGCAGTCGTTTTGCACTGTGCACTATGCTTTGGCGTAAACCAGCAGTCGTTTTGCACTGTGCACTATGCTTTTGCGTAAACCAGCAGTCGTTTTACACTGTGCACTATGCTTTGGCGTAAACCAGCAGTCGTTTTGCACTGTGCACTATGCTTTGGCGTAAACCAGCAGTCGTTTTGCACTGTGCACTATGCTTTTGCGTAAACCAGCAGTCGTTTTGCACTGTGCACTATGATTTGGCGTAAACGAGCAGTCGTTTTGCACTGTGCACTATGCTTTGGCGTAAACCAGCAGTCGTTTTGCACTGTGCACTATGCTTTTGCGTAAACCAGCAGTCGTTTTACACTGTGCACTATGCTTTGGCGTAAACCAGCAGTCGTTTTGCACTGTGCACTATGCTTTTGCGTAAACCAACAGTCGTTTTGCACTGTGCACTATGCTTTTGCGTAAACCAGCAGTCGTTTTACACTGTGCACTATGCTTTTGCGTAAACCAACAGTCGTTTTGCACTGTGCACTATGCTTTGGCGTAAACCAGCAGTCGTTTTGCACTGTGCACTATGCTTTTGCGTAAACCAACAGTCGTTGTGCACTATGTGCACTATGCTTTTGCGTAAACCAGCAGTCGTTTTACACTGTGCACTATGCTTTTGAGTAAACCAACAGTCGTTTTGCACTGTGCACTATGCTTTTGCGTAAACCAGCAGTCGTTTTGCACTGTGCACTATGCTTTTGCGTAAACCAACAGTCGTTTTGCACTGTGCACCATGCTTTGGCGTAAACCAGCAGTCGTTTTGCACTGTGCGCTATGCTTTTGCGTAAACCAACAGTCGTTTTGCACTGTGCACTATGCTTTTGCGTAAACCAGCAGTCGTTTTACACTGTGCACTATGCTTTTGAGTAAACCAACAGTCGTTTTGCACTGTGCACTATGATTTGGCGTAAACCAGCAGTCGTTTTGCACTGTGCACTATGCTTTTGCGTAAACCAACAGTCGTTTTGCACTGTGCACCATGCTTTGGCGTAAACCAGCAGTCGTTTTGCACTGTGCGCTATGCTTTTGCGTAAACCAACAGTCGTTTTGCACTGTGCACTATGCTTTTGCGTAAACCAGCAGTCGTTTTACACTGTGCACTATGCTTTGGCGTAAACCAACAGTCGTTTTGCACTGTGCACCATGCTTTGGCGTAAACCAGCAGTCGTTTTGCACTGTGCGCTATGCTTTTGCGTAAACCAACAGTCGTTTTGCACTGTGCACTATGCTTTTGCGTAAACCAGCAGTCGTTTTACACTGTGCACTATGCTTTTGAGTAAACCAACAGTCGTTTTGCACTGTGCACTATGATTTGGCGTAAACCAGCAGTCGTTTTGCACTGTGCACTATGCTTTTGCGTAAACCAACAGCCGTTTTGCACTGTGCACCATGCTTTGGCGTAAACTAGCAGTCGTTTTGCACTGTGCGCTGTGCTTTGGCGTAAACCAACAGTCGTTTTGCACTGTGCACTATGCTTTTGCGTAAACCAACAGTCGTTTTGCACTGTGCACCATGCTTTGGCGTAAACTAGCAGTCGTTTTGCACTGTGCACTATGCTTTGGCGTAAACCAACAGTCGTTTTGCACTGTGCACCATGCTTTGGCGTAAACCAGCAGTCGTTTTGCACTGTGCGCTATGCTTTTGCGTAAACCAACAGTCGTTTTGCACTGTGCACTATGCTATTGCGTAAACCAACAGTCGTTTTGCACTGTGCACTATGATTTGGCGTAAACCAACAGTCGTTTTGCACTGTGCACTATGCTTTGGCGTAAACCAACAGTCATTTTGCACTGTGCACTATGCTTTGGCGTAAAGCCAACAGTCGTTTTGCACTGTGCACTATGCTTTGGCGTAAACCAGCAGTCGTTTTGCACTGTGCACTATGCTTTTGCGTAAACCAACAGTCGTTTTGCACTGTGCACTATGCTTTTGCGTAAACCAGCAGTCGTTTTACACTGTGCACTATGCTTTTGAGTAAACCAACAGTCGTTTTGCACTGTGCGCTATGATTTGGCGTAAACCAACATTCGTTTTGCACTGTGCACTATGCTTTGGCGTAAACCAACAGTCATTTTGCACTGTGCACTATGCTTTGGCGTAAAGCCAACAGTCGTTTTGCACTGTGCACTATGCTTTGGCGTAAACCAGCAGTCGTTTTGCACTGTGCACTATGCTTTTGCGTAAACCAACAGTCGTTTTGCACTGTGCACTATGCTTTTGCGTAAACCAGCAGTCGTTTTACACTGTGCACTATGCTTTTGAGTAAACCAACAGTCGTTTTGCACTGTGCACTATGATTTGGCGTAAACCAGCAGTCGTTTTGCACTGTGCACTATGCTTTTGCGTAAACCAACAGTCGTTTTGCACTGTGCACTATGCTTTTGCGTAAACCAGCAGTCGTTTTACACTGTGCACTATGCTTTTGCGTAAACCAACAGTCGTTTTGCACTGTGCACTATGCTTTGGCGTAAACCAGCAGTCGTTTTGCACTGTGCACCATGCTTTGGCGTAAACCAGCAGTCGTTTTGCACTGTGCGCTGTGCTTTGGCGTAAACCAACAGTCGTTTTGCACTGTGTACTATGCTTTTGCGTAAACCAACAGTCGTTTTGCACTGTGCACTATGCTTTGGCGTAAACCAACAGTCGTTTTGCACTGTGCACTATGCTTTTGCGTAAACCAACAGTCGTTTTGCACTGTGCACTATGCTTTTGCGTAAACCAACAGTCGTTTTGCACTGTGCACTATGTTTTTGCGTAAACCAACAGTCGTTTTGCACTGTGCACTATGCTTTTGCGTAAACCAACAGTCGTTTTGCACTGTGCACCATGCTTTGGCGTAAACCAGCAGTCGTTTTGCACTGTGCACTATGCTTTTGCGTAAACCAACAGTCGTTTTGCACTGTGCACTATGCTTTTGCGTAAACCAACAGTCGTTTTGCACTGTGCACTATGCTTTGGCGTAAACCAGCAGTCGTTTTGCACTGTGCACTATGCTTTTGCGTAAACCAACAGTCGTTTTGCACTGTGCACAATGCTTTGGCGTAAACCAGCAGTCGTTTTGCACTGTGCACTTTGCTTTTGCGTAAACCAACAGTCGTTTTGCACTGTGCACTATGCTTTTGCGTAAACCAGCAGTCGTTTTACACTGTGCACTATGCTTTTGAGTAAACCAACAGTCGTTTTGCACTGTGCACTATGATTTGGCGTAAACCAGCAGTCGTTTTGCACTGTGCGCTGTGCTTTGGCGTAAACCAACAGTCGTTTTGCACTGTGGACTATGATTTGGCGTAAACCAGCAGTCGTTTTGCACTGTGCACTATGCTTTTGCGTAAACCAACAGTCGTTTTGCACTGTGCACCATGCTTTGGCGTAAACCAGCAGTCGTTTTGCACTGTGCGCTGTGCTTTGGCGTAAACCAACAGTCGTTTTGCACTGTGCACTATGATTTGGTGTAAACCAGCAGTCGTTTTGCACTGTGCACTATGCTTTTGCGTAAACCAACAGTCGTTTTGCACTGTGCACCATGCTTTGGCGTAAACCAGCAGTCGTTTTGCACTGTGCACTATGCTTTTGCGTAAACCAACAGTCGTTTTGCACTGTGCACTATGCTTTCGCGTAAACCAAGTGTCGTTTTGCACTGTGCACTGTGCTTTTGCGTAAACCAGCAGTCGTTTTGCACTGTGCACTATGTTTTTGCGTAAACCAACAGTCGTTTTGCACTGTGCACTATGCTTTTGCGTAAACCAACAGTCGTTTTGCTCTGTGCGCTGTGCTTTGGCGTTAAGCCAACAGTCGTTTTGCACTGTGCACTATGCTTTGGCGTAAACCAGCAGTCGTTTTGCACTGTGCACTATGCTTTTGCGTATACCAACAGTCGTTTTGCACTGTGCGCTGTGCTTTGGCGTAAACCAACAGTCATTTTGCACTGTGCGCTGTGCTTTGGCGTAAACCAACAGTCGTTTTGCACTGTGCACTATGATTTGGTGTAAACCAGCAGTCGTTTTGCACTGTGCACTATGCTTTTGCGTAAACCAACAGTCGTTTTGCACTGTGCACTATGCTTTGGCGTAAACCAGCAGTCGTTTTGCACTGTGCACTATGCTTTTGCGTAAACCAACAGTCGTTTTGCACTGTGCACTATGCTTTTGCGTAAACCAACAGTCGTTTTGCACTGTGCACTATGCTTTTGCGTAAACCAGCAGTCGTTTTACACTGTGCACTATGCTTTTGAGTAAACCAACAGTCGTTTTGCACTGTGCACTATGATTTGGCGTAAACCAGCAGTCGTTTTGCACTGTGCGCTGTGCTTTGGCGTAAACCAACAGTCGTTTTGCACTGTGCACTATGATTTGGTGTAAACCAGCAGTCGTTTTGCACTGTGCACTATGCTTTTGCGTAAACCAACAGTCGTTTTGCACTGTGCACTATGCTTTTGCGTAAACCAACAGTCGTTTTGCACTGTGCACTATGCTTTTGCGTAAACCAGCAGTCGTTTTACACTGTGCACTATGCTTTTGAGTAAACCAACAGTCGTTTTGCACTGTGCACTATGATTTGGCGTAAACCAGCAGTCGTTTTGCACTGTGCGCTGTGCTTTGGCGTAAACCAACAGTCGTTTTGCACTGTGCACTATGATTTGGCGTAAACCAGCAGTCGTTTTGCACTGTGCACTATGCTTTTGCGTAAACCAACAGTCGTTTTGCACTGTGCACTATGCTTTTGCGTATACCAACAGTCGTTTTGCACTGTGCGCTGTGCTTTGGCGTAAACCAACAGTCATTTTGCACTGTGCGCTGTGCTTTGGCGTAAACCAACAGTCGTTTTGCACTGTGCACTATGATTTGGTGTAAACCAGCAGTCGTTTTGCACTGTGCACTATGCTTTTGCGTAAACCAACAGTCGTTTTGCACTGTGCACTATGCTTTTGCGTAAACCAACAGTCGTTTTGCACTGTGCACTATGCTTTTGCGTAAACCAGCAGTCGTTTTACACTGTGCACTATGCTTTTGAGTAAACCAACAGTCGTTTTGCACTGTGCACTATGATTTGGCGTAAACCAGCAGTCGTTTTGCACTGTGCACTATGCTTTTGCGTAAACCAACAGTCGTTTTGCACTGTGCACTATGCTTTGGCGTAAACCAGCAGTCGTTTTGCACTGTGCACTATGCTTTTGCGTAAACCAACAGTCGTTTTGCACTGTGCACTATGCTTTTGCGTAAACCAACAGTCGTTTTGCACTGTGCACTATGCTTTTGCGTAAACCAGCAGTCGTTTTACACTGTGCACTATGCTTTTGAGTAAACCAACAGTCGTTTTGCACTGTGCACTATGATTTGGCGTAAACCAGCAGTCGTTTTACACTGTGCACTATGCTTTTGAGTAAACCAACAGTCGTTTTGCACTGTGCACTATGATTTGGCGTAAACCAGCAGTCGTTTTGCACTGTGCACTATGCTTTTGCGTAAACCAACAGTCGTTTTGCACTGTGCACTATGCTTTGGCGTAAACCAGCAGTCGTTTTGCACTGTGCACTATGCTTTTGCGTAAACCAACAGTCGTTTTGCACTGTGCACTATGCTTTTGCGTAAACCAACAGTCGTTTTGCACTGTGCACTATGCTTTTGCGTAAACCAGCAGTCGTTTTACACTGTGCACTATGCTTTTGAGTAAACCAACAGTCGTTTTGCACTGTGCACTATGATTTGGCGTAAACCAGCAGTCGTTTTGCACTGTGCACTATGTTTTTGCGTAAACCAACAGTCGTTTTGCACTGTGCACTATGCTTTTGCGTAAACCAACAGTCGTTTTGCTCTGTGCGCTGTGCTTTGGCGTAAACCAACAGTCGTTTTGCACTGTGCACTATGATTTGGTGTAAACCAGCAGTCGTTTTGCACTGTGCACTATGCTTTTGCGTAAACCAACAGTCGTTTTGCACTGTGCACTATGCTTTTGCGTAAACCAACAGTCGTTTTGCACTGTGCACTATGCTTTTGCGTAAACCAGCAGTCGTTTTACACTGTGCACTATGCTTTTGAGTAAACCAACAGTCGTTTTGCACTGTGCACTATGATTTGGCGTAAACCAGCAGTCGTTTTGCACTGTGCGCTGTGCTTTGGCGTAAACCAACAGTCGTTTTGCACTGTGCACCATGCTTTGGCGTAAACCAGCAGTTTTGGCGTAAACCAACAGTCATTTTGCACTGTGCACTATGCTTTGGCGTAAACCAACAGTCGTTTTGCACTGTGCACCATGCTTTGGCGTAAACCAGCAGTCGTTTTGCACTGTGCACTATGCTTTTGCGTAAACCAACAGTCATTTTGCACTGTGCGCTGTGCTTTGGCGTAAACCAACAGTCGTTTTGCACTGTGCACTATGATTTGGTGTAAACCAGGAGTCGTTTTGCACTGTGCACTATGCTTTTGCGTAAACCAACAGTCGTTTTGCACTGTGCACCATGCTTTGGCGTAAACCAGCAGTCGTTTTGCACTGTGCACTATGCTTTTGCGTAAACCAACAGTCGTTTTGCACTGTGCACTATGCTTTTGCGTAAACCAAGAGTCGTTTTGCACTGTGCACTGTGCTTTTGCGTAAACCAGCAGTCGTTTTGCACTGTGCACTATGTTTTTGCGTAAACCAACAGTCGTTTTGCACTGTGCACTATGCTTTTGCGTAAACCAACAGTCGTTTTGCTCTGTGCGCTGTGCTTTGGCGTAAACCAACAGTCGTTTTGCACTGTGCACTATGATTTGGCGTAAACCAGCAGTCGTTTTGCACTGTGCACTATGCTTTTGCGTAAACCAACAGTCGTTTTGCACTGTGCACCATGCTTTGGCGTAAACCAGCAGTCGTTTTGCGCTGTGCGCTGAGCTTTGGCGTAAACCAACAGTCATTTTGCACTGTGCACTATGCTTTGGCGTAAACCAACAGTCATTTTGCACTGTGCACTATGCTTTGGCGTAAACCAGCAGTCGTTTTGCACTGTGCACTATGCTTTTGCGTAAACCAACAGTCGTTTTGCACTGTGCACTATGCTTTTGCGTAAACCAACAGTCGTTTTGCACTGTGCGCTGTGCTTTGGCGTAAACCAACAGTCGTTTTGCACTGTGCACTATGATTTGGCGTAAACCAGCAGTCGTTTTGCACTGTGCACTATGCTTTTGCGTAAACCAAAAGTCGTTTTGCACTGTGCACCATGCTTTGGCGTAAACCAGCAGCCGTTTTGCACTGTGCGCTGTGCTTTGGCGTAAACCAGCAGTCGTTTTGCACTGTGCACTATGCTTTGGCGTAAACCAGCAATCGTTTTGCACTGTGCACTATGCTTTTGCGTAAACCAGCAGTCGTTTTGCACTGTGCACTATGCTTTGGCGTAAACCAGCAGTTGTTTTGCACTGTGCACTATGGTTTTGCGGAAACCAACAGTCGTTTTGCACTGTGCGCTGTGCTTTGGCGTAAACCAACAGTCGTTTTGCACTGTGCACCATGCTTTTGCGTAAACCAACAGTCATTTTGCACTGTGCGCTGTGCTTTGGCGTAAACCAGCAGTCGTTTTGCACTGTGCACTATGTTTTTGCGTAAATGAGCAGTCGTTTTGCACTGTGCACTATGTTTTTGCGTAAACCAACAGTCGTTTTGCACTGTGCACTATGCTTTTGCGTAAACCAGCAGTCGTTTTGCACTGTGCACTATGTTTTTGCGTAAACCAGCAGTCGTTTTGCACTGTGCACCATGCTTTTGCGTAAACCAACAGTCGTTTTGCACTGTGCGCTGTGCTTTTGCGTAAACCAAGAGTCGTTTTGCACTGTGCACTATGCTTTGGCGTAAACCAGCAGTTGTTTTGCACTGTGCACTATGGTTTTGCGGAAACCAACAGTCGTTTTGCACTGTGCGCTGTGCTTTGGCGTAAACCAACAGTCGTTTTGCACTGTGCACCATGCTTTTGCATAAACCAACAGTCATTTTGCACTGTGCGCTGTGCTTTGGCGTAAACCAGCAGTCGTTTTGCACTGTGCACTATGTTTTTGCGTAAACCAACAGTCGTTTTGCACTGTGCACTATGCTTTTGCGGAAACCAACAGTCGTTTTGCACTGTGCACTATGCTTTTGCGTAAACCAGCAGTCGTTTTGCACTGTGCACTATGTTTTTGCGTAAACCAGCAGTCGTTTTGCACTGTGCACTATGTTTTTGCGTAAACCAACAGTCGTTTTGCACTGTGCACCATGCTTTTGCGTAAACCAACAGTCATTTTGCACTGTGCGCTGTGCTTTGGCGTAAACCAGCAGTCGTTTTGCACTGTGCACTATGTTTTTGCGTAAACCAGCAGTCGTTTTGCACTGTGCACTATGTTTTTGCGTAAACCAACAGTCGTTTTGCACTGTGCACTATGTTTTTGCGTAAACCAGCAGTCGTTTTGCACTGTGCACTATGTTTTTGCGTAAACCAGCAGTCGTTTTGCACTGTGCACTATGTTTTTGCGTAAACCAACAGTCGTTTTGCACTGTGCACCATGCTTTTGCGTAAACCAACAGTCGTTTTGCACTGTGCGCTGTGCTTTTGCGTAAACCAAGAGTCGTTTTGCACTGTGCACTATGCTTTTGCGTAAACCAACAGTCGTTTTGCACTGTGCACTATGCTTTTGCGTAAACCAACAGTCGTTTTGCACTGTGCACCATGCTTTGGCGTAAACCAACAGTCGTTTTGCACTGTGCACTATGCTTTTGCGTAAACTAACCGTCATTTTGCACTGTGCACTATGCTTTGGCGTAAACCAGCAGTCGTTTTGCACTGTGCACTATGCTTTTGCGTAAACCAAGAGTCGTTTTGCACTGTGCACTATGCTTTTGCGTAAACCAAGAGTCGTTTTGCACTGTGCACTATGCTTTTGCGTAAACCAACAGCCGTTTTGCACTGTGCACTATGCTTTGGCGTAAACCAACAGTTGTTTTGCACTGTGCACTATGATTTGGCGTAAACCAGCAGTCGTTTTGCACTGTGCACTATGCTTTTGCGTAAACCAAGAGTCGTTTTGCACTGTGCACTATGCTTTTGCGTAAACCAAGAGTCGTTTTGCACTGTGCACTATGCTTTTGCGTAAACCAAGAGTCGTTTTGCACTGTGCACTATGCTTTTGCGTAAACCAACAGTCGTTTTGCACTGTGCACCATGCTTTGGCGTAAACCAGCAGTCGTTTTGCACTGTGCACTATGCTTTTGCGTAAACCAACAGTCATTTTGCACTGTGCACCATGCTTTGGCGTAAACCAGCAGTCGTTTTGCACTGTGCACTATGCTTTTGCGTAAACCAACAGTCGTGTTGCACTGTGCGCTGTGCTTTGGCGTAAACCAACAGTCGTTTTGCACTGTGCACCATGCTTTGGCGTAAACCAGCAGTCGTTTTGCACTGTGCACTATGCTTTGGCGTAAACCAGCAGTCGTTTTGCACTGTGCACTATGCTTTTGCGTAAACCAACAGTCGTTTTGCACTGTGCGCTGTGCTTTGGCGTAAACCAACAGTCGTTTTGCACTGTGCACCATGCTTTTGCGTAAACCAACAGTCATTTTGCACTGTGCGCTGTGCTTTTGCGTAAACCAGCAGTCGTTTTGCACTGTGCACTATGTTTTTGCGTAAACCAACAGTCGTTTTGCACTGTGCACTATGCTTTTGCGTAAACCAACAGTCGTTTTGCACTGTGCACTATGCTTTTGCGTAAACCAACAGTCGTTTTGCACTGTGCACCATGCTTTGGCGTAAACCAGCAGTCGTTTTGCGCTGTGCGCTGAGCTTTGGCGTAAACCAACAGTCATTTTGCACTGTGCACTATGCTTTTGCGTAAACCAACAGTCGTTTTGCACTGTGCACCATGCTTTTGCGTAAACCAGCAGTCGTTTTGCACTGTGCACTATGTTTTTCCGTAAACCAACAGTCGTTTTGCACTGTGCACTATGCTTTTGCGTAAACCAACAGTCGTTTTGCACTGTGCGCTGTGCTTTGGCGTAAACCAACAGTCGTTTTGCACTGTGCACTATGCTTTGGCGTAAACCAGCAGTCGTTTTGCACTGTGCACTATGCTTTGGCGTAAACCAGCAATCGTTTTGCACTGTGCACTATGCTTTTGCGTAAACTAACCGTCATTTTGCACTGTGCACTATGCTTTGGCGTAAACCAGCAGTCGTTTTGCACTGTGCACTATGCTTTTGCGTAAACCAACAGCCGTTTTGCACTGTGCACTATGCTTTGGCGTAAACCAACAGTTGTTTTGCACTGTGCACTATGATTTGGCGTAAACCAGCAGTCGTTTTGCACTGTGCACTATGCTTTTGCGTAAACCAAGAGTCGTTTTGCACTGTGCACTATGCTTTTGCGTAAACCAAGAGTCGTTTTGCACTGTGCACTATGCTTTTGCGTAAACCAAGAGTCGTTTTGCACTGTGCACTATGCTTTTGCGTAAACCAACAGTCGTTTTGCACTGTGCACCATGCTTTGGCGTAAACCAGCAGTCGTTTTGCACTGTGCACTATGCTTTTGCGTAAACCAACAGTCATTTTGCACTGTGCACCATGCTTTGGCGTAAACCAGCAGTCGTTTTGCACTGTGCACTATGCTTTTGCGTAAACCAACAGTCGTGTTGCACTGTGCGCTGTGCTTTGGCGTAAACCAACAGTCGTTTTGCACTGTGCACCATGCTTTGGCGTAAACCAGCAGTCGTTTTGCACTGTGCACTATGCTTTGGCGTAAACCAGCAGTCGTTTTGCACTGTGCACTATGCTTTTGCGTAAACCAACAGTCGTTTTGCACTGTGCGCTGTGCTTTGGCGTAAACCAACAGTCGTTTTGCACTGTGCACCATGCTTTTGCGTAAACCAACAGTCATTTTGCACTGTGCGCTGTGCTTTTGCGTAAACCAGCAGTCGTTTTGCACTGTGCACTATGTTTTTGCGTAAACCAACAGTCGTTTTGCACTGTGCACTATGCTTTTGCGTAAACCAACAGTCGTTTTGCACTGTGCACTATGCTTTTGCGTAAACCAACAGTCGTTTTGCACTGTGCACCATGCTTTGGCGTAAACCAGCAGTCGTTTTGCGCTGTGCGCTGAGCTTTGGCGTAAACCAACAGTCATTTTGCACTGTGCACTATGCTTTTGCGTAAACCAACAGTCGTTTTGCACTGTGCACCATGCTTTTGCGTAAACCAGCAGTCGTTTTGCACTGTGCACTATGTTTTTCCGTAAACCAACAGTCGTTTTGCACTGTGCACCATGCTTTGGCGTAAACCAGCAGTCGTTTTGCGCTGTGCGCTGAGCTTTGGCGTAAACCAACAGTCATTTTGCACTGTGCACTATGCTTTTGCGTAAACCAACAGTCGTTTTGCACTGTGCACCATGCTTTTGCGTAAACCAGCAGTCGTTTTGCACTGTGCACTATGTTTTTCCGTAAACCAACAGTCGTTTTGCACTGTGCACTATGCTTTTGCGTAAACCAACAGTCGTTTTGCACTGTGCGCTGTGCTTTGGCGTAAACCAACAGTCGTTTTGCACTGTGCACTATGCTTTGGCGTAAACCAGCAGTCGTTTTGCACTGTGCACTATGCTTTGGCGTAAACCAGCAATCGTTTTGCACTGTGCACTATGCTTTTGCGTAAACCAGCAGTCGTTTTGCACTGTGCACTATGCTTTGGCGTAAACCAGCAGTCGTTTTGCACTGTGCACTATGCTTTTGCGTAAACCAACAGTCGTTTTGCACTGTGCGCTGTGCTTTGGCGTAAACCAACAGTCGTTTTGCACTGTGCACCATGCTTTTGCGTAAACCAACAGTCATTTTGCACTGTGCGCTGTGCTTTTGCGTAAACCAGCAGTCGTTTTGCACTGTGCACTATGTTTTTGCGTAAACCAACAGTCGTTTTGCACTGTGCACTATGCTTTTGCGTAAACCAACAGTCGTTTTGCACTGTGCGCTGTGCTTTGGCGTAAACCAACAGTCGTTTTGCACTGTGCACTATGCTTTGGCGTAAACCAGCAGTCGTTTTGCACTGTGCACTATGCTTTGGCGTAAACCAGCAATCGTTTTGCACTGTGCACTATGCTTTGGCGTAAACCAGCAGTCGTTTTGCACTGTGCACTATGCTTTTGCGTAAACCAACAGTCGTTTTGCACTGTGCGCTGTGCTTTGGCGTAAACCAGCAGTCGTTTTGCACTGTGCACCATGCTTTGGCGTAAACCAGCAGTCGTTTTGCACTGTGCACTATGCTTTGGCGTAAACCAGCAGTCGTTTTGCACTGTGCACTATGTTTTTGCGTAAACCAACAGTCGTGTTGCACTGTGCACCATGCTTTGGCGTAAACCAGCAGTCGTTTTGCACTGTGCACTATGTTTTTGCGTAAACCAACAGTCGTTTTGCACTGTGCACTATGCTTTTGCGTAAACCAACAGTCGTTTTGCACTGTGCGCTGTGCTTTGGCGTAAACCAACAGTCGTTTTGCACTGTGCACTATGATTTGGCGTAAACCAGCAGTCGTTTTGCACTGTGCACTATGCTTTTGCGTAAACCAACAGTCGTGTTGCACTGTGCACCATGCTTTGGCGTAAACCAGCAGTCGTTTTGCACTGTGCACTATGTTTTTGCGTAAACCAACAGTCGTTTTGCACTGTGCACTATGCTTTTGCGTAAACCAACAGTCGTTTTGCACTGTGCGCTGTGCTTTGGCGTAAACCAACAGTCGTTTTGCACTGTGCACTATGATTTGGCGTAAACCAGCAGTCGTTTTGCACTGTGCACTATGCCTTTGCGTAAACCAACAGTCGTTTTGCACTGTGCACCATGCTTTGGCGTAAACCAGCAGTCGTTTTGCACTGTGCGCTGAGCTTTGGCGTAAACCAACAGTCATTTTGCACTGTGCACTATGCTTTGGCGTAAACCAACAGTCATTTTGCACTGTGCACTATGCTTTGGCGTAAACCAGCAGTCGTTTTGCACTGTGCACTATGCTTTTGCGTAAACCAACAGTCGTTTTGCACTGTGCACTATGCTTTTGCGTAAACCAACAGTCGTTTTGCACTGTGCGCTGTGCTTTGGCGTAAACCAACAGTCCTTTTGCACTGTGCACTATGATTTGGCGTAAACCAACAGTTGTTTTGCACTGTGCACTATGATTTGGCGTAAACCAGCAGTCGTTTTGCACTGTGCACTATGCTTTTGCGTAAACCAAGAGTCGTTTTGCACTGTGCACTATGCTTTTGCGTAAACCAAGAGTCGTTTTGCACTGTGCACTATGCTTTTGCGTAAACCAAGAGTCGTTTTGCACTGTGCACTATGCTTTTGCGTAAACCAACAGTCGTTTTGCACTGTGCACCATGCTTTGGCGTAAACCAGCAGTCGTTTTGCACTGTGCACTATGCTTTTGCGTAAACCAACAGTCATTTTGCACTGTGCACCATGCTTTGGCGTAAACCAGCAGTCGTTTTGCACTGTGCACTATGCTTTTGCGTAAACCAACAGTCGTGTTGCACTGTGCGCTGTGCTTTGGCGTAAACCAACAGTCGTTTTGCACTGTGCACCATGCTTTGGCGTAAACCAGCAGTCGTTTTGCACTGTGCACTATGCTTTGGCGTAAACCAGCAGTCGTTTTGCACTGTGCACTATGCTTTTGCGTAAACCAACAGTCGTTTTGCACTGTGCGCTGTGCTTTGGCGTAAACCAAAAGTCGTTTTGCACTGTGCACTGTGCTTTATCGTAAACCAAGCGTCGTTTTGCACTGTGCACTATGCTTTTGAGTAAACCAACAGTCGTTTTGCACTGTGCACTATGCTTTGGCGTAAACCAGCAGTCGTTTTGCACTGTGCACTATGCTTTTGCGTAAACCAACAGTCGTTTTGCACTGTGCACTATGCTTTTGCGTAAACCAACAGTCGTTTTGCACTGTGCAATATGCTTTTGCGTAAACCAACAGTCGTTTTGCACTGTGCGCTGTGCTTTGGCGTAAACCAACAGTCATTTTGCACTGTGCACTATGCTTTGGCGTAAACCAGCAGTCGTTTTGCACTGTGCACTATGCTTTGGTGTAAACCAGCAGTCGTTTTGCACTGTGCGCTGTGCTTTGGCGTAAACCAACAGTCATTTTGCACTGTGCACTATGCTTTGGCGTAAACCAGCAGTCGTTTTGCACTGTGCACTATGCTTTGGCGTAAACCAGCAGTCGTTTTGCACTGTGCACTATGCTTTTGCGTAAACCAACAGTCGTTTTGCACTGTGCACTATGCTTTGGCGTAAACCAGCAGTCGTTTTGCACTGTGCACTATGCTTTGGTGTAAACCAGCAGTCGTTTTGCACTGTGCACTGTGCTTTATCGTAAACCAAGCGTCGTTTTGCACTGTGCACTATGCTTTGGCGTAAACCAGCAGTCGTTTTGCACTGTGCACTATGCTTTGGCGTAAACCAGCAGTCGTTTTGCACTGTGCACTATGCTTTTGCGTAAACCAACAGTCGTTTTGCACTGTGCACTATGCTTTTGCGTAAACCAACAGTCGTTTTGCACTGTGCACTATGCTTTTGCGTAAACCAACAGTAATTTTGCACTGTGCGCTGTGCTTTGGCGTAAACCAGCAGTCGTTTTGCACTGTGCACTATGCTTTTGCGTAAACCAACAGTCATTTTGCACTGTGCACTATGCTTTGGCGTAAACCAGCAGTCGTTTTGCACTGTGCACTATGCTTTTGCGTAAACCAACAGTCGTTTTGCACTGTGCACCATGCCCTGGCGTAAACCAGCAGTCGTTTTGCACTGTGCACTATGCTTTTGCGTAAACCAACAGTCGTTTTGCATTGTGCGCTGTGCTTTGGCGTAAACCAACAGTCATTTTGCACTGTGCACTATGCTCTGGCGTAAACCAGCAGTCGTTTTGCACTGTGCACTATGCTGTTGCGTAAACCAGCAGTCGTTTTGCACTGTGCACTATGCTTTTGCGTAAACCAACAGTGGTTTTGCACTGTGCACTATGCTTTTGCGTAAACCAACAGTCGTTTTGCACTGTGCGCTGTGCTTTGGCGTAAACCAACAGTCATTTTGCACTGTGCACTATGCTTTGGCGTAAACCAGCAGTCGTTTTGCACTGTGCACTATGCTTTTGCGTAAACCAACAGTCGTTTTGCACTGTGCACCATGCTTTGGTGTAAACCAGCAGTCGTTTTGCACTGTGCGCTGTGCTTTGGCGTAAACCAACAGTCATTTTGCACTGTGCACTATGCTTTGGCGTAAACCAACAGTCGTTTTGCACTGTGCACTGTGCTTTATCGTAAACCAAGCGTCGTTTTGCACTGTGCACTATGCTTTTGCGTAAACCAACAGTCGTTTTGCACTGTGCGCTGTGCTTTGGCGTAAACCAACAGTCGTTTTGCACTGTGCGCTGTGCTTTGGCGTAAACCAACAGTCATTTTGCACTGTGCACTATGCTTTGGCGTAAACCAGCAGTCGTTTTGCACTGTGCACTATGCTTTGGTGTAAACCAGCAGTCGTTTTGCACTGTGCGCTGTGCTTTGGCGTAAACCAACAGTCATTTTGCACTGTGCACTATGCTTTGGCGTAAACCAACAGTCGTTTTGCACTGTGCACTGTGCTTTATCGTAAACCAAGCGTCGTTTTGCACTGTGCACTATGATTTTGCGTAAACCAAAAGTCGTTTTGGACTGTGCACTATGCTTTTGAGTAAACCAACAGTTGTTTTGCACTGTGCACTATGATTTTGCGTAAACCAAAAGTCGTTTTGGACTGTGCACTATGCTTTTGAGTAAACCAACAGTCGTTTTGCACTGTGCGCTGTGCTTTGGCGTAAACCAACAGTCATTTTGCACTGTGCACTATGCTTTGGCGTAAACCAGCAGTCGTTTTGCACTGTGCACTATGCTTTTGCGTAAACCAACAGTCGTTTTGCACTGTGCGCTGTGCTTTGGCGTAAACCAACAGTCATTTTGCACTGTGCACTATGCTTTGGCGTAAACCAACAGTCGTTTTGCACTGTGCACTATGCTTTTGCGTAAACCAACAGTCATTTTGCACTGTGCGCTGTGCTTTGGCGTAAACCAACAGTCATTTTGCACTGTGCACTATGCTTTGGCGTAAACCAGCAGTCGTTTTGCACTGTGCGCTGTGCTTTGGCGTAAACCAACAGTCATTTTGCACTGTGCACTATGCTTTGGCGTAAACCAACAGTCGTTTTGCACTGTGCACTGTGGTTTATCGTAAACCAAGCGTCGTTTTGCACTGTGCACTATGATTTTGCGTAAACCAAAAGTCGTTTTGGACTGTGCAATATGCTTTTGCGTAAACCAACAGTCGTTTTGCACTGTGCGCTGTGCTTTGGCGTAAACCAACAGTCATTTTGCACTGTGCACTATGCTTTGGCGTAAACCAGCAGTCGTTTTGCACTGTGCACTATGCTTTTGCGTAAACCAACAGTCGTTTTGCACTGTGCGCTGTGCTTTGGCGTAAACCAACAGTCATTTTGCACTGTGCACTATGCTTTGGCGTAAACCAGCAGTCGTTTTGCACTGTGCACTATGCTTTTGCGTAAACCAACAGTCATTTTGCACTGTGCGCTGTGCTTTGGCGTAAACCAACAGTCATTTTGCACTGTGCACTATGCTTTGGCGTAAACCAGCAGTCGTTTTGCACTGTGCGCTGTGCTTTGGCGTAAACCAACAGTCATTTTGCACTGTGCACTATGCTTTGGCGTAAACCAAAAGTCGTTTTGCACTGTGCACTGTGCTTTATCGTAAACCAAGCGTCGTTTTGCACTGTGCACTATGATTTTGCGTAAACCAAAAGTCGTTTTGGACTGTGCACTATGCTTTTGAGTAAACCAACAGTCGTTTTGCACTGTGCACTATGATTTTGCGTAAACCAAAAGTCGTTTTGGACTGTGCACTATGCTTTTGAGTAAACCAACAGTCGTTTTGCACTGTGCAATATGCTTTTGCGTAAACCAACAGTCGTTTTGCACTGTGCGCTGTGCTTTGGCGTAAACCAACAGTCATTTTGCACTGTGCACTATGCTTTGGCGTAAACCAGCAGTCGTTTTGCACTGTGCACTATGCTTTTGCGTAAACCAACAGTCGTTTTGCACTGTGCGCTGTGCTTTGGCGTAAACCAACAGTCATTTTGCACTGTGCGCTGTGCTTTGGCGTAAACCAACAGTCATTTTGCACTGTGCACTATGCTTTGGCGTAAACCAGCAGTCGTTTTGCACTGTGCGCTGTGCTTTGGCGTAAACCAACAGTCATTTTGCACTGTGCACTATGCTTTGGCGTAAACCAGCAGTCGTTTTGCACTGTGCAATATGCTTTTGCGTAAACCAACAGTCGTTTTGCACTGTGCGCTGTGCTTTGGCGTAAACCAACAGTCATTTTGCACTGTGCACTATGCTTTGGCGTAAACCAGCAGTCGTTTTGCACTGTGCACTATGCTTTTGCGTAAACCAACAGTCGTTTTGCACTGTGCACCATGCTTTGGTGTAAACCAGCAGTCGTTTTGCACTGTGCGCTGTGCTTTGGCGTAAACCAACAGTCATTTTGCACTGTGCACTATGCTTTGGCGTAAACCAGCAGTCGTTTTGCACTTTGCACTATGCTTTTGCGTAAACCAACAGTCGTTTTGCACTGTGCACCATGCTTTGGTGTAAACCAGCAGTCGTTTTGCACTGTGCGCTGTGCTTTGGCGTAAACCAACAGTCATTTTGCACTGTGCACTATGCTTTTGAGTAAACCAACAGTCGTTTTGCACTGTGCGCTGTGCTTTTGCGTAAACCAACAGTCGTTTTGCACTGTGCGCTGTGCTTTGGCGTAAACCAACAGTCATTTTGCACTGTGCACTATGCTTTGGCGTAAACCAACAGTCGTTTTGCACTGTGCGCTGTGCTTTGGCGTAAACCAACAGTCGTTTTGCACTGTGCACTATGATTTGGCGTGAACCAACAGTCGTTTTGCACTGTGCACCATGCTTTGGCGTAAACCAACAGTCGTTTTGCACTGTGCGCTGTGCTTTGGCGTAAACCAACAGTCGTTTTGCACTGTGCACTATGATTTGGCGTAAACCAACAGTCGTTTTGCACTGTGCGCTGTGCTTTGGCGTAAACCAACAGTCATTTTGCACTGTGCACTATGCTTTGGCGTAAACCAACAGTCGTTTTGCACTGTGCACTATGCTTTTGCGTAAACCAACAGTCGTTTTGCACTGTGCACTATGCTTTATCGTAAATTAGCGTCGTTTTGCACTGTGCACTATGCATTTGCGTAAACCAGCAGTCGTTTTACACTGTGCACTATGCTTTTGAGTAAACCAACAGTCGTTTTGCACTGTGCGCTGTGCTTTTGCGTAAACCAACAGTCGTTTTGCACTGTGCGCTGTGCTTTGGCGTAAACCAACAGTCATTTTGCACTGTGCACTATGCTTTCGCGTAAACCAACAGTCGTTTTGCACTGTGCGCTGTGCTTTGGCGTAAACCAACAGTCATTTTGCACTGTGCACTATGCTTTGGCGTAAACCAGCAGTCGTTTTGCACTGTGCACTATGCTTTTGCGTAAACCAAGAGTCGTTTTGCACTGTGCACCATGCTTTGGCGTAAACCAGCAGTCGTTTTGCACTGTGCACTATGCTTTGGCGTAAACCAGCAGTCGTTTTGCACTGTGCACTATGCTTTGGCATAAACCAACAGTCGTTTTGCACTGCGCACTATGCTTTTGCGTAAACCAACAGTCGTTTTGCACTGTGCACTATGCTTTGGCGTAAACCAACAGTCGTGTTGCACTGTGCACTATGCTTTTGCGTAAACCAACAGTCGTTTTGCACTGTGCGCTGTGCTTTGGCGTAAACCAACAGTCGTTTTTCACTGTGCACTATGCTTTTGCGTAAACCAACAGTCGTTTTGCACTGTGCACTATGCTTTTGCGTAAACCAACAGTCGTTTTGCACTGTGCACTATGCTTTTGTGTAAACCAACAGTCGTTTTGCACTGTGCGCTGTGCTTTTGCGTAAACCAACAGTCGTTTGGCACTGTGCGCTGTGCTTTGGCGTAAACCAACAGTCATTTTGCACTGTGCACTATGATTTGGCGTAAACCAACAGTCGTTTTGCACTGTGCACTATGATTTGGCGTAAACCACCAGTCGTTTTGCACTGTGCACCATGCTTTGGCGTAAACCAACAGTCGTTTTGCACTGTGCGCTGTGCTTTGGCGTAAACCAACAGTCGTTTTGCACTGTGCACTATGATTTGGCGTAAACCAGCAGTCGTTTTGCACTGTGCACTATGCTTTTGCGTAAACTAACAGTCGTTTTGCACTGTGCACTATGCTTTTGCGTAAACCAACAGTCATTTTGCACTGTGCACTATGCTTTTGCGTAAACCAACAGTCATTTTGCACTGTGCACTATGCTTTGGCGTAAACCAGCAGTCGTTTTGCACTGTGCACTATGCTTTTGCGTAAACCAACAGTCGTTTTGCACTGTGCACTATGCTTTTGCGTAAACCAACAGTCGTGTTGCACTGTGCACTATGCTTTTGCGTAAACCAACAGTCGTTTTGCACTGTGCACTATACTTTTGTGTAAACCAACAGTCGTTTTGCACTGTGCGCTGTGCTTTTGCGTAAACCAACAGTCGTTTTGCACTGTGCGCTGTGCTTTGGCGTAAACCAACAGTCATTTTGCACTGTGCACTATGATTTGGCGTAAACCAACAGTCGTTTTGCACTGTGCACTATGATTTGGCGTAAACCACCAGTCGTTTTGCACTGTGCACTATGATTTGGCGTAAACCAGCAGTCGTTTTGCACTGTGCACTATGCTTTTGCGTAAACCAACAGTCATTTTGCACTGTGCACTATGCTTTGGCGTAAACCAGCAGTCGTTTTGCACTGTGCACTATGCTTTTGCGTAAACCAACAGTCGTGTTGCACTGTGCACTATGCTTTTGCGTAAACCAACAGTCGTTTTGCACTGTGCACTATGCTTTGGCGTAAACCAGCAGTCGTTTTGCACTGTGCACTATGCTTTTGCGTAAACCAACAGTCGTGTTGCACTGTGCACTATGCTTTTGCGTAAACCAACAGTCGTTTTGCACTGTGCACTATGCTTTTGCGTAAACCAACAGTCGTTTTGCACTGTGCGCTGTGCTTTGGCGTAAACCAACAGTCTTTTTGCACTGTGCACTATGCTTTGGCGTAAACCAGCAGTCGTTTTGCACTGTGCACTATGCTTTTGCGTAAACCAACAGTCGTTTTGCACTGTGCACTATGCTTTTGCGTAAACACACAGTCATTTTGCACTGTGCACTATGCTTTGGCGTAAACCAGCAGTCGTTTTGCACTGTGCACTATGCCTTTGCGTAAACCAAGAGTCGTTTTGCACTGTGCACTATGCTTTTGCGTAAACCAACAGTCGTTTTGCACTGTGCGCTGTGCTTTTGCGTAAACCAACAGTCGTTTTGCACTGTGCGCTGTGGTTTGGCGTAAACCAACAGTCATTTTGCACTGTGCACTATGCTTTGGCGTAAACCAGCAGTTGTTTTGCACTGTGCACTATGCTTTGGCGTAAACCAGCAGTCGTTTTGCACTGTGCACTATGCCTTTGCGTAAACCAACAGTCGTTTTGCACTGTGCACTATGCTTTTGCGTAAACCAACAGTCGTTTTGCACTGTGCACTATGATTTGGCGTAAACCAACAGTCGTTTTGCACTGTGCACTATGCTTTTGCGTAAACCAACAGTCGTGTTGCACTGTGCACTATGCTTTTGCGTAAACCAACAGTCGTTTTGCACTGTGCACTATGCTTTTGCGTAGACCAACAGTCGTTTTGCACTGTGCGCTGTGCTTTGGCGTAAACCAACAGTCGTTTTGCACTCTGCACTATGATTTGGTGTAAACCAGGAGTCGTTTTGCACTGTGCACTATGCTTTTGCGTAAACCAACAGTCGTTTTGCACTGTGCACCATGCTTTGGCGTAAACCAGCAGTCGTTTTGCACTGTGCACTATGCTTTTGCGTAAACCAACAGTCGTTTTGCACTGTGCACTATGCTTTTGCGTAAACCAAGAGTCGTTTTGCACTGTGCACTGTGCTTTTGCGTAAACCAGCAGTCGTTTTGCACTGTGCACTATGTTTTTGCGTAAACCAACAGTCGTTTTGCACTGTGCACTATGCTTTTGCGTAAACCAACAGTCGTTTTGCTCTGTGCGCTGTGCTTTGGCGTAAACCAACAGTCGTTTTGCACTGTGCACTATGATTTGGCGTAAACCAGCAGTCGTTTTGCACTGTGCACTATGCTTTTGCGTAAACCAACAGTCGTTTTGCACTGTGCACCATGCTTTGGCGTAAACCAGCAGTCGTTTTGCGCTGTGCGCTGAGCTTTGGCGTAAACCAACAGTCATTTTGCACTGTGCACTATGCTTTGGCGTAAACCAACAGTCATTTTGCACTGTGCACTATGCTTTGGCGTAAACCAGCAGTCGTTTTGCACTGTGCACTATGCTTTTGCGTAAACCAACAGTCGTTTTGCACTGTGCACTATGCTTTTGCGTAAACCAACAGTCGTTTTGCACTGTGCGCTGTGCTTTGGCGTAAACCAACAGTCGTTTTGCACTGTGCACTATGATTTGGCGTAAACCAGCAGTCGTTTTGCACTGTGCACTATGCTTTTGCGTAAACCAAAAGTCGTTTTGCACTGTGCACCATGCTTTGGCGTAAACCAGCAGCCGTTTTGCACTGTGCGCTGTGCTTTGGCGTAAACCAGCAGTCGTTTTGCACTGTGCACTATGCTTTGGCGTAAACCAGCAATCGTTTTGCACTGTGCACTATGCTTTTGCGTAAACCAGCAGTCGTTTTGCACTGTGCACTATGCTTTGGCGTAAACCAGCAGTTGTTTTGCACTGTGCACTATGGTTTTGCGGAAACCAACAGTCGTTTTGCACTGTGCGCTGTGCTTTGGCGTAAACCAACAGTCGTTTTGCACTGTGCACCATGCTTTTGCGTAAACCAACAGTCATTTTGCACTGTGCGCTGTGCTTTGGCGTAAACCAGCAGTCGTTTTGCACTGTGCACTATGTTTTTGCGTAAATGAGCAGTCGTTTTGCACTGTGCACTATGTTTTTGCGTAAACCAACAGTCGTTTTGCACTGTGCACTATGCTTTTGCGTAAACCAGCAGTCGTTTTGCACTGTGCACTATGTTTTTGCGTAAACCAGCAGTCGTTTTGCACTGTGCACCATGCTTTTGCGTAAACCAACAGTCGTTTTGCACTGTGCGCTGTGCTTTTGCGTAAACCAAGAGTCGTTTTGCACTGTGCACTATGCTTTGGCGTAAACCAGCAGTTGTTTTGCACTGTGCACTATGGTTTTGCGGAAACCAACAGTCGTTTTGCACTGTGCGCTGTGCTTTGGCGTAAACCAACAGTCGTTTTGCACTGTGCACCATGCTTTTGCATAAACCAACAGTCATTTTGCACTGTGCGCTGTGCTTTGGCGTAAACCAGCAGTCGTTTTGCACTGTGCACTATGTTTTTGCGTAAACCAACAGTCGTTTTGCACTGTGCACTATGCTTTTGCGGAAACCAACAGTCGTTTTGCACTGTGCACTATGCTTTTGCGTAAACCAGCAGTCGTTTTGCACTGTGCACTATGTTTTTGCGTAAACCAGCAGTCGTTTTGCACTGTGCACTATGTTTTTGCGTAAACCAACAGTCGTTTTGCACTGTGCACCATGCTTTTGCGTAAACCAACAGTCATTTTGCACTGTGCGCTGTGCTTTGGCGTAAACCAGCAGTCGTTTTGCACTGTGCACTATGTTTTTGCGTAAACCAGCAGTCGTTTTGCACTGTGCACTATGTTTTTGCGTAAACCAACAGTCGTTTTGCACTGTGCACTATGTTTTTGCGTAAACCAGCAGTCGTTTTGCACTGTGCACTATGTTTTTGCGTAAACCAGCAGTCGTTTTGCACTGTGCACTATGTTTTTGCGTAAACCAACAGTCGTTTTGCACTGTGCACCATGCTTTTGCGTAAACCAACAGTCGTTTTGCACTGTGCGCTGTGCTTTTGCGTAAACCAAGAGTCGTTTTGCACTGTGCACTATGCTTTTGCGTAAACCAACAGTCGTTTTGCACTGTGCACTATGCTTTTGCGTAAACCAACAGTCGTTTTGCACTGTGCACCATGCTTTGGCGTAAACCAACAGTCGTTTTGCACTGTGCACTATGCTTTTGCGTAAACTAACCGTCATTTTGCACTGTGCACTATGCTTTGGCGTAAACCAGCAGTCGTTTTGCACTGTGCACTATGCTTTTGCGTAAACCAAGAGTCGTTTTGCACTGTGCACTATGCTTTTGCGTAAACCAAGAGTCGTTTTGCACTGTGCACTATGCTTTTGCGTAAACCAACAGCCGTTTTGCACTGTGCACTATGCTTTGGCGTAAACCAACAGTTGTTTTGCACTGTGCACTATGATTTGGCGTAAACCAGCAGTCGTTTTGCACTGTGCACTATGCTTTTGCGTAAACCAAGAGTCGTTTTGCACTGTGCACTATGCTTTTGCGTAAACCAAGAGTCGTTTTGCACTGTGCACTATGCTTTTGCGTAAACCAAGAGTCGTTTTGCACTGTGCACTATGCTTTTGCGTAAACCAACAGTCGTTTTGCACTGTGCACCATGCTTTGGCGTAAACCAGCAGTCGTTTTGCACTGTGCACTATGCTTTTGCGTAAACCAACAGTCATTTTGCACTGTGCACCATGCTTTGGCGTAAACCAGCAGTCGTTTTGCACTGTGCACTATGCTTTTGCGTAAACCAACAGTCGTGTTGCACTGTGCGCTGTGCTTTGGCGTAAACCAACAGTCGTTTTGCACTGTGCACCATGCTTTGGCGTAAACCAGCAGTCGTTTTGCACTGTGCACTATGCTTTGGCGTAAACCAGCAGTCGTTTTGCACTGTGCACTATGCTTTTGCGTAAACCAACAGTCGTTTTGCACTGTGCGCTGTGCTTTGGCGTAAACCAACAGTCGTTTTGCACTGTGCACCATGCTTTTGCGTAAACCAACAGTCATTTTGCACTGTGCGCTGTGCTTTTGCGTAAACCAGCAGTCGTTTTGCACTGTGCACTATGTTTTTGCGTAAACCAACAGTCGTTTTGCACTGTGCACTATGCTTTTGCGTAAACCAACAGTCGTTTTGCACTGTGCACTATGCTTTTGCGTAAACCAACAGTCGTTTTGCACTGTGCACCATGCTTTGGCGTAAACCAGCAGTCGTTTTGCGCTGTGCGCTGAGCTTTGGCGTAAACCAACAGTCATTTTGCACTGTGCACTATGCTTTTGCGTAAACCAACAGTCGTTTTGCACTGTGCACCATGCTTTTGCGTAAACCAGCAGTCGTTTTGCACTGTGCACTATGTTTTTCCGTAAACCAACAGTCGTTTTGCACTGTGCACTATGCTTTTGCGTAAACCAACAGTCGTTTTGCACTGTGCGCTGTGCTTTGGCGTAAACCAACAGTCGTTTTGCACTGTGCACTATGCTTTGGCGTAAACCAGCAGTCGTTTTGCACTGTGCACTATGCTTTGGCGTAAACCAGCAATCGTTTTGCACTGTGCACTATGCTTTTGCGTAAACTAACCGTCATTTTGCACTGTGCACTATGCTTTGGCGTAAACCAGCAGTCGTTTTGCACTGTGCACTATGCTTTTGCGTAAACCAACAGCCGTTTTGCACTGTGCACTATGCTTTGGCGTAAACCAACAGTTGTTTTGCACTGTGCACTATGATTTGGCGTAAACCAGCAGTCGTTTTGCACTGTGCACTATGCTTTTGCGTAAACCAAGAGTCGTTTTGCACTGTGCACTATGCTTTTGCGTAAACCAAGAGTCGTTTTGCACTGTGCACTATGCTTTTGCGTAAACCAAGAGTCGTTTTGCACTGTGCACTATGCTTTTGCGTAAACCAACAGTCGTTTTGCACTGTGCACCATGCTTTGGCGTAAACCAGCAGTCGTTTTGCACTGTGCACTATGCTTTTGCGTAAACCAACAGTCATTTTGCACTGTGCACCATGCTTTGGCGTAAACCAGCAGTCGTTTTGCACTGTGCACTATGCTTTTGCGTAAACCAACAGTCGTGTTGCACTGTGCGCTGTGCTTTGGCGTAAACCAACAGTCGTTTTGCACTGTGCACCATGCTTTGGCGTAAACCAGCAGTCGTTTTGCACTGTGCACTATGCTTTGGCGTAAACCAGCAGTCGTTTTGCACTGTGCACTATGCTTTTGCGTAAACCAACAGTCGTTTTGCACTGTGCGCTGTGCTTTGGCGTAAACCAACAGTCGTTTTGCACTGTGCACCATGCTTTTGCGTAAACCAACAGTCGTTTTGCACTGTGCGCTGTGCTTTGGCGTAAACCAACAGTCGTTTTGCACTGTGCACCATGCTTTTGCGTAAACCAACAGTCGTGTTGCACTGTGCGCTGTGCTTTGGCGTAAACCAACAGTCGTTTTGCACTGTGCACCATGCTTTGGCGTAAACCAGCAGTCGTTTTGCACTGTGCACTATGCTTTGGCGTAAACCAGCAGTCGTTTTGCACTGTGCACTATGCTTTTGCGTAAACCAACAGTCGTTTTGCACTGTGCGCTGTGCTTTGGCGTAAACCAACAGTCGTTTTGCACTGTGCACCATGCTTTTGCGTAAACCAACAGTCATTTTGCACTGTGCGCTGTGCTTTTGCGTAAACCAGCAGTCGTTTTGCACTGTGCACTATGTTTTTGCGTAAACCAACAGTCGTTTTGCACTGTGCACTATGCTTTTGCGTAAACCAACAGTCGTTTTGCACTGTGCACTATGCTTTTGCGTAAACCAACAGTCGTTTTGCACTGTGCACCATGCTTTGGCGTAAACCAGCAGTCGTTTTGCGCTGTGCGCTGAGCTTTGGCGTAAACCAACAGTCATTTTGCACTGTGCACTATGCTTTTGCGTAAACCAACAGTCGTTTTGCACTGTGCACCATGCTTTTGCGTAAACCAGCAGTCGTTTTGCACTGTGCACTATGTTTTTCCGTAAACCAACAGTCGTTTTGCACTGTGCACCATGCTTTGGCGTAAACCAGCAGTCGTTTTGCGCTGTGCGCTGAGCTTTGGCGTAAACCAACAGTCATTTTGCACTGTGCACTATGCTTTTGCGTAAACCAACAGTCGTTTTGCACTGTGCACCATGCTTTTGCGTAAACCAGCAGTCGTTTTGCACTGTGCACTATGTTTTTCCGTAAACCAACAGTCGTTTTGCACTGTGCACTATGCTTTTGCGTAAACCAACAGTCGTTTTGCACTGTGCGCTGTGCTTTGGCGTAAACCAACAGTCGTTTTGCACTGTGCACTATGCTTTGGCGTAAACCAGCAGTCGTTTTGCACTGTGCACTATGCTTTGGCGTAAACCAGCAATCGTTTTGCACTGTGCACTATGCTTTTGCGTAAACCAGCAGTCGTTTTGCACTGTGCACTATGCTTTGGCGTAAACCAGCAGTCGTTTTGCACTGTGCACTATGCTTTTGCGTAAACCAACAGTCGTTTTGCACTGTGCGCTGTGCTTTGGCGTAAACCAACAGTCGTTTTGCACTGTGCACCATGCTTTTGCGTAAACCAACAGTCATTTTGCACTGTGCGCTGTGCTTTTGCGTAAACCAGCAGTCGTTTTGCACTGTGCACTATGTTTTTGCGTAAACCAACAGTCGTTTTGCACTGTGCACTATGCTTTTGCGTAAACCAACAGTCGTTTTGCACTGTGCGCTGTGCTTTGGCGTAAACCAACAGTCGTTTTGCACTGTGCACTATGCTTTGGCGTAAACCAGCAGTCGTTTTGCACTGTGCACTATGCTTTGGCGTAAACCAGCAATCGTTTTGCACTGTGCACTATGCTTTGGCGTAAACCAGCAGTCGTTTTGCACTGTGCACTATGCTTTTGCGTAAACCAACAGTCGTTTTGCACTGTGCGCTGTGCTTTGGCGTAAACCAGCAGTCGTTTTGCACTGTGCACCATGCTTTGGCGTAAACCAGCAGTCGTTTTGCACTGTGCACTATGCTTTGGCGTAAACCAGCAGTCGTTTTGCACTGTGCACTATGTTTTTGCGTAAACCAACAGTCGTGTTGCACTGTGCACCATGCTTTGGCGTAAACCAGCAGTCGTTTTGCACTGTGCACTATGTTTTTGCGTAAACCAACAGTCGTTTTGCACTGTGCACTATGCTTTTGCGTAAACCAACAGTCGTTTTGCACTGTGCGCTGTGCTTTGGCGTAAACCAACAGTCGTTTTGCACTGTGCACTATGATTTGGCGTAAACCAGCAGTCGTTTTGCACTGTGCACTATGCTTTTGCGTAAACCAACAGTCGTGTTGCACTGTGCACCATGCTTTGGCGTAAACCAGCAGTCGTTTTGCACTGTGCACTATGTTTTTGCGTAAACCAACAGTCGTTTTGCACTGTGCACTATGCTTTTGCGTAAACCAACAGTCGTTTTGCACTGTGCGCTGTGCTTTGGCGTAAACCAACAGTCGTTTTGCACTGTGCACTATGATTTGGCGTAAACCAGCAGTCGTTTTGCACTGTGCACTATGCCTTTGCGTAAACCAACAGTCGTTTTGCACTGTGCACCATGCTTTGGCGTAAACCAGCAGTCGTTTTGCACTGTGCGCTGAGCTTTGGCGTAAACCAACAGTCATTTTGCACTGTGCACTATGCTTTGGCGTAAACCAACAGTCATTTTGCACTGTGCACTATGCTTTGGCGTAAACCAGCAGTCGTTTTGCACTGTGCACTATGCTTTTGCGTAAACCAACAGTCGTTTTGCACTGTGCACTATGCTTTTGCGTAAACCAACAGTCGTTTTGCACTGTGCGCTGTGCTTTGGCGTAAACCAACAGTCCTTTTGCACTGTGCACTATGATTTGGCGTAAACCAACAGTTGTTTTGCACTGTGCACTATGATTTGGCGTAAACCAGCAGTCGTTTTGCACTGTGCACTATGCTTTTGCGTAAACCAAGAGTCGTTTTGCACTGTGCACTATGCTTTTGCGTAAACCAAGAGTCGTTTTGCACTGTGCACTATGCTTTTGCGTAAACCAAGAGTCGTTTTGCACTGTGCACTATGCTTTTGCGTAAACCAACAGTCGTTTTGCACTGTGCACCATGCTTTGGCGTAAACCAGCAGTCGTTTTGCACTGTGCACTATGCTTTTGCGTAAACCAACAGTCATTTTGCACTGTGCACCATGCTTTGGCGTAAACCAGCAGTCGTTTTGCACTGTGCACTATGCTTTTGCGTAAACCAACAGTCGTGTTGCACTGTGCGCTGTGCTTTGGCGTAAACCAACAGTCGTTTTGCACTGTGCACCATGCTTTGGCGTAAACCAGCAGTCGTTTTGCACTGTGCACTATGCTTTGGCGTAAACCAGCAGTCGTTTTGCACTGTGCACTATGCTTTTGCGTAAACCAACAGTCGTTTTGCACTGTGCGCTGTGCTTTGGCGTAAACCAAAAGTCGTTTTGCACTGTGCACTGTGCTTTATCGTAAACCAAGCGTCGTTTTGCACTGTGCACTATGCTTTTGAGTAAACCAACAGTCGTTTTGCACTGTGCACTATGCTTTGGCGTAAACCAACAGTCATTTTGCACTGTGCACTATGCTTTGGCGTAAACCAGCAGTCGTTTTGCACTGTGCACTATGCTTTTGCGTAAACCAAAAGTCGTTTTGCACTGTGCACTGTGCTTTATCGTAAACCAAGCGTCGTTTTGCACTGTGCACTATGCTTTTGAGTAAACCAACAGTCGTTTTGCACTGTGCACTATGCTTTGGCGTAAACCAACAGTCGTTTTGCACTGTGCACTATGCTTTTGCGTAAACCAACAGTCATTTTGCACTGTGCACCATGCTTTGGCGTAAACCAGCAGTCGTTTTGCACTGTGCACCATGCTTTGGCGTAAACCAGCAGTCGTTTTGCACTGTGCACTATGCTTTGGCGTAAACCAGCAGTCGTTTTGCACTGTGCACTATGCCTTTGCGTAAACCAAGAGTCGTTTTGCACTGTGCACTATGCTTTTGCGTAAACCAACAGTCGTTTTGCACTGTGCGCTGTGCTTTTGCGTAAACCAACAGTCGTTTTGCACTGTGCACTATGCCTTTGCGTAAACCAAGAGTCGTTTTGCACTGTGCACCATGCTTTGGCGTAAACCAGCAGTCGTTTTGCACTGTGCACTATGCTTTGGCGTAAACCAGCAGTCGTTTTGCACTGTGCACTATGCCTTTGCGTAAACCAAGAGTCGTTTTGCACTGTGCACTATGCTTTTGCGTAAACCAACAGTCGTTTTGCACTGTGCGCTGTGCTTTTGCGTAAACCAACAGTCGTTTTGCACTGTGCGCTGTGGTTTGGCGTAAACCAACAGTCATTTTGCACTGTGCACTATGCTTTGGCGTAAACCAGCAGTTGTTTTGCACTGTGCACTATGCTTTGGCGTAAACCAGCAGTCGTTTTGCACTGTGCACTATGCCTTTGCGTAAACCAACAGTCGTTTTGCACTGTGCACTATGCTTTTGCGTAAACCAACAGTCGTTTTGCACTGTGCACTATGCTTTTGCGTAAACCAACAGTCATTTTGCACTGTGCACTATGCTTTTGCGTAAACCAACAGTCATTTTGCACTGTGCACTATGCTTTGGCGTAAACCAGCAGTCGTTTTGCACTGTGCACTATGCTTTTGCGAAAACCAACAGTCGTTTTGCACTGTGCACCATGCCCTGGCGTAAACCAGCAGTCGTTTTGCACTGTGCACTATGCTTTTGCGTAAACCAACAGTCGTTTTGCATTGTGCGCTGTGCTTTGGCGTAAACCAACAGTCATTTTGCACTGTGCACTATGCTTTGGCGTAAACCAGCAGTTGTTTTGCACTGTGCACTATGCTTTGGCGTAAACCAGCAGTCGTTTTGCACTGTGCACTATGCTTTTGCGTAAACCAACAGTCATTTTGCACTGTGCACCATGCTTTGGCGTAAACCAGCAGTCGTTTTGCACTGTGCACTATGCTTTTGCGTAAACCAACAGTCGTGTTGCACTGTGCGCTGTGCTTTGGCGTAAACCAACAGTCGTTTTGCACTGTGCACCATGCTTTGGCGTAAACCAGCAGTCGTTTTGCACTGTGCACTATGCTTTGGCGTAAACCAGCAGTCGTTTTGCACTGTGCACTATGCTTTTGCGTAAACCAACAGTCGTTTTGCACTGTGCGCTGTGCTTTGGCGTAAACCAAAAGTCGTTTTGCACTGTGCACTGTGCTTTATCGTAAACCAAGCGTCGTTTTGCACTGTGCACTATGCTTTTGAGTAAACCAACAGTCGTTTTGCACTGTGCACTATGCTTTGGCGTAAACCAGCAGTCGTTTTGCACTGTGCACTATGCTTTTGCGTAAACCAACAGTCGTTTTGCACTGTGCACTATGCTTTTGCGTAAACCAACAGTCGTTTTGCACTGTGCAATATGCTTTTGCGTAAACCAACAGTCGTTTTGCACTGTGCGCTGTGCTTTGGCGTAAACCAACAGTCATTTTGCACTGTGCACTATGCTTTGGCGTAAACCAGCAGTCGTTTTGCACTGTGCACTATGCTTTGGTGTAAACCAGCAGTCGTTTTGCACTGTGCGCTGTGCTTTGGCGTAAACCAACAGTCATTTTGCACTGTGCACTATGCTTTGGCGTAAACCAGCAGTCGTTTTGCACTGTGCACTATGCTTTGGCGTAAACCAGCAGTCGTTTTGCACTGTGCACTATGCTTTTGCGTAAACCAACAGTCGTTTTGCACTGTGCACTATGCTTTGGCGTAAACCAGCAGTCGTTTTGCACTGTGCACTATGCTTTGGTGTAAACCAGCAGTCGTTTTGCACTGTGCACTGTGCTTTATCGTAAACCAAGCGTCGTTTTGCACTGTGCACTATGCTTTGGCGTAAACCAGCAGTCGTTTTGCACTGTGCACTATGCTTTGGCGTAAACCAGCAGTCGTTTTGCACTGTGCACTATGCTTTTGCGTAAACCAACAGTCGTTTTGCACTGTGCACTATGCTTTTGCGTAAACCAACAGTCGTTTTGCACTGTGCACTATGCTTTTGCGTAAACCAACAGTAATTTTGCACTGTGCGCTGTGCTTTGGCGTAAACCAGCAGTCGTTTTGCACTGTGCACTATGCTTTTGCGTAAACCAACAGTCATTTTGCACTGTGCACTATGCTTTGGCGTAAACCAGCAGTCGTTTTGCACTGTGCACTATGCTTTTGCGTAAACCAACAGTCGTTTTGCACTGTGCACCATGCCCTGGCGTAAACCAGCAGTCGTTTTGCACTGTGCACTATGCTTTTGCGTAAACCAACAGTCGTTTTGCATTGTGCGCTGTGCTTTGGCGTAAACCAACAGTCATTTTGCACTGTGCACTATGCTCTGGCGTAAACCAGCAGTCGTTTTGCACTGTGCACTATGCTGTTGCGTAAACCAGCAGTCGTTTTGCACTGTGCACTATGCTTTTGCGTAAACCAACAGTGGTTTTGCACTGTGCACTATGCTTTTGCGTAAACCAACAGTCGTTTTGCACTGTGCGCTGTGCTTTGGCGTAAACCAACAGTCATTTTGCACTGTGCACTATGCTTTGGCGTAAACCAGCAGTCGTTTTGCACTGTGCACTATGCTTTTGCGTAAACCAACAGTCGTTTTGCACAGTGCACCATGCTTTGGTGTAAACCAGCAGTCGTTTTGCACTGTGCGCTGTGCTTTGGCGTAAACCAACAGTCATTTTGCACTGTGCACTATGCTTTGGCGTAAACCAACAGTCGTTTTGCACTGTGCACTGTGCTTTATCGTAAACCAAGCGTCGTTTTGCACTGTGCACTATGCTTTTGCGTAAACCAACAGTCGTTTTGCACTGTGCGCTGTGCTTTGGCGTAAACCAACAGTCGTTTTGCACTGTGCGCTGTGCTTTGGCGTAAACCAACAGTCATTTTGCACTGTGCACTATGCTTTGGCGTAAACCAGCAGTCGTTTTGCACTGTGCACTATGCTTTGGTGTAAACCAGCAGTCGTTTTGCACTGTGCGCTGTGCTTTGGCGTAAACCAACAGTCATTTTGCACTGTGCACTATGCTTTGGCGTAAACCAACAGTCGTTTTGCACTGTGCACTGTGCTTTATCGTAAACCAAGCGTCGTTTTGCACTGTGCACTATGATTTTGCGTAAACCAAAAGTCGTTTTGGACTGTGCACTATGCTTTTGAGTAAACCAACAGTTGTTTTGCACTGTGCACTATGATTTTGCGTAAACCAAAAGTCGTTTTGGACTGTGCACTATGCTTTTGAGTAAACCAACAGTCGTTTTGCACTGTGCGCTGTGCTTTGGCGTAAACCAACAGTCATTTTGCACTGTGCACTATGCTTTGGCGTAAACCAGCAGTCGTTTTGCACTGTGCACTATGCTTTTGCGTAAACCAACAGTCGTTTTGCACTGTGCGCTGTGCTTTGGCGTAAACCAACAGTCATTTTGCACTGTGCACTATGCTTTGGCGTAAACCAACAGTCGTTTTGCACTGTGCACTATGCTTTTGCGTAAACCAACAGTCATTTTGCACTGTGCGCTGTGCTTTGGCGTAAACCAACAGTCATTTTGCACTGTGCACTATGCTTTGGCGTAAACCAGCAGTCGTTTTGCACTGTGCGCTGTGCTTTGGCGTAAACCAACAGTCATTTTGCACTGTGCACTATGCTTTGGCGTAAACCAACAGTCGTTTTGCACTGTGCACTGTGGTTTATCGTAAACCAAGCGTCGTTTTGCACTGTGCACTATGATTTTGCGTAAACCAAAAGTCGTTTTGGACTGTGCAATATGCTTTTGCGTAAACCAACAGTCGTTTTGCACTGTGCGCTGTGCTTTGGCGTAAACCAACAGTCATTTTGCACTGTGCACTATGCTTTGGCGTAAACCAGCAGTCGTTTTGCACTGTGCACTATGCTTTTGCGTAAACCAACAGTCGTTTTGCACTGTGCGCTGTGCTTTGGCGTAAACCAACAGTCATTTTGCACTGTGCACTATGCTTTGGCGTAAACCAGCAGTCGTTTTGCACTGTGCACTATGCTTTTGCGTAAACCAACAGTCATTTTGCACTGTGCGCTGTGCTTTGGCGTAAACCAACAGTCATTTTGCACTGTGCACTATGCTTTGGCGTAAACCAGCAGTCGTTTTGCACTGTGCGCTGTGCTTTGGCGTAAACCAACAGTCATTTTGCACTGTGCACTATGCTTTGGCGTAAACCAAAAGTCGTTTTGCACTGTGCACTGTGCTTTATCGTAAACCAAGCGTCGTTTTGCACTGTGCACTATGATTTTGCGTAAACCAAAAGTCGTTTTGGACTGTGCACTATGCTTTTGAGTAAACCAACAGTCGTTTTGCACTGTGCACTATGATTTTGCGTAAACCAAAAGTCGTTTTGGACTGTGCACTATGCTTTTGAGTAAACCAACAGTCGTTTTGCACTGTGCAATATGCTTTTGCGTAAACCAACAGTCGTTTTGCACTGTGCGCTGTGCTTTGGCGTAAACCAACAGTCATTTTGCACTGTGCACTATGCTTTGGCGTAAACCAGCAGTCGTTTTGCACTGTGCACTATGCTTTTGCGTAAACCAACAGTCGTTTTGCACTGTGCGCTGTGCTTTGGCGTAAACCAACAGTCATTTTGCACTGTGCGCTGTGCTTTGGCGTAAACCAACAGTCATTTTGCACTGTGCACTATGCTTTGGCGTAAACCAGCAGTCGTTTTGCACTGTGCGCTGTGCTTTGGCGTAAACCAACAGTCATTTTGCACTGTGCACTATGCTTTGGCGTAAACCAGCAGTCGTTTTGCACTGTGCAATATGCTTTTGCGTAAACCAACAGTCGTTTTGCACTGTGCGCTGTGCTTTGGCGTAAACCAACAGTCATTTTGCACTGTGCACTATGCTTTGGCGTAAACCAGCAGTCGTTTTGCACTGTGCACTATGCTTTTGCGTAAACCAACAGTCGTTTTGCACTGTGCACCATGCTTTGGTGTAAACCAGCAGTCGTTTTGCACTGTGCGCTGTGCTTTGGCGTAAACCAACAGTCATTTTGCACTGTGCACTATGCTTTGGCGTAAACCAGCAGTCGTTTTGCACTGTGCACTATGCTTTTGCGTAAACCAACAGTCGTTTTGCACTGTGCACCATGCTTTGGTGTAAACCAGCAGTCGTTTTGCACTGTGCGCTGTGCTTTGGCGTAAACCAACAGTCATTTTGCACTGTGCACTATGCTTTTGAGTAAACCAACAGTCGTTTTGCACTGTGCGCTGTGCTTTTGCGTAAACCAACAGTCGTTTTGCACTGTGCGCTGTGCTTTGGCGTAAACCAACAGTCATTTTGCACTGTGCACTATGCTTTGGCGTAAACCAACAGTCGTTTTGCACTGTGCGCTGTGCTTTGGCGTAAACCAACAGTCGTTTTGCACTGTGCACTATGATTTGGCGTGAACCAACAGTCGTTTTGCACTGTGCACCATGCTTTGGCGTAAACCAACAGTCGTTTTGCACTGTGCGCTGTGCTTTGGCGTAAACCAACAGTCGTTTTGCACTGTGCACTATGATTTGGCGTAAACCAACAGTCGTTTTGCACTGTGCGCTGTGCTTTGGCGTAAACCAACAGTCATTTTGCACTGTGCACTATGCTTTGGCGTAAACCAACAGTCGTTTTGCACTGTGCACTATGCTTTTGCGTAAACCAACAGTCGTTTTGCACTGTGCACTATGCTTTATCGTAAATTAGCGTCGTTTTGCACTGTGCACTATGCATTTGCGTAAACCAGCAGTCGTTTTACACTGTGCACTATGCTTTTGAGTAAACCAACAGTCGTTTTGCACTGTGCGCTGTGCTTTTGCGTAAACCAACAGTCGTTTTGCACTGTGCGCTGTGCTTTGGCGTAAACCAACAGTCATTTTGCACTGTGCACTATGCTTTCGCGTAAACCAACAGTCGTTTTGCACTGTGCGCTGTGCTTTGGCGTAAACCAACAGTCATTTTGCACTGTGCACTATGCTTTGGCGTAAACCAGCAGTCGTTTTGCACTGTGCACTATGCTTTTGCGTAAACCAAGAGTCGTTTTGCACTGTGCACCATGCTTTGGCGTAAACCAGCAGTCGTTTTGCACTGTGCACTATGCTTTGGCGTAAACCAGCAGTCGTTTTGCACTGTGCACTATGCTTTGGCATAAACCAACAGTCGTTTTGCACTGCGCACTATGCTTTTGCGTAAACCAACAGTCGTTTTGCACTGTGCACTATGCTTTGGCGTAAACCAACAGTCGTGTTGCACTGTGCACTATGCTTTTGCGTAAACCAACAGTCGTTTTGCACTGTGCGCTGTGCTTTGGCGTAAACCAACAGTCGTTTTTCACTGTGCACTATGCTTTTGCGTAAACCAACAGTCGTTTTGCACTGTGCACTATGCTTTTGCGTAAACCAACAGTCGTTTTGCACTGTGCACTATGCTTTTGTGTAAACCAACAGTCGTTTTGCACTGTGCGCTGTGCTTTTGCGTAAACCAACAGTCGTTTGGCACTGTGCGCTGTGCTTTGGCGTAAACCAACAGTCATTTTGCACTGTGCACTATGATTTGGCGTAAACCAACAGTCGTTTTGCACTGTGCACTATGATTTGGCGTAAACCACCAGTCGTTTTGCACTGTGCACCATGCTTTGGCGTAAACCAACAGTCGTTTTGCACTGTGCGCTGTGCTTTGGCGTAAACCAACAGTCGTTTTGCACTGTGCACTATGATTTGGCGTAAACCAGCAGTCGTTTTGCACTGTGCACTATGCTTTTGCGTAAACTAACAGTCGTTTTGCACTGTGCACTATGCTTTTGCGTAAACCAACAGTCATTTTGCACTGTGCACTATGCTTTTGCGTAAACCAACAGTCATTTTGCACTGTGCACTATGCTTTGGCGTAAACCAGCAGTCGTTTTGCACTGTGCACTATGCTTTTGCGTAAACCAACAGTCGTTTTGCACTGTGCACTATGCTTTTGCGTAAACCAACAGTCGTGTTGCACTGTGCACTATGCTTTTGCGTAAACCAACAGTCATTTTGCACTGTGCACTATGATTTGGCGTAAACCAACAGTCGTTTTGCACTGTGCACTATGATTTGGCGTAAACCACCAGTCGTTTTGCACTGTGCACTATGATTTGGCGTAAACCAGCAGTCGTTTTGCACTGTGCACTATGCTTTTGCGTAAACCAACAGTCATTTTGCACTGTGCACTATGCTTTGGCGTAAACCAGCAGTCGTTTTGCACTGTGCACTATGCTTTTGCGTAAACCAACAGTCGTGTTGCACTGTGCACTATGCTTTTGCGTAAACCAACAGTCGTTTTGCACTGTGCACTATGCTTTGGCGTAAACCAGCAGTCGTTTTGCACTGTGCACTATGCTTTTGCGTAAACCAACAGTCGTGTTGCACTGTGCACTATGCTTTTGCGTAAACCAACAGTCGTTTTGCACTGTGCACTATGCTTTTGCGTAAACCAACAGTCGTTTTGCACTGTGCGCTGTGCTTTGGCGTAAACCAACAGTCTTTTTGCACTGTGCACTATGCTTTGGCGTAAACCAGCAGTCGTTTTGCACTGTGCACTATGCTTTTGCGTAAACCAACAGTCGTTTTGCACTGTGCACTATGCTTTTGCGTAAACACACAGTCATTTTGCACTGTGCACTATGCTTTGGCGTAAACCAGCAGTCGTTTTGCACTGTGCACTATGCCTTTGCGTAAACCAAGAGTCGTTTTGCACTGTGCACTATGCTTTTGCGTAAACCAACAGTCGTTTTGCACTGTGCGCTGTGCTTTTGCGTAAACCAACAGTCGTTTTGCACTGTGCGCTGTGGTTTGGCGTAAACCAACAGTCATTTTGCACTGTGCACTATGCTTTGGCGTAAACCAGCAGTTGTTTTGCACTGTGCACTATGCTTTGGCGTAAACCAGCAGTCGTTTTGCACTGTGCACTATGCCTTTGCGTAAACCAACAGTCGTTTTGCACTGTGCACTATGCTTTTGCGTAAACCAACAGTCGTTTTGCACTGTGCACTATGCTTTTGCGTAAACCAACAGTCATTTTGCACTGTGCACTATGCTTTTGCGTAAACCAACAGTCATTTTGCACTGTGCACTATGCTTTGGCGTAAACCAGCAGTCGTTTTGCACTGTGCACTATGCTTTTGCGTAAACCAACAGTCGTTTTGCACTGTGCACCATGCCCTGGCGTAAACCAGCAGTCGTTTTGCACTGTGCACTATGCTTTTGCGTAAACCAACAGTCGTTTTGCATTGTGCGCTGTGCTTTGGCGTAAACCAACAGTCATTTTGCACTGTGCACTATGCTTTGGCGTAAACCAGCAGTTGTTTTGCACTGTGCACTATGCTTTGGCGTAAACCAGCAGTCGTTTTGCACTGTGCACTATGCTTTTGCGTAAACCAACAGTCATTTTGCACTGTGCACCATGCTTTGGCGTAAACCAGCAGTCGTTTTGCACTGTGCACTATGCTTTTGCGTAAACCAACAGTCGTGTTGCACTGTGCGCTGTGCTTTGGCGTAAACCAACAGTCGTTTTGCACTGTGCACCATGCTTTGGCGTAAACCAGCAGTCGTTTTGCACTGTGCACTATGCTTTGGCGTAAACCAGCAGTCGTTTTGCACTGTGCACTATGCTTTTGCGTAAACCAACAGTCGTTTTGCACTGTGCGCTGTGCTTTGGCGTAAACCAAAAGTCGTTTTGCACTGTGCACTGTGCTTTATCGTAAACCAAGCGTCGTTTTGCACTGTGCACTATGCTTTTGAGTAAACCAACAGTCGTTTTGCACTGTGCACTATGCTTTGGCGTAAACCAGCAGTCGTTTTGCACTGTGCACTATGCTTTTGCGTAAACCAACAGTCGTTTTGCACTGTGCACTATGCTTTTGCGTAAACCAACAGTCGTTTTGCACTGTGCAATATGCTTTTGCGTAAACCAACAGTCGTTTTGCACTGTGCGCTGTGCTTTGGCGTAAACCAACAGTCATTTTGCACTGTGCACTATGCTTTGGCGTAAACCAGCAGTCGTTTTGCACTGTGCACTATGCTTTGGTGTAAACCAGCAGTCGTTTTGCACTGTGCGCTGTGCTTTGGCGTAAACCAACAGTCATTTTGCACTGTGCACTATGCTTTGGCGTAAACCAGCAGTCGTTTTGCACTGTGCACTATGCTTTGGCGTAAACCAGCAGTCGTTTTGCACTGTGCACTATGCTTTTGCGTAAACCAACAGTCGTTTTGCACTGTGCACTATGCTTTGGCGTAAACCAGCAGTCGTTTTGCACTGTGCACTATGCTTTGGTGTAAACCAGCAGTCGTTTTGCACTGTGCACTGTGCTTTATCGTAAACCAAGCGTCGTTTTGCACTGTGCACTATGCTTTGGCGTAAACCAGCAGTCGTTTTGCACTGTGCACTATGCTTTGGCGTAAACCAGCAGTCGTTTTGCACTGTGCACTATGCTTTTGCGTAAACCAACAGTCGTTTTGCACTGTGCACTATGCTTTTGCGTAAACCAACAGTCGTTTTGCACTGTGCACTATGCTTTTGCGTAAACCAACAGTAATTTTGCACTGTGCGCTGTGCTTTGGCGTAAACCAGCAGTCGTTTTGCACTGTGCACTATGCTTTTGCGTAAACCAACAGTCATTTTGCACTGTGCACTATGCTTTGGCGTAAACCAGCAGTCGTTTTGCACTGTGCACTATGCTTTTGCGTAAACCAACAGTCGTTTTGCACTGTGCACCATGCCCTGGCGTAAACCAGCAGTCGTTTTGCACTGTGCACTATGCTTTTGCGTAAACCAACAGTCGTTTTGCATTGTGCGCTGTGCTTTGGCGTAAACCAACAGTCATTTTGCACTGTGCACTATGCTCTGGCGTAAACCAGCAGTCGTTTTGCACTGTGCACTATGCTGTTGCGTAAACCAGCAGTCGTTTTGCACTGTGCACTATGCTTTTGCGTAAACCAACAGTGGTTTTGCACTGTGCACTATGCTTTTGCGTAAACCAACAGTCGTTTTGCACTGTGCGCTGTGCTTTGGCGTAAACCAACAGTCATTTTGCACTGTGCACTATGCTTTGGCGTAAACCAGCAGTCGTTTTGCACTGTGCACTATGCTTTTGCGTAAACCAACAGTCGTTTTGCACTGTGCACCATGCTTTGGTGTAAACCAGCAGTCGTTTTGCACTGTGCGCTGTGCTTTGGCGTAAACCAACAGTCATTTTGCACTGTGCACTATGCTTTGGCGTAAACCAACAGTCGTTTTGCACTGTGCACTGTGCTTTATCGTAAACCAAGCGTCGTTTTGCACTGTGCACTATGCTTTTGCGTAAACCAACAGTCGTTTTGCACTGTGCGCTGTGCTTTGGCGTAAACCAACAGTCGTTTTGCACTGTGCGCTGTGCTTTGGCGTAAACCAACAGTCATTTTGCACTGTGCACTATGCTTTGGCGTAAACCAGCAGTCGTTTTGCACTGTGCACTATGCTTTGGTGTAAACCAGCAGTCGTTTTGCACTGTGCGCTGTGCTTTGGCGTAAACCAACAGTCATTTTGCACTGTGCACTATGCTTTGGCGTAAACCAACAGTCGTTTTGCACTGTGCACTGTGCTTTATCGTAAACCAAGCGTCGTTTTGCACTGTGCACTATGATTTTGCGTAAACCAAAAGTCGTTTTGGACTGTGCACTATGCTTTTGAGTAAACCAACAGTTGTTTTGCACTGTGCACTATGATTTTGCGTAAACCAAAAGTCGTTTTGGACTGTGCACTATGCTTTTGAGTAAACCAACAGTCGTTTTGCACTGTGCGCTGTGCTTTGGCGTAAACCAACAGTCATTTTGCACTGTGCACTATGCTTTGGCGTAAACCAGCAGTCGTTTTGCACTGTGCACTATGCTTTTGCGTAAACCAACAGTCGTTTTGCACTGTGCGCTGTGCTTTGGCGTAAACCAACAGTCATTTTGCACTGTGCACTATGCTTTGGCGTAAACCAACAGTCGTTTTGCACTGTGCACTATGCTTTTGCGTAAACCAACAGTCATTTTGCACTGTGCGCTGTGCTTTGGCGTAAACCAACAGTCATTTTGCACTGTGCACTATGCTTTGGCGTAAACCAGCAGTCGTTTTGCACTGTGCGCTGTGCTTTGGCGTAAACCAACAGTCATTTTGCACTGTGCACTATGCTTTGGCGTAAACCAACAGTCGTTTTGCACTGTGCACTGTGGTTTATCGTAAACCAAGCGTCGTTTTGCACTGTGCACTATGATTTTGCGTAAACCAAAAGTCGTTTTGGACTGTGCAATATGCTTTTGCGTAAACCAACAGTCGTTTTGCACTGTGCGCTGTGCTTTGGCGTAAACCAACAGTCATTTTGCACTGTGCACTATGCTTTGGCGTAAACCAGCAGTCGTTTTGCACTGTGCACTATGCTTTTGCGTAAACCAACAGTCGTTTTGCACTGTGCGCTGTGCTTTGGCGTAAACCAACAGTCATTTTGCACTGTGCACTATGCTTTGGCGTAAACCAGCAGTCGTTTTGCACTGTGCACTATGCTTTTGCGTAAACCAACAGTCATTTTGCACTGTGCGCTGTGCTTTCGCGTAAACCAACAGTCATTTTGCACTGTGCACTATGCTTTGGCGTAAACCAGCAGTCGTTTTGCACTGTGCGCTGTGCTTTGGCGTAAACCAACAGTCATTTTGCACTGTGCACTATGCTTTGGCGTAAACCAAAAGTCGTTTTGCACTGTGCACTGTGCTTTATCGTAAACCAAGCGTCGTTTTGCACTGTGCACTATGATTTTGCGTAAACCAAAAGTCGTTTTGGACTGTGCACTATGCTTTTGAGTAAACCAACAGTCGTTTTGCACTGTGCACTATGATTTTGCGTAAACCAAAAGTCGTTTTGGACTGTGCACTATGCTTTTGAGTAAACCAACAGTCGTTTTGCACTGTGCAATATGCTTTTGCGTAAACCAACAGTCGTTTTGCACTGTGCGCTGTGCTTTGGCGTAAACCAACAGTCATTTTGCACTGTGCACTATGCTTTGGCGTAAACCAGCAGTCGTTTTGCACTGTGCACTATGCTTTTGCGTAAACCAACAGTCGTTTTGCACTGTGCGCTGTGCTTTGGCGTAAACCAACAGTCATTTTGCACTGTGCGCTGTGCTTTGGCGTAAACCAGCAGTCGTTTTGCACTGTGCGCTGTGCTTTGGCGTAAACCAACAGTCATTTTGCACTGTGCACTATGCTTTGGCGTAAACCAGCAGTCGTTTTGCACTGTGCAATATGCTTTTGCGTAAACCAACAGTCGTTTTGCACTGTGCGCTGTGCTTTGGCGTAAACCAACAGTCATTTTGCACTGTGCACTATGCTTTGGCGTAAACCAGCAGTCGTTTTGCACTGTGCACTATGCTTTTGCGTAAACCAACAGTCGTTTTGCACTGTGCACCATGCTTTGGTGTAAACCAGCAGTCGTTTTGCACTGTGCGCTGTGCTTTGGCGTAAACCAACAGTCATTTTGCACTGTGCACTATGCTTTGGCGTAAACCAGCAGTCGTTTTGCACTGTGCACTATGCTTTTGCGTAAACCAACAGTCGTTTTGCACTGTGCACCATGCTTTGGTGTAAACCAGCAGTCGTTTTGCACTGTGCGCTGTGCTTTGGCGTAAACCAACAGTCATTTTGCACTGTGCACTATGCTTTTGAGTAAACCAACAGTCGTTTTGCACTGTGCGCTGTGCTTTTGCGTAAACCAACAGTCGTTTTGCACTGTGCGCTGTGCTTTGGCGTAAACCAACAGTCATTTTGCACTGTGCACTATGCTTTGGCGTAAACCAACAGTCGATTTGCACTGTGCGCTGTGCTTTGGCGTAAACCAACAGTCGTTTTGCACTGTGCACTATGATTTGGCGTGAACCAACAGTCGTTTTGCACTGTGCACCATGCTTTGGCGTAAACCAACAGTCGTTTTGCACTGTGCGCTGTGCTTTGGCGTAAACCAACAGTCGTTTTGCACTGTGCACTATGATTTGGCGTAAACCAACAGTCGTTTTGCACTGTGCGCTGTGCTTTGGCGTAAACCAACAGTCATTTTGCACTGTGCACTATGCTTTGGCGTAAACCAACAGTCGTTTTGCACTGTGCACTATGCTTTTGCGTAAACCAACAGTCGTTTTGCACTGTGCACTATGCTTTATCGTAAATTAGCGTCGTTTTGCACTGTGCACTATGCATTTGCGTAAACCAGCAGTCGTTTTACACTGTGCACTATGCTTTTGAGTAAACCAACAGTCGTTTTGCACTGTGCGCTGTGCTTTTGCGTAAACCAACAGTCGTTTTGCACTGTGCGCTGTGCTTTGGCGTAAACCAACAGTCATTTTGCACTGTGCACTATGCTTTCGCGTAAACCAACAGTCGTTTTGCACTGTGCGCTGTGCTTTGGCGTAAACCAACAGTCATTTTGCACTGTGCACTATGCTTTGGCGTAAACCAGCAGTCGTTTTGCACTGTGCACTATGCTTTTGCGTAAACCAAGAGTCGTTTTGCACTGTGCACCATGCTTTGGCGTAAACCAGCAGTCGTTTTGCACTGTGCACTATGCTTTGGCGTAAACCAGCAGTCGTTTTGCACTGTGCACTATGCTTTGGCATAAACCAACAGTCGTTTTGCACTGCGCACTATGCTTTTGCGTAAACCAACAGTCGTTTTGCACTGTGCACTATGCTTTGGCGTAAACCAACAGTCGTGTTGCACTGTGCACTATGCTTTTGCGTAAACCAACAGTCGTTTTGCACTGTGCGCTGTGCTTTGGCGTAAACCAACAGTCGTTTTTCACTGTGCACTATGCTTTTGCGTAAACCAACAGTCGTTTTGCACTGTGCACTATGCTTTTGCGTAAACCAACAGTCGTTTTGCACTGTGCACTATGCTTTTGTGTAAACCAACAGTCGTTTTGCACTGTGCGCTGTGCTTTTGCGTAAACCAACAGTCGTTTGGCACTGTGCGCTGTGCTTTGGCGTAAACCAACAGTCATTTTGCACTGTGCACTATGATTTGGCGTAAACCAACAGTCGTTTTGCACTGTGCACTATGATTTGGCGTAAACCACCAGTCGTTTTGCACTGTGCACCATGCTTTGGCGTAAACCAACAGTCGTTTTGCACTGTGCGCTGTGCTTTGGCGTAAACCAACAGTCGTTTTGCACTGTGCACTATGATTTGGCGTAAACCAGCAGTCGTTTTGCACTGTGCACTATGCTTTTGCGTAAACTAACAGTCGTTTTGCACTGTGCACTATGCTTTTGCGTAAACCAACAGTCATTTTGCACTGTGCACTATGCTTTTGCGTAAACCAACAGTCATTTTGCACTGTGCACTATGCTTTGGCGTAAACCAGCAGTCGTTTTGCACTGTGCACTATGCTTTTGCGTAAACCAACAGTCGTTTTGCACTGTGCACTATGCTTTTGCGTAAACCAACAGTCGTGTTGCACTGTGCACTATGCTTTTGCGTAAACCAACAGTCGTTTTGCACTGTGCACTATACTTTTGTGTAAACCAACAGTCGTTTTGCACTGTGCGCTGTGCTTTTGCGTAAACCAACAGTCGTTTTGCACTGTGCGCTGTGCTTTGGCGTAAACCAACAGTCATTTTGCACTGTGCACTATGATTTGGCGTAAACCAACAGTCGTTTTGCACTGTGCACTATGATTTGGCGTAAACCACCAGTCGTTTTGCACTGTGCACTATGATTTGGCGTAAACCAGCAGTCGTTTTGCACTGTGCACTATGCTTTTGCGTAAACCAACAGTCATTTTGCACTGTGCACTATGCTTTGGCGTAAACCAGCAGTCGTTTTGCACTGTGCACTATGCTTTTGCGTAAACCAACAGTCGTGTTGCACTGTGCACTATGCTTTTGCGTAAACCAACAGTCGTTTTGCACTGTGCACTATGCTTTGGCGTAAACCAGCAGTCGTTTTGCACTGTGCACTATGCTTTTGCGTAAACCAACAGTCGTGTTGCACTGTGCACTATGCTTTTGCGTAAACCAACAGTCGTTTTGCACTGTGCACTATGCTTTTGCGTAAACCAACAGTCGTTTTGCACTGTGCGCTGTGCTTTGGCGTAAACCAACAGTCTTTTTGCACTGTGCACTATGCTTTGGCGTAAACCAGCAGTCGTTTTGCACTGTGCACTATGCTTTTGCGTAAACCAACAGTCGTTTTGCACTGTGCACTATGCTTTTGCGTAAACACACAGTCATTTTGCACTGTGCACTATGCTTTGGCGTAAACCAGCAGTCGTTTTGCACTGTGCACTATGCCTTTGCGTAAACCAAGAGTCGTTTTGCACTGTGCACTATGCTTTTGCGTAAACCAACAGTCGTTTTGCACTGTGCGCTGTGCTTTTGCGTAAACCAACAGTCGTTTTGCACTGTGCGCTGTGGTTTGGCGTAAACCAACAGTCATTTTGCACTGTGCACTATGCTTTGGCGTAAACCAGCAGTTGTTTTGCACTGTGCACTATGCTTTGGCGTAAACCAGCAGTCGTTTTGCACTGTGCACTATGCCTTTGCGTAAACCAACAGTCGTTTTGCACTGTGCACTATGCTTTTGCGTAAACCAACAGTCGTTTTGCACTGTGCACTATGATTTGGCGTAAACCAACAGTCGTTTTGCACTGTGCACTATGCTTTTGCGTAAACCAACAGTCGTGTTGCACTGTGCACTATGCTTTTGCGTAAACCAACAGTCGTTTTGCACTGTGCACTATGCTTTTGCGTAGACCAACAGTCGTTTTGCACTGTGCGCTGTGCTTTGGCGTAAACCAACAGTCGTTTTGCACTCTGCACTATGATTTGGCGTAAACCAACAGTCGTTTTGCACTGTGCGCTGTGCTTTGGCGTAAACCAACAGTCATTTTGCACTGTGCACTATGCTTTGGCGTAAACCAGCAGTCGTTTTGCACTGTGCACTATGCTTTTGCGTAAACCAACAGTCGTGTTGCACTGTGCACTATGCTTTTGCGTAAACCAACAGTCGTTTTGCACTGTGCGCTGTGCTTTGGCGTAAACCAACAGTCGTTTTTCACTGTGCACTATGCTTTTGCGTAAACCAACAGTCGTTTTGCACTGTGCGCTGTGCTTTTGCGTAAACCAACAGTCGTGTTGCACTGTGCACTATGCTTTTGCGTAAACCAACAGTCGTTTTGCACTGTGCACTATGCTTTTGTGTAAACCAACAGTCGTTTTGCACTGTGCGCTGTGCTTTTGCGTAAACCAACAGTCGTTTGGCACTGTGCGCTGTGCTTTGGCGTAAACCAACAGTCATTTTGCACTGTGCACTATGATTTGGCGTAAACCAACAGTCGTTTTGCACTGTGCACTATGATTTGGCGTAAACCACCAGTCGTTTTGCACTGTGCACCATGCTTTGGCGTAAACCAACAGTCGTTTTGCACTGTGCGCTGTGCTTTGGCGTAAACCAACAGTCGTTTTGCACTGTGCACTATGATTTGGCGTAAACCAGCAGTCGTTTTGCACTGTGCACTATGCTTTTGCGTAAACTAACAGTCGTTTTGCACTGTGCACTATGCTTTTGCGTAAACCAACAGTCATTTTGCACTGTGCACTATGCTTTTGCGTAAACCAACAGTCATTTTGCACTGTGCACTATGCTTTGGCGTAAACCAGCAGTCGTTTTGCACTGTGCACTATGCTTTTGCGTAAACCAACAGTCGTTTTGCACTGTGCACTATGCTTTTGCGTAAACCAACAGTCGTGTTGCACTGTGCACTATGCTTTTGCGTAAACCAACAGTCATTTTGCACTGTGCACTATGCTTTGGCGTAAACCAGCAGTCGTTTTGCACTGTGCACTATGCTTTTGCGTAAACTAACAGTCGTTTTGCACTGTGCACTATGCTTTTGCGTAAACCAACAGTCATTTTGCACTGTGCACTATGCTTTTGCGTAAACCAACAGTCATTTTGCACTGTGCACTATGCTTTGGCGTAAACCAGCAGTCGTTTTGCACTGTGCACTATGCTTTTGCGTAAACCAACAGTCGTTTTGCACTGTGCACTATGCTTTTGCGTAAACCAACAGTCGTGTTGCACTGTGCACTATGCTTTTGCGTAAACCAACAGTCATTTTGCACTGTGCACTATGCTTTGGCGTAAACCAGCAGTCGTTTTGCACTGTGCACTATGCTTTTGCGTAAACCAACAGTCGTTTTGCACTGTGCACTATGCTTTTGCGTAAACCAACAGTCGTGTTGCACTGTGCACTATGCTTTTGCGTAAACCAACAGTCGTTTTGCACTGTGCACTATACTTTTGCGTAAACCAACAGTCGTTTGGCACTGTGCGCTGTGCTTTGGCGTAAACCAACAGTCATTTTGCACTGTGCACTATGATTTGGCGTAAACCAACAGTCGTTTTGCACTGTGCACTATGATTTGGCGTAAACCACCAGTCGTTTTGCACTGTGCACCATGCTTTGGCGTAAACCAACAGTCGTTTTGCACTGTGCGCTGTGCTTTGGCGTAAACCAACAGTCGTTTTGCACTGTGCACTATGATTTGGCGTAAACCACCAGTCGTTTTGCACTGTGCACTATGATTTGGCGTAAACCAGCAGTCGTTTTGCACTGTGCACTATGCTTTTGCGTAAACCAACAGTCATTTTGCACTGTGCACTATGCTTTGGCGTAAACCAGCAGTCGTTTTGCACTGTGCACTATGCTTTTGCGTAAACCAACAGTCGTGTTGCACTGTGCACTATGCTTTTGCGTAAACCAACAGTCGTTTTGCACTGTGCACTATGCTTTGGCGTAAACCAGCAGTCGTTTTGCACTGTGCACTATGCTTTTGCGTAAACCAACAGTCGTGTTGCACTGTGCACTATGCTTTTGCGTAAACCAACAGTCGTTTTGCACTGTGCACTATGCTTTTGCGTAAACCAACAGTCGTTTTGCACTGTGCGCTGTGCTTTGGCGTAAACCAACAGTCTTTTTGCACTGTGCACTATGCTTTGGCGTAAACCAGCAGTCGTTTTGCACTGTGCACTATGCTTTTGCGTAAACCAACAGTCGTTTTGCACTGTGCACTATGCTTTTGCGTAAACACACTGTCATTTTGCACTGTGCACTATGCTTTGGCGTAAACCAGCAGTCGTTTTGCACTGTGCACTATGCCTTTGCGTAAACCAAGAGTCGTTTTGCACTGTGCACTATGCTTTTGCGTAAACCAACAGTCGTTTTGCACTGTGCGCTGTGCTTTTGCGTAAACCAACAGTCGTTTTGCACTGTGCGCTGTGGTTTGGCGTAAACCAACAGTCATTTTGCACTGTGCACTATGCTTTGGCGTAAACCAGCAGTTGTTTTGCACTGTGCACTATGCTTTGGCGTAAACCAGCAGTCGTTTTGCACTGTGCACTATGCCTTTGCGTAAACCAACAGTCGTTTTGCACTGTGCACTATGCTTTTGCGTAAACCAACAGTCGTTTTGCACTGTGCACTATGATTTGGCGTAAACCAACAGTCGTTTTGCACTGTGCACTATGCTTTTGCGTAAACCAACAGTCGTGTTGCACTGTGCACTATGCTTTTGCGTAAACCAACAGTCGTTTTGCACTGTGCACTATGCTTTTGCGTAGACCAACAGTCGTTTTGCACTGTGCGCTGTGCTTTGGCGTAAACCAACAGTCGTTTTGCACTCTGCACTATGATTTGGCGTAAACCAACAGTCGTTTTGCACTGTGCGCTGTGCTTTGGCGTAAACCAACAGTCATTTTGCACTGTGCACTATGCTTTGGCGTAAACCAACAGTCGTTTTGCACTGTGCACTATGCTTTTGCGTAAACCAACAGTCGTTTTGCACTGTGCACTATGCTTTTGCGTAGACCAACAGTCGTTTTGCACTGTGCGCTGTGCTTTGGCGTAAACCAACAGTCGTTTTGCACTCTGCACTATGATTTGGCGTAAACCAACAGTCGTTTTGCACTGTGCGCTGTGCTTTGGCGTAAACCAACAGTCGTTTTGCACTGTGCGCTGTGCTTTTGCGTAAACCAACAGTCATTTTGCACTGTGCACTATGCTTTGGCGTAAACCAACAGTCGTTTTGCACTGTGCACTATGCTTTTGCGTAAACCAACAGTCGTTTTGCACTGTGCACTATGCTTTATCGTAAACCAACAGTCGTTTTGCACTGTGCGCTGTGCTTTTGCGTAAACCAACAGTCGTTTTGCACTGTGCGCTGTGCTTTGGCGTAAACCAACAGTCGTTTTGCACTCTGCACTATGATTTGGCGTAAACCAACAGTCGTTTTGCACTGTGCGCTGTGCTTTGGCGTAAACCAACAGTCATTTTGCACTGTGCACTATGCTTTGGCGTAAACCAACAGTCGTTTTGCACTGTGCACTATGCCTTTGCGTAAACCAAGAGTCGTTTTGCACTGTGCACTATGCTTTATCGTAAACCAACAGTCGTTTTGCACTGTGCGCTGTGCTTTTGCGTAAACCAGCAGTCGTTTTGCACTGTGCGCTGTGCTTTGGCGTAAACCAACAGTCATTTTGCACTGTGCACTATGCTTTGGCGTAAACCAACAGTCGTTTTGCACTGTGCGCTGTGCTTTGGCGTAAACCAACAGTCGTTTTGCACTGTGCACTATGATTTGGCGTAAACCACCAGTCGTTTTGCACTGTGCACTATGCTTTTGCGTAAACCAACAGTCGTTTTGCACTGTGCGCTGTGCTTTGGCGTAAACCAACAGTCGTTTTGCACTGTGCACTATGCTTTTGCGTAAACCAACAGTCGTTTTGCACTGTGCGCTGTGCTTTGGCGTAAACCAACAGTCGTTTTGCACTGTGCACTATGATTTGGCGTAAACCACCAGTCGTTTTGCACTGTGCACTATGCTTTTGCGTAAACCAACAGTCGTTTTGCACTGTGCACCATGCTTTGGCGTAAACCAACAGTCGTTTTGCACTGTGCACTATGCTTTGGCGTAAACCAGCAGTCGTTTTGCACTGTGCACTATGCTTTTGCGAAAACCAACAGTCGTGTTGCACTGTGCACTATGCTTTTGTGTAAACCAACAGTCGTTTTGCACTGTGCGCTGTGCTTTTGCGTAAACCAACAGTCGTTTTGCACTGTGCGCTGTGCTTTGGCGTAAACCAACAGTCATTTTGCACTGTGCACTATGATTTGGCGTAAACCAACAGTCGTTTTGCACTGTGCACTATGATTTGGCGTAAACCAGCAGTCGTTTTGCACTGTGCACCATGCTTTGGCGTAAACCAACAGTCGTTTTGCACTGTGCGCTGTGCTTTGGCGTAAACCAACAGTCATTTTGCACTGTGCACTATGATTTGGCGTAAACCAACAGTCATTTTGCACTGTGCACTATGATTTGGCGTAAACCAACAGTCGTTTTGCACTGTGCGCTGTGCTTTTGCGTAAACCAACAGTCATTTTGCACTGTGCACTATGCTTTGGCTTAAACCAGCAGTCGTTTTGCACTGTGCACTATGCTTTTGCGTAAACCAACAGTCGTGTTGCACTGTGCACTATGCTTTTGCGTAAACCAACAGTCGCTTTGCACTGTGCACTATGCTTTTGTGTAAACCAACAGTCGTTTTGCACTGTGCGCTGTGCTTTTGCGTAAACCAACAGTCGTTTTGCACTGTGCGCTGTGCTTTGGCGTAAACCAACAGTCATTTTGCACTGTGCACTATGATTTGGCGTAAACCAACAGTCGTTTTGCACTGTGCACTATGATTTGGCGTAAACCACCAGTCGTTTTGCACTGTGCACTATGATTTGGCGTAAACCAGCAGTCGTTTTGCACTGTGCACTATGCTTTTGCGTAAACCAACAGTCATTTTGCACTGTGCACTATGCTTTGGCGTAAACCAGCAGTCGTTTTGCACTGTGCACTATGCTTTTGCGTAAACCAACAGTCGTGTTGCACTGTGCACTATGCTTTTGCGTAAACCAACAGTCGTTTTGCACTGTGCACTATGCTTTGGCGTAAACCAGCAGTCGTTTTGCACTGTGCACTATGCTTTTGCGTAAACCAACAGTCGTGTTGCACTGTGCACTATGCTTTTGCGTAAACCAACAGTCGTTTTGCACTGTGCACTATGCTTTTGCGTAAACCAACAGTCGTTTTGCACTGTGCGCTGTGCTTTGGCGTAAACCAACAGTCATTTTGCACTGTGCACTATGCTTTGGCGTAAACCAACAGTCGTTTTGCACTGTGCGCTGTGCTTTGGCGTAAACCAACAGTCGTTTTGCACTGTGCGCTGTGCTTTGGCGTAAACCAACAGTCATTTTGCACTGTGCACTATGCTTTTGCGTAAACCAACAGTCGTTTTGCACTGTGCACTATGCTTTTGCGTAAACCAACAGTCGTTTTGCACTGTGCGCTGTGCTTTTGCGTAAACCAACAGTCGTTTTGCACTGTGCGCTGTGGTTTGGCGTAAACCAACAGTCATTTTGCACTGTGCACTATGCTTTGGCGTAAACCAGCAGTTGTTTTGCACTGTGCACTATGCTTTTGCGTAAACCAACAGTCGTTTTGCACTGTGCACCATGCTTTGGCGTAAACCAGCAGTCGTTTTGCACTGTGCACTATGCTTTTGCGTAAACCAACAGTCGTTTTGCACTGTGCACTATGCTTTTGCGTAAACACACAGTCATTTTGCACTGTGCACTATGCTTTGGCGTAAACCAGCAGTCGTTTTGCACTGTGCACTATGCCTTTGCGTAAACCAAGAGTCGTTTTGCACTCTGCACTATGATTTGGCGTAAACCAACAGTCGTTTTGCACTGTGCGCTGTGCTTTGGCGTAAACCAACAGTCATTTTGCACTGTGCACTATGCTTTGGCGTAAACCAACAGTCGTTTTGCACTGTGCACTATGCTTTTGCGTAAACCAACAGTCGTTTTGCACTGTGCACTATGCTTTTGCGTAAACACACAGTCATTTTGCACTGTGCACTATGCTTTGGCGTAAACCAGCAGTCGTTTTGCACTGTGCACTATGCCTTTGCGTAAACCAAGAGTCGTTTTGCACTGTGCACTATGCTTTTGCGTAAACCAACAGTCGTTTTGCACTGTGCACTATGCTTTGGCGTAAACCAACAGTCGTTTTGCACTCTGCACTATGATTTGGCGTAAACCAACAGTCGTTTTGCACTGTGCGCTGTGCTTTGGCGTAAACCAACAGTCATTTTGCACTGTGCACTATGCTTTGGCGTAAACCAACAGTCGTTTTGCACTGTGCACTATGCTTTTGCGTAAACCAACAGTCGTTTTGCACTGTGCACTATGCTTTATCGTAAACCAACAGTCGTTTTGCACTGTGCGCTGTGCTTTTGCGTAAACCAACAGTCGTTTTGCACTGTGCACTATGATTTGGCGTAAACCACCAGTCGTTTTGCACTGTGCACTATGCTTTTGCGTAAACCAACAGTCGTTTTGCACTGTGCGCTGTGCTTTGGCGTAAACCAACAGTCGTTTTGCACTGTGCACTATGATTTGGCGTAAACCACCAGTCGTTTTGCACTGTGCACTATGCTTTTGCGTAAACCAACAGTCGTTTTGCACTGTGCACCATGCTTTGGCGTAAACCAACAGTCGTTTTGCACTGTGCACTATGCTTTGGCGTAAACCAGCAGTCGTTTTGCACTGTGCACTATGCTTTTGCGAAAACCAACAGTCGTGTTGCACTGTGCACTATGCTTTTGTGTAAACCAACAGTCGTTTTGCACTGTGCGCTGTGCTTTTGCGTAAACCAACAGTCGTTTTGCACTGTGCGCTGTGCTTTGGCGTAAACCAACAGTCATTTTGCACTGTGCACTATGATTTGGCGTAAACCAACAGTCGTTTTGCACTGTGCACTATGATTTGGCGTAAACCAGCAGTCGTTTTGCACTGTGCACCATGCTTTGGCGTAAACCAACAGTCGTTTTGCACTGTGCGCTGTGCTTTGGCGTAAACCAACAGTCATTTTGCACTGTGCACTATGATTTGGCGTAAACCAACAGTCATTTTGCACTGTGCACTATGATTTGGCGTAAACCAACAGTCGTTTTGCTCTGTGCACTATGATTTGGCGTAAACCAGCAGTCGTTTTGCACTGTGCACTATGCTTTTGCGTAAACCAACAGTCATTTTGCACTGTGCACTATGCTTTGGCGTAAACCAACAGTCGTTTTGCACTGTGCACCATGCTTTGGCGTAAACCAGCAGTCGTTTTGCACTGTGCACTATGCTTTTGCGTAAACCAACAGTCGTTTTGCACTGTGCACTATGCTTTTGCGTAAACACACAGTCATTTTGCACTGTGCACTATGCTTTGGCGTAAACCAGCAGTCGTTTTGCACTGTGCACTATGCCTTTGCGTAAACCAAGAGTCGTTTTGCACTGTGCACTATGCTTTTGCGTAAACCAACAGTCGTTTTGCACTGTGCACTATGCTTTTGCGTAGACCAACAGTCGTTTTGCACTGTGCGCTGTGCTTTGGCGTAAACCAACAGTCGTTTTGCACTCTGCACTATGATTTGGCGTAAACCAACAGTCGTTTTGCACTGTGCGCTGTGCTTTGGCGTAAACCAACAGTCATTTTGCACTGTGCACTATGCTTTGGCGTAAACCAACAGTCGTTTTGCACTGTGCACTATGCTTTTGCGTAAACCAACAGTCGTTTTGCACTGTGCACTATGCTTTATCGTAAACCAACAGTCGTTTTGCACTGTGCGCTGTGCTTTTGCGTAAACCAACAGTCGTTTTGCACTGTGCACTATGATTTGGCGTAAACCACCAGTCGTTTTGCACTGTGCACTATGCTTTTGCGTAAACCAACAGTCGTTTTGCACTGTGCGCTGTGCTTTGGCGTAAACCAACAGTCGTTTTGCACTGTGCACTATGATTTGGCGTAAACCACCAGTCGTTTTGCACTGTGCACTATGCTTTTGCGTAAACCAACAGTCGTTTTGCACTGTGCACCATGCTTTGGCGTAAACCAACAGTCGTTTTGCACTGTGCACTATGCTTTGGCGTAAACCAGCAGTCGTTTTGCACTGTGCACTATGCTTTTGCGAAAACCAACAGTCGTGTTGCACTGTGCACTATGCTTTTGTGTAAACCAACAGTCGTTTTGCACTGTGCGCTGTGCTTTTGCGTAAACCAACAGTCGTTTTGCACTGTGCGCTGTGCTTTGGCGTAAACCAACAGTCATTTTGCACTGTGCACTATGATTTGGCGTAAACCAACAGTCGTTTTGCACTGTGCACTATGATTTGGCGTAAACCAGCAGTCGTTTTGCACTGTGCACCATGCTTTGGCGTAAACCAACAGTCGTTTTGCACTGTGCGCTGTGCTTTGGCGTAAACCAACAGTCATTTTGCACTGTGCACTATGATTTGGCGTAAACCAACAGTCATTTTGCACTGTGCACTATGATTTGGCGTAAACCAACAGTCGTTTTGCTCTGTGCACTATGATTTGGCGTAAACCAGCAGTCGTTTTGCACTGTGCACTATGCTTTTGCGTAAACCAACAGTCATTTTGCACTGTGCACTATGCTTTGGCGTAAACCAACAGTCGTTTTGCACTGTGCACTATGCTTTTGCGTAAACCAACAGTCATTTTGCACTGTGCACTATGCTTTGGCTTAAACCAGCAGTCGTTTTGCACTGTGCACTATGCTTTTGCGTAAACCAACAGTCGTGTTGCACTGTGCACTATGCTTTTGCGTAAACCAACAGTCGTTTTGCACTGTGCACTATGCTTTTGTGTAAACCAACAGTCGTTTTGCACTGTGCGCTGTGCTTTTGCGTAAACCAACAGTCGTTTTGCACTGTGCGCTGTGCTTTGGCGTAAACCAACAGTCATTTTGCACTGTGCACTATGATTTGGCGTAAACCAACAGTCGTTTTGCACTGTGCACTATGATTTGGCGTAAACCACCAGTCGTTTTGCACTGTGCACTATGATTTGGCGTAAACCAGCAGTCGTTTTGCACTGTGCACTATGCTTTTGCGTAAACCAACAGTCATTTTGCACTGTGCACTATGCTTTGGCGTAAACCAGCAGTCGTTTTGCACTGTGCACTATGCTTTTGCGTAAACCAACAGTCGTGTTGCACTGTGCACTATGCTTTTGCGTAAACCAACAGTCGTTTTGCACTGTGCACTATGCTTTGGCGTAAACCAGCAGTCGTTTTGCACTGTGCACTATGCTTTTGCGTAAACCAACAGTCGTGTTGCACTGTGCACTATGCTTTTGCGTAAACCAACAGTCGTTTTGCACTGTGCACTATGCTTTTGCGTAAACCAACAGTCGTTTTGCACTGTGCGCTGTGCTTTGGCGTAAACCAACAGTCATTTTGCACTGTGCACTATGCTTTGGCGTAAACCAACAGTCGTTTTGCACTGTGCGCTGTGCTTTGGCGTAAACCAACAGTCATTTTGCACTGTGCACTATGCTTTGGCGTAAACCAACAGTCGTTTTGCACTGTGCGCTGTGCTTTGGCGTAAACCAACAGTCATTTTGCACTGTGCACTATGCTTTTGCGTAAACCAACAGTCGTTTTGCACTGTGCACTATGCTTTTGCGTAAACCAACAGTCGTTTTGCACTGTGCGCTGTGCTTTTGCGTAAACCAACAGTCGTTTTGCACTGTGCGCTGTGGTTTGGCGTAAACCAACAGTCATTTTGCACTGTGCACTATGCTTTGGCGTAAACCAGCAGTTGTTTTGCACTGTGCACTATGCTTTTGCGTAAACCAACAGTCGTTTTGCACTGTGCACCATGCTTTGGCGTAAACCAGCAGTCGTTTTGCACTGTGCACTATGCTTTTGCGTAAACCAACAGTCGTTTTGCACTGTGCACTATGCTTTTGCGTAAACACACAGTCATTTTGCACTGTGCGCTGTGCTTTGGCGTAAACCAACAGTCATTTTGCACTGTGCACTATGCTTTTGCGTAAACCAACAGTCGTTTTGCACTGTGCACTATGCTTTGGCGTAAACCAGCAGTCGTTTTGCACTGTGCACTATGCTTTTGCGTAAACCAACAGTCGTGTTGCACTGTGCACTATGCTTTTGCGTAAACCAACAGTCGTTTTGCACTGTGCGCTGTGCTTTTGCGTAAACCAACAGTCGTTTTGCACTGTGCGCTGTGGTTTGGCGTAAACCAACAGTCATTTTGCACTGTGCACTATGCTTTGGCGTAAACCAGCAGTTGTTTTGCACTGTGCACTATGCTTTTGCGTAAACCAACAGTCGTTTTGCACTGTGCACCATGCTTTGGCGTAAACCAGCAGTCGTTTTGCACTGTGCGCTGTGCTTTGGCGTAAACCAACAGTCATTTTGCACTGTGCACTATGCTTTTGCGTAAACCAACAGTCGTTTTGCACTGTGCACTATGCTTTTGCGTAAACCAACAGTCGTTTTGCACTGTGCGCTGTGCTTTGGCGTAAACCAACAGTCATTTTGCACTGTGCACTATGCTTTTGCGTAAACCAACAGTCGTTTTGCACTGTGCACTATGCTTTTGTGTAAACCAACAGTCGTTTTGCACTGTGCGCTGTGCTTTTGCGTAAACCAACAGTCGTTTTGCACTGTGCGCTGTGCTTTGGCGTAAACCAACAGTCATTTTGCACTGTGCACTATGATTTGGCGTAAACCAACAGTCGTTTTGCACTGTGCACTATGATTTGGCGTAAACCACCAGTCGTTTTGCACTGTGCACTATGATTTGGCGTAAACCAGCAGTCGTTTTGCACTGTGCACTATGCTTTTGCGTAAACCAACAGTCATTTTGCACTGTGCACTATGCTTTGGCGTAAACCAGCAGTCGTTTTGCACTGTGCACTATGCTTTTGCGTAAACCAACAGTCGTGTTGCACTGTGCACTATGCTTTTGCGTAAACCAACAGTCGTTTTGCACTGTGCACTATGCTTTGGCGTAAACCAGCAGTCGTTTTGCACTGTGCACTATGCTTTTGCGTAAACCAACAGTCGTGTTGCACTGTGCACTATGCTTTTGCGTAAACCAACAGTCGTTTTGCACTGTGCACTATGCTTTTGCGTAAACCAACAGTCGTTTTGCACTGTGCGCTGTGCTTTGGCGTAAACCAACAGTCATTTTGCACTGTGCACTATGCTTTGGCGTAAACCAACAGTCATTTTGCACTGTGCACTATGCTTTGGCGTAAACCAACAGTCGTTTTGCACTGTGCGCTGTGCTTTGGCGTAAACCAACAGTCATTTTGCACTGTGCACTATGCTTTTGCGTAAACCAACAGTCGTTTTGCACTGTGCACTATGCTTTTGCGTAAACCAACAGTCGTTTTGCACTGTGCGCTGTGCTTTTGCGTAAACCAACAGTCGTTTTGCACTGTGCGCTGTGGTTTGGCGTAAACCAACAGTCATTTTGCACTGTGCACTATGCTTTGGCGTAAACCAGCAGTTGTTTTGCACTGTGCACTATGCTTTTGCGTAAACCAACAGTCGTTTTGCACTGTGCACCATGCTTTGGCGTAAACCAGCAGTCGTTTTGCACTGTGCACTATGCTTTTGCGTAAACCAACAGTCGTTTTGCACTGTGCACTATGCTTTTGCGTAAACACACAGTCATTTTGCACTGTGCACTATGCTTTGGCGTAAACCAGCAGTCGTTTTGCACTGTGCACTATGCCTTTGCGTAAACCAAGAGTCGTTTTGCACTGTGCACTATGCTTTTGCGTAAACCAACAGTCGTTTTGCACTGTGCACTATGCTTTTGCGTAGACCAACAGTCGTTTTGCACTGTGCGCTGTGCTTTGGCGTAAACCAACAGTCGTTTTGCACTCTGCACTATGATTTGGCGTAAACCAACAGTCGTTTTGCACTGTGCGCTGTGCTTTGGCGTAAACCAACAGTCATTTTGCACTGTGCACTATGCTTTGGCGTAAACCAACAGTCGTTTTGCACTGTGCACTATGCTTTTGCGTAAACCAACAGTCGTTTTGCACTGTGCACTATGCTTTATCGTAAACCAACAGTCGTTTTGCACTGTGCGCTGTGCTTTTGCGTAAACCAACAGTCGTTTTGCACTGTGCGCTGTGCTTTGGCGTAAACCAACAGTCATTTTGCACTGTGCACTATGCTTTGGCGTAAACCAACAGTCGTTTTGCACTGTGCGCTGTGCTTTGGCGTAAACCAACAGTCGTTTTGCACTGTGCACTATGATTTGGCGTAAACCACCAGTCGTTTTGCACTGTGCACTATGCTTTTGCGTAAACCAACAGTCGTTTTGCACTGTGCACCATGCTTTGGCGTAAACCAACAGTCGTTTTGCACTGTGCACTATGATTTGGCGTAAACCAACAGTCGTTTTGCACTGTGCGCTGTGCTTTGGCGTAAACCAACAGTCATTTTGCACTGTGCACTATGCTTTGGCGTAAACCAACAGTCGTTTTGCACTGTGCACTATGCTTTTGCGTAAACCAACAGTCGTTTTGCAC